>BSBK01007230.1:7500-265555 GCA_027943335.1 Chamaecyparis obtusa | reverse complement strand
TATATATTTACATTAATCTTAAGATTTATGAATGCTCAATAACATAAAGTAACATAAGTGTAAAAAGAATAATAATAAAGAAATTAAAGATACATAATTATGTGGCTCCCAAATCCTAATCTGAAATTAGGGTTGGGACCACTTTTATAACACAAGGAAACTCTAATTATTCTCATTTCTTCTTGTGTAGGGTTCTGGAAAAGGAGGAAAGGTGAAGGAGCAATGCATACACAAGTGTACACTTGTGTGTACACACACGAGAGGTGTGTATACACAGATGTTTACTCTTGTGTGAGCATGAAATACATAGGGTTTAAATCAACCATTTTAGTTTTCGGAATCATGGCTCATGAAGAGCATGAAAGAAACTAGGGTTTCTCTGCCAATGAAACCCTTGGTATATTCTTTATTGATTTTAAATCTCTGGATAATCTAGTTTTCTTTTTTAAAATAGAATGTGTTTATGGATTACTAGATCTAGGGTTTTCTTTTTTTTTTTGATACAGTATTTTTTTAAAAATAATTTTTTGTGATCCCCGCCATAGAATTTTAATCAAATTTATGTGTTGGGGTTATCCTCAATGTGTTGGAGTTACCTTACCATTTGAAATATTTATAGAATAATGATTATTTAATACTAATAAAAATGTCATAATTCATTTAGTGAGGTATAAAGAAAAAAGAAAATTTAGTTGAAATGTTATTATTGTTATGTTTTAGTGCTATTGACATTAAATTTAATCTAAATAATAAAATGATATTATATGCAATTATAGAGTGAATAATGATCAATTTTATTAGAAATTATCTTTTATTTAAATTATATTCATTATAAATTAGGATTATGAATGGTTAAACAATAGAATTTATTATTGACTATTAATGATTGTTCATCCTCTTATATGATATTTGACTAAGGTCGTTAATTAAATTTAGTTATTTAAATGATAAGCAAATGCAAAGTTATTCCATTAAAATGTTAAGTAGATGTAAATTTGATAAGGGTTTATAGTATCAAATAAATTAATATAACGAAGAGTATTTAAGAATTAATCTAAGAAGTAGTTTATTGATTTATTTATTTAATAATTTAATTAATGTCCTTTCCATTCCCTTTAGTATCTAGGAATAATCAATTTATCGATAATGTTTTAAGGGAACAATAATAAATTTAATGGTTTTGTTATTAATTTACTTACCTTCCAAGGGGATATGATCCCCTATAGCTTAATGTATCCTTTTGACGATCTTATAGTTTCCCATAGACTAGTTGAGATAGGGAATATTGTTAATATCCATTATTTGGAGTTGGAGTTGTGCTTCAACCCTTTTGACCCTTTCCATGCCATCCCTAGTTAGGGATTTTATGTCGCCTGATGTCGTCTATCGATTTAGGGATGTTGGCATGCCATTAAATTCCCTAAGCGACATTGGGTGGTTAGCCTTTATGTTCTCAAGCTTCGCATTAAGCAAGCTTTGTGAGTTACTTTAGATGTCATCTGGTGTATTTCAAAAAAAAAAATTGTTGTTGTGTTTTTGTCTTGTATTTTGGGCCAACAATAACCCTACACCTCCTAGGGGTCCTAGTGCCACTATTGCCCAATGGTACAACACCAGCCCACCGTACTGAATAATCTAGTTTGGGCCACCGAAAAATATAGTGCACTAGAGGAATTAAAGAGAGTTAAAACTAATATGTCGATGTATGACATGCTGCAAAGTTTCCACTCGCAAAGAGAAGCCCTCCTAAGGTCCCTGGATCATTCAAAGTTAGTTTCATCCAACAACAATGCTAGAAATTCATCAAATGTCAACACAACTGAGGCAATGCCAACCATGCTCAAAGATTAGGTAAAAGTGCCCCCATTTTTTCTTAGCCTCAAGATCTTTGGAAAAAACCTACAAAATTGTCTGATTGACTCAAAGGCTTCATGTAACATCATGCCATTATCCATATGTCAGAAGTTGGGAATGAACCCCCAACCAACCAATAGGGTTGTAATCCAATTGGACAAAATAGAGGTCAACATCATTGGAGTCCTAAAAGATACACGTATATAGTTGACCACTGACCCCAGGATCTAGGATTGCATAGACATACATGTTGTGGACATCCCAAAAACATACGACATGCTACTTAGTAGGGAATGGACCAGGTCCTTGAGAGGTTGGTTCTCAATAGATTTCATCCAACTTTAGCTACCTTGGAAGGGATTGAACAACCAAATCAAAATTGATGTTGAACCCAAACTCAAACACATGATAACCAAATACAATGCCCCAAATGAAGTCTTGTTCTTGAAAGTTGATATGGGGGTATATTGGCTCGACAAGATCTTAACATTTCACATCAAGGAAGAAGAAAACCCCGATGACATCCCTGTACAAGGTTTGGTACATACTCAAATCCCTAAGGAGATCATTGTGGATTTTGTAGGAAATATGATGAAGAACATGAAACATCTTGGGCAAGATGCTGATCCAAACATACTGATGTTACCAAGGTATTGTCATCTACACCAAGTGAGTCATTTAGAGTTTGAATGCTAAGATTTCTAGAGCACGATAATTCAAGTAATGAAACAAATGTCCCACGTGTCTGAACTTATAGAAGGGATGACTACACACTCAAGCAATGAAGGACCTTCTCATTGTGAACAACCCCAAGTCTCCATAATAGAACGCCCTATACAAGAGGAGTGGAGCTCTTTAGATGATGGTTTCTTTCCCCCATGTCACGAAGTATGGCATGATGCAAAGGAAAAACAAAAGATGAAATGGGTGCCCCTCTCCGCAAGGGAGATCCTGAAAGTAGAGAGCGTGGAGGTTCCAACCATAGAAAACCTATCACCAATGGAAACCCCCACTAAACCTCAAATTAGCATACATCCCCTAAGATTGTGTCAGAATGCCAAACCAAGCCTCTTTCTCACAAGGGTCACCTTGTGTGGAAACTCAGATTCGATGGCTCCAAATGTAAGCAAGGAGAAGGGGCTGGGATCGAGTTGGTCAATCCTAGGGGTGGTTCATATTATGCTGCTTATAGGTTATAGTTCTACTGCACCAACAATGTTGCTGAATATGAGGCACTGGTATGAGGTCTCCTCATGGCACATGAAAAGAAGGTAAATCCCTTGGTCATAGAAGCAGACTCATAGTTAGTGGTCAGGTAGATCTAGAGCCATTATTCATGCACTGATAAGCAACTGGCCTCATACCAGAACTGTGTGTGGGATATAATTGAGGACATTAAAGAATTTAACATTAGGAGTGTCCCAAGAAGAGAAATATTGTTGCTAATGCTTTGGTAGTGTCAGCAAGTTCCCTACATCCACTGGAGAAGTCAAAGCTAAAAATGTTTTTCTTTGAGCAGGTGGTAGTGCCAGCCATCCTAGATAATATCACAAACTTCCAGGTATCCAAGATGACCAATAGATACTTGAATTCATCATGAGTGCCGAAGTCTTTGAGAGATAGAACATTGATGAAGAGGATGACAAGATCAAAGAATCAGACAATTTGGGAATCCTAAACTTGAAGACTAACTCCATCTCGAAAGGAATAGTAGCCTTGGAAAGAATTTTTAACAAAGACGAGTATGCTAATGAAAAGAGGAAGACACCAGTTGTAGGAGGTGATGATTGTGAACTCTACAATCTGGGCACACAATGTGAACCCAAGGAGGTTTGTATTGGTAAAATCAGTAAGACAAGGAGAAAACGTAGATGGTAGAGTTACTCATTCAATACAAAGATGTCATAGATTGGAGCTATGAGGATTTGAAAACCTATGATCCTATCATCATTGTGCACAACATACCATTAAACCTAGACGCAAAACCTTTCCACCAAAGGTAGAGACTGGTGAACCCTTTGATTGAGCCAGTGATTCAGAAGGAAGTGCAAAAGTTGCTGATGCCAAGATTATCTTTCCTATCCGATATTCAACCTGGGTCACAAATCTCGTACCTGTGAGAAAGAAAAGTGGAGAAGTTTAACTTTGTGTGGACTTCTAGAATCTAAATAGATCTTCTCAAAAGGATAACTACCCCTTTCCATCCCTTGATGAAGTGTTACAAGTGGTTAATGGCTCCCAAATGATGCCTTTCCTCGACGGTTACTCTAGGTACAATCATGTTATGGTAAAGGAAGAAGACCGTTTGAAGACAACATTCACTATGAAGTGGGGAACATTTTCTTACCGCCGCATGTCATTTGGTTTGATTAATGCAAGGGAAACTTTCCAATGGGCTATGGATGAAGTGTTTAAAGGCCTCACCAAAAAATGCATCATCATATATATGGATGACCTCACGATATTCTACAAAAACTGAGTACACCACATCGAGGATTTGCGTAAGGTGTTGAAGAGATATAGGCATTATGGAATTTTACTAAATTCCAAGAAGTGTGTCTTTGGGGTAACCCAGGGCAAGCTGCTAGGACATATCATATTAGAAATAGGCATTTCAATTGATTTGAAAAGAGTTGAGGCTATCCTCAAATTGTTCCCCCCAAATAGTCGGAAAGAGTTGAAATATTTCTTCGGAAAGATCAACTTCGTCAAGAAGTTTATTGGTGGGTTTGTAGAGATAGTGTGGCTGTTGAATGACATGTTGAAGAAAGATGCAAATATTGAATGGAACACTCCTACTAAAGAGGCCTTTAAAGAGATTAAGACATCCATTGCTACCGCCCCAGTTCTAGTCAGCCCAGATTACCTTCTACCATTCAAGGTCTACTCTTTCACATTAGAACACTCGTGTGTAGGAATCCTTACCCAAAAGAAGGAATGGGAAGATGAAAGACCAATAGCTTTCATGAGTTGTCCATTGAAAAATGTTGAACTCAAGTATCCAAATCTTGACAAATAGTCTTTTGCGTTGGTTAAGGCTATCAAGAAGTTCATACATTATATCCTTAGGAGCAAGGTCATCGTTATTGTTCTTGATCTGACTATCAAGTCCTTGTTAATGAAAAATGAGTTGGGAGAATGAAGGGGGAAATGGATGACTATACTACAAGAATTCGACATTGAAATTCAGCCCATGAAGCTAGTGAGCATCAAGGCCTCACCAAAATGATGGTAGAAATATAATAGGATTTAGTGTGCCAAGTATACACCAATGAAGGGATAGTCATTGATGTGTGGTATCAAGATTTAGTCTATTACTTACTCCAAAACCACAGCCCAGAAGGATTGAATGGCTCCTAGAGGAGAGCCCTAAGGAATAAGATTGACTCCTATATGCTAAAAAATGGAAAGCTCTACAAGTGCAATTACAATGGCCTTTACCTGCTTTGTTTGGATTGGACATAAGCTGAGCAAGTTCTCATAGAGTTTCATGACAAGTACGACACATGCCATGGGTCAGCTGAAGTCACGACCCATCAAATTTTGAGATCTAGTTATTATTGGCCTACCTTGATCAAAGATACACATGAACACAAGTGTTCATGTCATGTTTGTCAAACTAGCACCATTCATGAGAGACATCCGACAATGCCCTTACAAAAATTTTATGAGGTAGGTCCATTCACCCAATGGGGGATAGATTTCTTAGGGATGATTAACCCTCCTTCCTCTATAGGACATAGGTAGATAATGACTGCAATTGAGTATTGCACATGATGGACATAGGAACAAGTTCTAAGAAACTGCACCACAAAAGTGGTTACCAAGTTCTTAGAGTTCATTATCACACGGTTTGGTATGCCTTTCTTTCTGTATGTGAAAATGCACCCTATTTCTCATTTGCATCCCTCATTCAATGGGCCTTCAAAAATTAGGTAATCCTCAAATTCTCATCCAACTATTATCCGCAAGGGAATGGGATTGCTGAATCAACGAGTAAAAACCTAACAACAATAATCAAACACCTCTTGGATGATAACGCTCGATATTGGCACACACAGTTGAAATATGCCTTGTGGACTAATTGAGTGAGAATAAAAAATGTTTTGGAAACTTCTCCCTACCAGTTGGTTTATAGCCTACAACCTATTTTTCCTATGAACCTAAAAATACCAATCTTGAGATTCATGGATCAATATGTCAAAGGTGAGGATCTAGTGCAGGTTCGCCTCATGAACCTATTGCATCTAGAAGAAAAGAGAGCCATGGATTTAGAACATGTGGCCAAACATCAAGCTATCATCAAGCGTTGGTTTGAAAAAAGAGAAACAATAAAAGTCTTTAGGATTTTTTATTTAGTTTTGATGTGGGATAAAGCGAAAGAAAAACTAGGCAGCCACACTAAATTCCAACATTTGTGGATAGGCCCTTTCCAAATTGCAGAGATTTTAGGAGAGAACACTTTCAAAATTAGTTCTCTCGATGGGGAGCTGGTCCAATTTCCCGTTAATGGCTAGTATCTCAAACATGACTTTGGGTCTTGATGGACTTTGATCTTTTCTTGTACATTCTCTTAGCTTAGGGTCTTGTCTTGTGCATCCTTTTCTTTTTCTTTGGGTCAATCAGTTTGTGTCTTTTAGGAGGTAGGTGTCTTTTAAAATAAGTAGTCTACACTAGGTAATTTGGGAAAAAGATGAGGGTCTCCTCTTGTCAAACCCTTTGATTTGATTTTGTTTTACATTGAGCCAAGTACAAAGGTTGGAAGTGAAGTGTTTTCCTCTCAGAATTCTTGAGTAGATTCATCATAATAGACTATCCTTGACACTAACACACATCTAAAGAGATTCTAAACTAGGAGTTTCTTGGATAGGATTCCAATTAGAATCAAGTAACGCTCATGGTCATGAAGGAGAGTAGAAGTCAGAACCCTTTCCCACTTGGAACGCGGACTAAAAGAAAAGGGAAAGAAAGTGAAAGGAGGAATGCATAAAGACAAAGTCAACAAAAGGGAAAGCTCAAATACTTGGGTAGCACAGTCTAAGCACTGCCCGGGTTTTCAAAAATTAAAAAAAACCAAGAATACAAATGAAGAGGTAGCATAGCCAAAGCACTACCTTAGTTCATCAAGAGCACCAAAGCTGGAATAAAAGAAGAAATGAAGTATCTAGAATACAATGATTCAAGAAAGTCAGTTTTGATTTGATACATGTTGAGTCTAAGAGTCCTTAAGAGAAGTTTAAAACTTCAAACAAAGCTCATTTGTAGGAGGGGAAGGGTGACTTTGGCAACCTCTACCAAGGCTATAGACACCTTCCTAGTAGTAAAGCAAGGTTAAAATGACTTTTGGCTGAATCTGGGCCTGTGGGCGGAGATTTGATTATGATTGGTTGAGCATCCCAGAAAATTATAGTGAAGGATTTCTAGAGAATTTTGAACACATACATACACACACTGGATGCAGATGTAAAGATTTTTTTGATCTTGATATGATGATAGGAAAATCACTATTGTTGAAGAGTTTTTGTGCTTGGCTCATCATGAGATGGGTTTGTTTCATGGTGGAATGACTTGGGGATACTTAGGTTGTTTTCCGTTTCTTTTGTTGGAGCTATTTGTTGTGGTTCCACAACCACGCTCCCCTTTTGAGCCACTTGGCTAAAGGCGCCCCTTCTTTTAGCTAGTTTTTTTTGAGTTCTACTTGTTAGTCTGGTCTTTGTTCCCATGTTGCTTAGTTTTTTGTCTAGTTTTGCACTTTCGCACTTTCAGTGTCCCCTAGGTGCAAAAGGGTTGAATGACTGAAATAGTCTTTTCCTACAGCACTGGCACATCCTTAGGATTTCAAACTTTTAGAGGTCCGAAACACTGAAATTTTGATTCCTTGAGGGAATTGACCTTTTAATATTTCATCCTTTCGAAGGTCAAAGACCCCGAAAGCCTGATCAATGATGGTGGTTGACGTCACCTCCATCGATTGCCTATATAAGGCAGAAGACCGCATGGTCTTGTCACTTATTATTTTCTGCCAGCAGTCGATTTCAGAGCTCTTTGTGTGTGCGATTGCTTCCAGTCTCTGTCGTTTCGGTCAAGTGTGCTTCTTCTATTTTCCTGGTACTTTTTAGCATGTTTGAGGTAGGCTCCTTCGCCTCCCTTTTTATTCTTTTCATTTTAGGGTTTAGTTTTTTAGTTTTAGCTAGGTTTCAGTAGGGTTTAGGTTTGTTGTCTCCATTTTGTTTTTCTTTGGGGTCGCAGGGTTGTCCCCTTGGACCCCTTAGCATAGATTTCATGGTCAGACTTGATCTAGAGCTTGTTTTATGCTCTAACCCTTGAAACCCTTCTTTTGGTCTTTCAGTCCTAGAAGTTTTGGATTTTTATAGTCTGAAATTTCAGAGAAGGGTTTCACTTCAAGTTTTTTTCCAGGTCTTGGTTTCAACATTTCGGTGTTTCACACACTAAAACCTCCACATCTCCAAAATGCTGAAGCCCAAAATGCTGATCAAAATGAACTAAACTTCTTCGCATTTTCAGAGGTTTGCACTTCAAAGTTTACATGTTGATTCACCACTTGAAAGACCGAGGTTTGGCTGGTATATCCTCTTTTGTGGCATTTTGGCCTTTTAGAGGTCTAATACCTCCAAAGGTTCAAAAGGCCAAAATTCTACTTCTTAAACGTTTAGACTTGGCTTTTTGCAGGGTTTTCTTGATTGATTTTTATATAATTTTCATCAATGCTCCTCCCTGATTATCATATGAGGATTACTGATTCATGTCTCATTTGTTCTTTGTAGAAATGGCAGATAAAGTGAGCTCACCAGATATGAGGTACCAATTCAAAGGATACCATGCACCTTCCAAGGTTGGAAATTTACACTTAGAAATCATAGACACGAACATCAGGAATGTCAGCTGGAATGATTACTTGGTGAAGTGTGGACAACTGACAGGGAGATCAAAGGACTGCACTACATTAGTGCATTGTTCTCTAGTAAATACAATGACACACCTTGCATCCATCCTTTCTTCTGATTTGATCACCACTTTGGTGAACCATTACGTACTAGATGAGAGACTGGTGAAAAATAGCATGAGAGAAGTGGTTCTAGATCTCTGACCAAAAAATATTGAGGATGTCTTCCATCTACCAAAGGGGTCGACAAATTTTATAGTTTCTCCATTGGTAAGGGTATGAAATTTTACAACAATGACATCCAACTATCCCACGATATAGTGAATAGGGACTACCTTATGCAACCTCTTCTGAAGAATAAACTTATAAGATAAACATGAGGAGAGGGTACATGAAAGAAGACATTCAAGCAGCCATCACCATGATCAGTCGGGTGTATGGACTACAAAAATATATATAATTGGAACTATGGATGATCCTTCTCATTAAGAGGATAAAGGAGAGGTAGGCGAGGTTTGACTGGGCCACCATCCTCAATGACAACTTAGATCAATAGTTGATCATAGTGAAGAATGACCCGTACTTCTACATGACATCCTATGTTGTGTACCTATTGGCAGCAAGGGTCGTATACTTGAGGCTAGTGAAAGTTGGTGCCATAGGCAACCCAAACGCCTGGCCATTTATAGTATATGCATAGTTGGTCAAGAAGGAATACTTTACACAAGACAACCTGGAGTATCACATCGTTAATGATGCTTTTATTTTTGCAATCATCCACTCCATAGAAGGAGACTATGCTAAGAGAATGTCTACAAAAGAAAAAGATAAAGTGAATGCCCTTGGGGCATTCTACATTCAGTTCAAAACCTTCACATACATTTGGGTGGTAGGAAGCACCTTAACTCTAAAGAAGTTTCCAAGGTATCCATCAGATAGGATAATCTTGTTAGAGATGGCCAGGAAACTATCAGATGCTCATGAGCATATCTGGCATAAGAAGATGCATTGGTTGGATTTCCCAATCTCCATAGGCCCTCAATGCTTACAAGACATGAATACATCCAAGTCAATGGCCTTCGAATGGGATGAATACCCATTGCAAAACTTCAGTCTCATAAGGACCAAATTTGATGCAGGAGCATCTCGGGTCCTTGGAAATCCCGTGTCACCAAAAATATATTTGAGTTTTTCTATGTTGCTCCATTCCTACATTGACTGAGTTGGTTTGGTGTTGCTTGGTTTCCTTTGTTCTCTGGTGTTGGTCGATTATCTCTCTGGTGCTCAGTTAATTCCCTAGCACTCGATGATGCTTGTTTGGTGCTTGATTTCCTTGCTTACCAAGTTGTTTGTTTTGGATTTCTTTTGAGGCCGACTTGTGCATTTAATTTCGGTCATAGATTTAATGTTGGTATCCATCATTGGGAAGTGTGTGGACCTAGATTTGGTTGTTCCTTCCATTGATTATGTATTTGAAGGCCAACTTGGCTCAGTAGCTTCTTGTATAAATGTAGTTATTTAGGTTAGAGTTTAGGAAGTAGTTTTGGATAGAAGATAGAAGATTAGAGATTGTTGACATATCCTTGCATGTTGGAGGACTTTTGCACTTGATTGTAATGTCTGGCCTAAACTGAGAAGGCCTTACAACTCGACATGTATGAATAAATTTGAAGATAATATATCAAAGCATCTGCATACCCTCTCTCACTGTTGTGTGTTGTTGCTTCCACATGTTGTTCTATAAGGTGGATCTGGTTAGGGTGTGCCTTTGGCCCCTCTTCCTATCCTCCCTTGCGTTAGGTGGTATCAGAGCGAGGTGAGATTTGGATCTAGGTTTGCGAATCTAGATTTGAAGGTTCCTTCTTGTGAAGCCCTAGTTGAATTGTTGTGGGGTAGCAGATTGTGATCTGACCTACAATTGTAGAGGGTTTTCAAGATGGTTCATGGGAGGTGAGATGTAGATCTAGGATTGGCAGACATGTTGAGATAACTTGCTGCTAGATTAGAAGTTGTTGAAACAACCTAGAGAAGAGGAAGACATCTTGAAGATGTTAGTGATGATGAAATAGAGGTAGAACAAGATGATGTAGAACCTGCACCTATGATGGATCAAGGTGAGGAAAGATTCTTGAAGGCTTTGACAAGTCTGAAGTCTACACCACACTTTAATCATCTTGAGTATGGTGGAAAATTGGATTTTGATGAATTGGTGGATTGGATCATTGAGATGGAAAAGTATTTTGAATATGAAAATGTACTTGAGGAAAAGAAGGTGAAAATTGTAAGCACAAAGTTGAAGAGTCATGCATCCTTATGGTGGGAACATCTGCAACTGGACAGGAAGAGGAAAGGCAAAGAAAAAATCAAGGTATGGAGTAAAATGGTGAATAAGTTGAAAGGAAAGTTCTTACCTTGTGATTATCAGATTAACCTAGTTAGGTGAATGCAAAGTTTGAGGTAGAAAGATAGCTAAGTAAAAGAATATACTGAGGAATCCTATAGATTAGATATTAGATCTGGACATGATGAAGATGATGTGGAAATATTTCTAGATACTTGAATGGTTTGAGAGTTTCTGTCCAAGAAGAAATTAGTTTGGTCAAATTGGAGAACATTGAAGAGGCTTATCAATTTTCATTGAAAGCTGAGGAGAAATTGAACAAGAGACATGAGCAAAAACATAGAGGTAGAGGTGGTAGATTCCCTAGAGGAAGAGGTAGATCTCATGGTGAAAAAAGTAGATCTAAACCTGAAAAGACAACTCTAGATAAAGGCAAGACTGAGTGGAAAGGTGACAGTTTATCTAGAGGCAGAGGCAGTAACTACCGAGGTGGTTATAACAGAGGTGGTTTCCGAGGAACTTGTTACAATTGTGGAAAAGAAGGACATAGATCATTTGAGTGTACACATACAAGTAAGAAGACTGGTAATAGTAGAAATGCTTTGGTGCAAGAAGAGTCACCAAATGAACCTGAGAAGGAATATAACTTGATGGTAAGGAGAGAACTTTCGAATGAAGGTAAAAAGGAAGATTCAATAAGGAAAAATTTGTTCAAGACCAGATGTAGAGTTTTTGACAAATTTTGGAACGTAATCATTGACAATGGTAGCTCAAAGAATCTGGCATCCAAGGAGATGGTCACAAAGTTGCAGTTGAAAAGGTTGGAGCATCCGAAGCCCTATTAGATTTCATGGATCAAAGATGAGCATACACTCTTGGTAAGTGAACAATGTTATGTGAATTTGAAAATTGGAAAGTACTATGTGATATCATGCCTATGGATTGTTGTCATATTTTGTTGGGTACACCTTGACAATATGATAGACATGCTATATATGATGGGAGATTGCATAAATATACTATTTGGGTTGATGGAAGAAGAAAAATCTTGTTACCTTTGATGGAAGAAATTGTTAGTAATATTTTCACATCTGTGAAAGTTTGCTTGATGGAAGGAAGAAAGTTTGTTAAGGATTTGAAGAAGAATGATGTATGTTTTGATGTGATTCCTAACAAGTTGAGTAAGAAAAAAAAGGATAGTGTCCTTGAGGAGATTGATAAGTTACTCACTGAGTATGGTGAAATCATTTCTAATAATGTACCTGACAATTTTCCACTGAAGAGAAGCATTAATCATTGCATGGATCTTATCCCTGGAGCTAGTTTACTGAATAAGGCACCTCATCGGTTGACACCTATCGAGAATCAAGAATTGAACTGACAAATTCAAGAATTTTTGCAGAAAGGTTTGATTAGAGAAAGTTTGAGTCCTAATGTAGTACCTATTGTATTGGCACCTAAGAAGAATAGAGAATGGTGAATGTGTACTGATTCCAGAACAATCAATAAGATACTAGTGAAATATAGGTTTCCTATACCAAGAATGGATGACATTATGGATAGTTTGACTGGAGCAAAGTATTTTACCAAAATTGATTTGAAAAGTGGGTATCATTAGATTAGAATCAGAGAAGGTGATGAATGGAAGACTACTTTCAAGGAAAAATAAGGTTTGTATGAGTGGTTGGCTATGCCTTTTGGTTTAACTAATGCACCGAGTAATTTTATGAGGTTGATGAATGAAGTTTTGAAGAAATTATTGGGTAAGTTTGTGATTGTATATCTTGATGATATTCTGATATTTAGTAAGACTAGAGAAGAACATTTGTTGCATGTTAGAAAAGTTTTGTAGAGATTGAAAGAAGAAAATTTTCTGATAAATCTAAAAAAGTGTTCATTCATGAAAGAGGAGATTGTGTATTTGGGATTTGTGATTTGAGTTGATGGTTTGAAAATGGATCCTGAAAAGGTTGAAGTTATTTTGAATTGGCCTACACCTGAGAATACTAGTGAGGTATGATCATTTCATGGTTTGGAAAGTTTTTACTAAAAGTTCATTAGGAATTTGAGTTCAATTTGTAATGCTATGACTGAGACTATGAGAGGAGACAAAAGAGAATTCAAGTGGACACATAGAGCTGATAAAATTTTTGAGACTCTGAGGCAGAAGGTTGTTGAATTGCCTATTTTGGCATTGCCCGATTTCAATAAGGTATTTCAAGTGGAATGTGATGCAAGTGGAAGTGCAATTAGAGCTGTGTTGAGTCAAGAAGGTAAACCTGTTGCTTTCTTTAGTGAAAAGTTGAATGATGCAAGAAGGAAATATTCTGTGTATGATCAAGAATTCTATGCTATTGTTCAAGCACTGAAGAAATGAAGACATTATTTGATGCCAAGTGAATTTTTGTTGTATACTGATCATAAGGCTTTATAGTAGTTAGGTAGTCAAAATAAGTTGAATTAGAGACATATGAAATGGGTTGAGTATTTGCAGAGTTATACATTTTTGATAAAGCATAAGAGTAGAGTCACTAAATGAGTTATTGATGCATTGAGTAGAAGGATATCTTTGATGACTGAGATGAAAATTGAAGTTCTAGGCTTTGATGATGACATGAGAGATTCTTATGAATTTGATCCTTATTTTTGTGAGCCATGGAGAAAGTGCAGAGCACCTATTCGAGATCAACCAAGTACTAAATGGGGAATATTTTATGCAAGGAGGTATGTTGTTTAAAGGTATTCAGTTGTGTATACCGAGAGGACCAATGAGAACTAATTTGATAAAGGAGAAACATAGTAGTGGTTTGGCTGGACATTTTGGTGTTGATAAGACATTGAATTTGCTTAAGGAGAAATACTTTTGGCCATAGTTGTATAAAGATGTTCAGAAATTTATGAAAAGTTGTGGAGTTTGTCAAGTTGAAAATGAGGTAAGTTAGAATACTGGATTGTATACACCGATTTCTATTCCTGAGAAACCTTGGATTGACATCAGTATGGATTTTGTTCTTGGCTTACTAAAGATAGTAAGAGGTAATGATTCTATATTTGTTGTTGTGGATAGATTTTCTAAAATGGCACATTTTATACCTTGTAGAAAGACATTAGATGCAATACATATAGCAAATCTTTTCTTTAAGGAAATTTTTAGATTGCATGGATTACCAAGGAGTATTATCTCTGACTGAGACAATAAATTTGTTGGATACTTTTGGAACTCTTTGGAGAAAGTTTGGTACCAAGTTGAAATATAGTTCTACATTTCACCCACAAACCGATGGACATACAAAAGTTGTGAATAGAAGTTTGGGTAATCTTTTGAGATGTTTAGCTGGAGACACACCAGGTAATTAGGATTTTGTGTTGGCACAAGCAAAGTTTGCATACAATAATTTAGTGAATAGGATACTAGAAAAACACCTTTTGAGATTGTAAATGGCATACAATCGAGAGGTATATCTAATTTGAGAGATATTGCTGATGAAAGAAAGAGAAGTGTTGAAGGAGTAAAATTTTTGGAGTACATGAAGACATTGCACGAAGATGTGAAATACAAGTTGGAAAAGAGTAATCAGAAATACAAAGATGGAGATGATAGATCAAGAAGACATAAGACCTTTTGATGTTGGTGATGAAGTGATGGTTCATTTGAAGAAAGGTTGATTTCCTATTGGAACATATGGGAAGCTAAAAATGAAGAAGTTTGGACCTTGCAAGATTTTGAGAAAATTTGACAGTGGAAATGCATATGAGATTGAGTTACTTGATGACATGCATATATCACCTATATTCAACATTTTTGATTTGTATGAGTTTCATGAACCTGATGAAGACATAACAGTACCAATGGATTATCCTAAGAAACAAAATGAAGAAGCTGAAAAGATTTTGGAGAAAAGAATTGGTAGAAATACAAGAGGAAAATAGTATATGGAATATTTGGTAAAGTGGAAGAATAGACCGATTGAAGACAGTTCATGGATTTCACAGTCTAAGTTGGATGCAACTCGGATCTAACCTATTTCATGATTCAGAGAATCATTTCAAATAACCCCTGGTGTCTGATGTAGGAGCATCTCAGGTCCTTGGCAATCCAGTGTCACCAAAAACATATTTGAGTTTGTCTATGTTTCTTAGTTCTTGCTTTGACCGAGTTGGTTTGGTGTTGCTCGGTTTCCTTTGTTCGCCGATGTTGGTCGGTTATCTCTTTGGTGCTTGGATTCCTTGCTTACCGAGTTGTTTGTTTTGGATTTCTTTTGAGGCCGACTTGTGCATTTAATTTGGGTCATGGATTTAATGTTGGTATCCATCATTGGGAAGAATGTAGACCTAGATTTGGTCATTCCTTCTATTGATTATGGATCTGAAGGTCGAATTGGCTCGGTAGCCTCTTGTATAAATGTAGTTTTTTGGGTTAGATTTTAGGAAGCAGTTTTGGATATAAGATAGAAGATTATATATTGTTGATAGATCCTCGCATGTTGGAGGACTTCTGTACTTGATTGTAATATCTGCGTAAACTAGGAAGGCCTTATAGCCTGACATTTATGAATCAATTTGAAGATAATATATCAAAGCATCTACATTCTCTCTATCACTATTTTGTGTTGTTGCTTCTGCGTGTTGTTCTGCAAGGTGGATTTGGTTAGGGTGTGCCTTTGGCCCCTCTCCCTATCCTCCCTTGCTTCAGGTGGTATCAAAGTGAGGTGAGATCTGGATCTAGGTTTGCAAATCTATATTTGAAGTGACATTATGTGCACGAGCCTCACATCAAGGACCATAGGATAAACTTCCTGGATGACTATGAGTTCACGATCTGTGACTACTGCCAAATGAGTCTAGACTTAGCATAGATTGATCTACTACTCTGAATACCACAAAAGGTGAAAGAGGATGAATCTGAGGATGTCTTGGACCCCATCTATAATGAAGATAAGATATATACTAGGGAAATCTTAAATGCATTAGTTGATAGGGATGAGAATGATGACATAAATTTCAAAGCTAGACATGTCATCAAGGTGACCAAGGAATAGATCGTTCATCCATTTCAAATGGGCCCTATGCCAATAAAGCAACAACCAACTCAACCATCCAAATAAAATAAGAAGAAAGGGGAAAAGGTGTTTATGCCATAATTCAAAGAGGCCGCATTGTGAGGCCAGAGACAGTGTATAGACATGAGTGCCCTATAGTGTATGGATTGGATGCTCCTTCAAAGAAGCCAAAAACTAGAATGGCTAGAAGCATAGCACCTTTAGATGCTCCCTCTTATAGTGCTCTAGAACCTTGAGGTGCACCCAAGAAGGCACCAAAAGTTAAAATAACTGGACCCAGGCCTGCCAAGGTGATCAAGGGACACATGTAAAAAAGGAAGAGAGCCTCGACACCTACACCTATGGACACTCTTTTGGAGGAAGAGGAAGAAGACGGGGAGGAGCAAGTGCTTCTTAATAGAAGGACCCGATAAAAAAGATTCTTAAAGAAAAGGAAGCTACATGATGAAGATGCATAGGAAGATATTGAAGGAGGAGCCCAAGGAGAGCAAGTAAATTTGGATGCTCTCGATGATTATGAGTTTGATATCTCTAACTTTGAAGTCTTTCAGGGATTCAAATAAGATGAACAACAGACTCCAGCTGAAGGGTCTTCTATTGAACAACCATTTTCATTTGATTCCCTCCCTACACAATTCACAAGTCCTCTGGACAATGTAGGAGAGGAAATTCAGTGGGATTGTTAGGATTCAGATGAGGAGGTTACAGGAAAAGTTCAGAAGGAGACTACTGAGTCAATTAAAGCTTCTTCTATAGGGGTCACCTCTGAAGAAGACATTGCAACCCAAGTCCCTTTAGCTTCACTAAAAGTTACAACTCCACCTCCTCCTGTGTAGAAAACTCCACTTCCACCTTCGCAAAAAACACCATCCTCCACTTCACTTCCATCGCCTGTTCAAACCACTCCACTACCATCAAAACCTCCACCTTCCCATGTTCCCATGCCTACTACACATCCTCCACAAATTCTAATGCCTTCCCCCACTTCCCCTCTTGCTCCTACTCCCCCTACACAGAACCCTCTAGTACAAGCACCTACTCCATGACCTTGTCAAACCAAGACAGTTGCACAAGGGCCTCAAGAGGTAGAGAAGGAAACAAAGGTGATCAGTGAGGTTCCATCTAAAGAAAAAGATGGATCAAAAGGATAGGTTGGAAGGGAAGAACAAACAAACATGGAAGAGGAGTAGAATATAAGAGAAGAAAAGGGAACGAAAGGAGAATAGGAGGAGAGTCATGAGGAAATGGAGATTAAGCACAGGGATGCTACCTTGAGCCTAGTCACACCATATGAGCCCATTAATTTCTTCTCAAAGGCCACTTGGTTTACTAAGGAAATCCAACCAAGGGTAAGGGTATATACCTATGAAGATAATATGGATATGGAAATGCTGGGACAAGCATTTCACCAAGAAGGATCTAGTGTCCTAGCAAGGACCCTCTCCTATGTAACACATGATCAAGTAGGTAGGTGGAAGGCTTAGGTGGTCATTCCTACAATGAATTTTAGTATGTAAGAGATCACCCCAAATGACTATGTACTAGAAGAGGTGAACCTAGGAAAGCCAATGAGAGAAGGAAGTAAAACTCTAGCTACACTAGGATTGAAGCATGCTTTGGGCTTCATGGACAAAGATGAGGAGAAGATAAAATCATTAATGGAGTAGAATAAGGCAATGAAGAAATTTATTCTTAAAAAAATGGGTCCCATTGACCCTAGTAACCCTAAGGCCTCATTACAGGATATTTTGGATCAGAGGGCTGCTACAGAATTACTAGTAGATACTCCACATTCATTCATTCATGCATGTACAGATTGGAAGGAATATTTTGAAGAGTTTTCCAAGATGACTCTTAGAAACATTTTGAGGCCCTTCAGGGGTATTCTTTGGGGGATAACCTACTTGGTTGAATTTATGAGTGGAGAAGATGACCTGGAGGATAAAATTCTAAAGTGGCAAAAGGCTCTGGAGGACCTCATAATAATAATGAAGCAGTGCTTCCAAGTTTTGGTTAAGATATACGATGGATCAGAGTTGGATAATTTTGAAGAATGGATCCAAGAAATTACTGATGCTCTGAGTGTTTTTGAGAAAACCTTGAAGAAAATGGATAAGAAGAGAGATGAAGGCTTACTCTGGACTAACGAGATGCATAAGTTTTTGGAGGGGTTAAACCTGGACCTGTATGATGAATATGATGAGAAAATGATGCATCCTGTTAATGTTATCATAGGTCAATAAATCAATATCTTCAGTGGAGTCAGAACAAAAGAAGATCTTCAACAAATGTTCTATCAGAAGGAAGAAATCTAGAAAATGTTATCCTGGGAAGAAGAAATATGGGGGTTTGCAAACAAATTGGTTGCCTTCTAGGAGAAGCAATAGGAACACCTTAAAGGGTTCAAGATGGCCAATTTTGAAGAGGTACATGAGATTGTGGACAGGCTCCAAAAGCTCACCCATAAATCCTTCCAAGTCGATAAGCATCCAGTTTTGACTTAGCCAAATTTTGTATCATGGCGGAAGAACATTTTTGTACACTTAGCCATTTTTGAAGACCAAGATTTTTGGCATTTCCGCCTTGTAGGATTTTTAGCCTCCAAAATTTTGAAAGTTGTGAATAAGTTGCTCCAACACTTAACCAATTCTTGAACTCCATTTTTTTAGGGTGATGGTTGGGGCCCAAAATTTCTGGGGCATCACTGCCATTAACTCCAATCTTCTCCAAGTTTGTTTTTCAGTCAGAATGATCACTTCCATGGGGTCATTTCTCCATGATTTGAGGGCATCTTCTAGTTGAGTCTACATAGAAGAGTTGCAATGATGAGTAAATGGCAGAACTAAAAGTTTCAAGAAGAACATCCACGAGTTCTAGACTTTGTTTTAGAGTTGTTTTTGTGCATAATCTTCTCCCAAATTATAATGCACGAGGTTTAATTCCATGCTAGAGTAGTTTAAACTTGTTTTAGGGATATTTTATTTCATGTAAACTCTAGTTTAGATTTATTTTTGATTTTTTGTGCAACCGAAACCCTAGCTGTGAAATTGAGAGCACAACTCTATAAATTGTTTGAAAACAATGTAATTAAGGTCGGTTATTATTGCAATAGAATACATACAATTGGTGCTTCAATCATGGTGTGATTTTTTCTTCTATCTTGCAAAATTCATGAGTGTGTGTTTGTTCGTTCATTTATTTCAAAGAGCCAATTGATTGTTTGGTGATTTTGATTTGCGATTCTTTTAGTCTGGTGTTTATCTTTGCTGCATTACTTTGTTGTGACAAAATATTGGGAAGATCTTTCTTTTTGGTGTTTTAAGTTAAATTTGTCTCACGTGTACGTACATCTATGGTGTCTTCATGATCTGATGAATTTTGACTTATCATGCATCTGCATTTATCTCCATTTATGATTGCATCTGCTAAGATGGGATTGTGATTTTTTCAGATCTCTATTTTGTGGATTTTCCTTATCTTCTCGGTTCTTTAATTCGCAAAGTGATGCAACATAAATTTATGTCCATTAGTTTTATTTTTTTACAAATTTCTTTCAAATTCTTGTTACCTTGCTCCTTACCTTCCTTGCTAATCAGTCACAGTAGATTAAATAGATTAACATTGCTTTCATTTGAAAGATTCAAAAAATCCAAAAAAAAGAGAAATATTGTTGTGTTTTAAGATTTGTTTTCCAATCCCTCGATATTGAACTAGAAAAGGCCTCATGAAAAAATTCACATTTATCTTCAATTGAGCTATCTAAGCGGTTGAGACCCAACCTAGAAGGAATCTTGAGATTGATTTACGTCATTCTTCCAAGAGGGGAATTTGCTCATGACATTCCTAGTCGTTGTCTCATGTAAAAATGATGATCAACAGTTAGGGAAGGTGATGGACTTGGGTTTTCTATCATTGTGAAGCCTAAAGAAGAAAGAGGGGCCAAGAAAGAAGACATACCTTTGGAAACCATTTTGGAATAGTTCAAAGACATTGTTGGTTTGATAGGATCATACTAGGTGCACAATCCCTCTTGTCAGGATCACTAAGATTCCCAACTCTCCAACCTCCCAATGGATTGATTAGGGGTTCAAAAAGGTGCCTCCTTGTCTTCTAGGAC
This sequence comes from Chamaecyparis obtusa, assembly GCA_027943335.1. Lineage (NCBI taxonomy): Eukaryota > Viridiplantae > Streptophyta > Pinopsida > Cupressales > Cupressaceae > Chamaecyparis > Chamaecyparis obtusa. The sequence continues at coordinate 245,279 of BSBK01007230.1, read as the reverse complement.
TAATTCTATGTCCTCCAATTGAGCAACCTACTCTCCAACTCCTAGGTGATCTATCACTATTTGAATATTCCTTCTTCTTTCATGTCTACTTCCATCCTTTCAAATGTACCTTACCTACTTAGAAAGTGGTGAGTTTGTAGGGGTGTGAAGGTAACCAAATTATAGTCTTCTTTCACTTCTTGACACATTTTTTCAATAGCCTCACAACTCCTTCTTACCAATTTTTTCAAACTCTATGATTAGGCATTGTAGCCCTAGAGCCCCCAATTAGGTCTCCTAGTCTTAGTTTTTAGGACTTTTTGCAAAATTATCATGAAGGACCTCCCAAATAAAATATGGATTCTTTTTTCATTAAGGATACCCTAAGGGATTTTTAGGGTCTTTGGGTCATGTGCATCCGTACAATTCCCTAACTCAATTGGAGGGTTTAGCAAGGGTTTTAGTGGCTTCTAGGAGCTCATAGTGCTTAGTAAGGTTATGCTTGACAAATGGATTGGTAAAGCCTCTATATCTTCACCATAACTCTATCTAATCTTAATATTCATCTCCAAAGTCTTGGAGTTCATTTCCTTGGTCACCCATGCAAGAAATTTAATAATTTCACCTCCTTGCCCCTAGTCAATCAATGACTGTGCTTGCCTAGGGAAAGGTTACAAAAATGGCCATGCTTAATGCCAAACCTCCAAAATGGATATATATAATTTACATAGGCTCCACTTCCTTGTCCCAATTGGCCATGATGAACACATGGTGGGATTTCATGGGGGAGCCATGTTTGCACATAGAACCATTTATAGGCCAATGAACTTGCTAAAACAAAAGAATTAAACCTAAAATAAAGAAAAACCTAAAAAGTACAAAAAATGAATAGGAATGGAAAAAATGATATTTCTTGATTGATTATTCCTTTACAAATGAAAGCTAATATATTTACTACTACTATTGCACAAAAAACAAAGACTCTAAAAACTTAATGCCAGAGTTTTCAATATTAACCAACCTCGGTATTCAAGCCTTTTAGGGATTATGTAGCCTCTATCCATGAGGTTTGGGTTGTTAGGACCTCCATTTGACCTAAATCACTAGTAAGTCCTCTTAAAACAAAAAGTTGTCATGCAACTTTGCAAAATTGCAAAAGTTGTCATGACAACTTTTTAGCAACTTTTGCATAATTGCTCACCTCACTTCCCAAAAAACTTATAGGCTCCTAATGTGTTAAAAAAAATAGTTAAAGATATTTTAAGCTATTTTAGACCATAAATAAACATTAGGACAACATTTACACACTTGGGTCCTCTTTTCACTTCCTATGACCAAGCTAGGTCCTAAAGGACACCTTAGCTTTCAACCTAGACCCAACTAGCTTAACCCAAAACTAACTCAACTAGATAACCTCCAATCACTCCTAGGCTCTCTTGGAGCCTTTATTAACCTCCTAGTCTAGCTAGGACAAATACAAGCAAAAATAAGGGTAGGACCTTTTAGCCCAAGTCCTAGGTGCTCCTGCACCATAGTTATGGGACACCTGCCACCCTACCACCACAGAGGGAAACAATTCATAAAATAGATTGTATACTAGGGTAGTACTTTCCTAAAAAAGATCCTTATAATATGACTCCAGAGTAGACCAAGGAATTGGCTAGACAAGTGTAAGAATTATTAGACCAAGGACTAATAAGGAAGAGCATAAGCCATTGTGCAGTTCCAACAATGTTAGCACCTAAGAAAGGAGGAGCATGGAGGTTGTGTACAAACTCAAGAGCCATTAATAAGATCACCATCATATACATATTTCCTATTCCTAGGATAGAGGATCTCATGGATTGCTTAGGGTGTGCACAATACTTCACCAAGATAGCCCTTCAGAGTGGTTATCACCAAACATAATCAAGGAGGGAGATGAGTTGAAAAATGCATTCAAAACCATAGAAGGTCTTTATGAATGGCTTTTTATGTCATTTGGTCTCACAAATGCTCTTACTACATTAATGAGATTGATGAATGAGTTTCTCAAGGATTACATTGGTAAGTTTTTACTTGTTTATCTAGATGATATCTTGATTTTTAGAAAGACTAAAGAATCTCATCTTAGGATGTAGAAATTGTGTTAAAGAAGTTGCAAGATGAACAACTAACCATAAATTTGGATAAATGTGAATTAATGAAGTAGGAACTTGTCTACCTAGGATTTGTGGCATCTAAAGGTGATTTGAAGATGGACACATCAAAAGTTGAAGCTATAATCAGTTGGCCTACCCCAAGACAACTAGTGAGGTGGGAAGCTTCCATGGATTAGCTTAGTTCTATAGGAAATTCATAAGGAACGTTAGTGGCATTTGTGCTCCCATGCTTGAAATAATTAAAGGAGGAATAAAAAATAAATTTAGGTGGACAAAAGAAGTTGATAGGGGCTTTGAGCTATTGAAGGAGGATGTGGCCACACAACACATGCTAGTGCTACCAAGCTTTGACATATTGTTCACCTTGGAGTGTGATGCTAGTAATATTGTTGTAGGTGTAGTTTTGAGTCAAGAAAATAGGCCAATGAAATTCTTTAGTGAAAAGCTCAATGAGGCTAAGAAAATATACTCCTCCTATGACCTATAACTTTATGACCTTGTCCAAGCACTTAAGAAATGGAGGCATTACCTCTTTCCAAAAGATTTTGTGGTGACATAGATAATCAAGCATTGAGTTTACTTAACTCCCAAGACAAATTGAGTCATATTAGACATGTTAAGTGGGTGGAATATCTGAAGTCCTACACATTCACTATAAAGAATAAGAATGGGTAGTTGAACAAAGTAGCTGATGCCTTGAGTAGAAGGCTACTCATAGTTTAAGAGGTGTGATTGAAGAGTATAGAAAGAGGATGAAGATTTTGCAGATGCTTCTAAGGTATGTCAGAAGTATAGGAACCATCTTCATAGTGAGTATACAGATTTTACCTTACAAAATGGGATTTTGTTTAAAGCGGGACAATTGTGTATTCCAAAGGGATCAATGAGGGAGAATTTAATTCAGGAAAAACATAATGGAAGCCTAAGTGGGCACTTTGTCTTGAACAAGACATTGGATTTAGTTCAAAGGTTCTATTATTGGCCTAAAATGCACAAAGATGTGAGAAAATATGTTGACAAATGCATCATTTGTTAGAAGGCCAAGGGAACTTAAAAAAATGTTGGTCTTTATCAACCTCTACCAATCCCCAACTGACCATGGGAATGTGTGAGTATGGATTTCATTGTTGGGTTACCCAAAACAAGCACTAGTTTTGATAATATCTATGTAGTTGTTGACAGATTTAGCAAGATGAGTCATTTCATCCCATGCAAAGTGGCTCATGATGCTAGTCATATAGCTCACCTATTCTTCAAATAATTGATTAGGATCCATGGACTCCCAACAAGCATAGTATCAGACATAGATACCAAGTTCATAGAGCACTTTTGGAAAAGGTTAGGAACCAATTTATCTTTTGGATCTTCTTACCATCCTCAGATTGATGGATAGATTGAGGTTGTGAATAGAACACTTGGAAACCTCTTATGGTACTTGACTAAGGAATATGGCCAATCTTGGGATCAAGTAATCCATTAGGAAAAGTTTTCCTACAAGGATAGTGTAAATAGAACCACCGGGAAGAGCCCATTTGAAATCATTTATGGAATGCATCCTAGGGGTGTCTGTGAACTTAGAACTCTGGGGGACATGGAGGGAAGAAGTGGGAATGCTGAGGAATTTACATAATCTATGAAATAAGTGTATGAACAAGTGAGAAGAACATTGAAAGAGAACACACAAAAGATAAAGGACAAAATAGATGCTAAGAGGAAAGATGTGCAGTTTAATGTTGGAGATCTAGTCATGGTTCATTTGAATAAGGCCAGACTTCAAAGGGGTGTGCCAAGAAAACTAAAAATGAGGAGGATAGGCCCTTGTAAAGTACTGGCCAAGTATAGAAATAATGCGTACATGATAGACTTACCTAAAGAACTAGCTCTTTCCCCTATCTTTAATGTGTCAAACCTGACCAAATAAAAAGATCTTTTTGTAGGAGAAAGACAAAGTATTCCAGAGGTTGCAGATGGAATCACTAAATTAACTTGACCCCCTCAAACCAAGCCACAAGCTAAGAAGGTGTTGGATTCAAGGGTCAAGAAGAAAACTAGACATGGAGTCTACATGGAACACCTCATCAAATAGAATAACTTACCTGAAGTAGAGGCTACTTGGGTCTCTAAAAGTGACTTTAAGAAGATGGGCATTGGTCTAAAATTCATCTCACCTAAGGTGACTTAGCTTCTTTCTTTTGGGAGAGCATGGTGTAGGAGCACCTTAAGTTCAAACATGGTCTCCCTCAAATTTTTGCTTTTCAAACATTTAAAAGGTCATGTAAATAAATAAGGGTTCCTTGATGACCCAATGAGTGGGCTAGATTAATTCTAAATAGGACTTATGGGTACAATTGGCTTCAAGATGTAAAAGTTCCCTAAAGGGATCAACATGTGTTTTTGCTTTGTATTATGGTCTTGAAGGTTAGGAGGTGTTTTCATAGGTTGACATAGGTATGAGGAGTCTCAGATTGTCATAGGATACTCATACATTGAGTTAAGGCAGAGGAAAAGCAAGAAAATGTAAAAGTTGCTAAAAGTTACTAGTGCAACTTTGTACCTTTTAAAAGTTGCTTTAAAAAATTCTCTCATCTTGTTGATGGATCATGGAATGATCTGAAATGCCATTGATAAAAAATCTATACACAATCAAATCCAAAAGCACATGAGCAACAAAGTTTGAGTGTGTTTTTCAAACCAAAATGAAACAAAAGAAGAAGTTAAGACAACATATTTCTATAATCTAAAATAATTAGTACATGATTGAAGAGTATAGGATTTGACAGTTTCAAAGAAATATACAAAGAGGATGAAGATTTTGTAGATGCTTATAAGGTATGTCAGGAGTATAGGAACCATTTTCACAGCGAGTATACATATTTTACTTTACAAAATGGGATTTTGTTTAAAGCGGGACAATTGTGTATTCCAAAGGGATCAACAAGGGAGAATTTAATTCAGGAAAAAAATAATGGAAGCCTAAGTGGGCACTTTGGCTTGAACAAGATATTGGAGTTAGTTCAAAGGTTCTATTATTGGCCTAAAATACATAAAGATGCGAGAAAATATGTTGAGCAATGCATCATCTGTCAGAAGGCCAAGGGAAATTCAATAAATGCTGGTCTTTATCAACCTCTACCAATCCCCAACTAGCCATGGGAATGTGTGATTATGGATTTCATTGTTGGGTTACACAAAAAAGGACTGGTTTTGATAATATCTATGTAGTTGTTGATAGATTTAGCAAGATGAGTCATTTCATCCCATGCAAAGTGGCTCATGATGCCAGTCATATAGCTCAACTATTCTTTCCCCTATCTTTAATGTGTCAAACCTGACCAAATATAAAGGTCTTTTTATAGAAGAAGGACAAAGTATTCCAGAGGTTGTAGATGGAATCACTAAATTGACTTTACCCCCTCAAACCAAGACACAAGCTGAGAAGGTGAAGGCTTCAAGGGTCAAGAAGAAAACTAGACATGGAGTCTACATGGAACACCTCATCAAATAGAAGAAATTACCTGAAGCGGAGGCTACTTGGGTCTCTAAAAGTGACTTCAAGAAGATGGGCATTGGTCTAAAATTCATCTCACTTGAGGTGACTTAGCTTCTTTCTTTTGGGGGAGCATGGTGTAGGAGCACCTTGGGGTTAGACATGGTCACCCTCAAATTTTGGCTTTCCAGACATTTGAAAGGTCATGTAAATAAATAAGGGTTCCTTGATAACCCAATGAGTGGGCTAGATTAATTCTAAATAGGACTTATGGGTACAATTGGCTTCAAGATGTAAAAGTACCTTAAAGGGATCAACATGTGTTTTTGATTTGTATTAAGGTCCAGAAGGTTAAGAGGTGTTTTCATAGGTTGACATAGGTATGAGGAGTCTCAGATTGTCATAGGATACTCATACATTGAGTTAAGGTAGAGGAAAAGCAAGAAAATGTAAAAGTTGCTAGTGCAACTTTGCAACTTTTAAAAGGTTCTTTAAAAAATTCTCTCATCTCAATGATGGATCATGGAATGATCTAAAATGCCGTTGATAAAAAATCTATACACAATAAAATCCAAAAGCACATGAGCAACAAATTTTGATTGTGTTTTCCAAGCCAAAATGAAACAAAATCAGAAGTCAAGACAATAGATTTCTATAATCTACAATAATTAGTACATGATTGAAGAGTATAGGATTTGATAGTTTCAAAGAAATATACAAAGAGGATGAAGATTTTGTAGATGCTTATAAGGTATGTCAGGAGTATAGGAACCATTTTCACAGTGAGTATATAGATTTTACCTTACAAAATGGAATTTTGTTTAAAGCGGGACAATTGTGTATTCTAAAGGGATCAACGAGGGAGAATTTAATTCAGGAAAAACATAATGGAAGCCTAAGTGGGAAATTTGGCTTGAAAAAGATGTTGGAGTTACTTCAAAGGTTCTATTATTGGCCTAAAATGCATAAAGATGTGAGAAAATATGTTGAGCAATGCATCATTTTTCAGAAGGCCAAGGGAAATTCAACAAATGCTGGTCTTTATCAACCTCTACCAATCCCCAACCGGCCATGGGAATCTGTGAGTATGGATTTCATTATTGGGTTACCCAAAACAAGCACTGGTTTTGATAATATCTATGTAGTTGTTGACAGATTTAGCAAGATGAGTCATTTCATCCCATGCAAAGTGGCTCATGATGCCAGTCATATAGCTCACCTATTCTTCAAATAATTGATTAGGATCCATGGACTACCAACAAGCATAGTATCAAACATAGATACCAAGTACATGGAGCACTTTTGAAAAACCTTTTGGAAAAGGTTAGGAACCAATTTATCTTTTGGATCTTCTTACCATCCTCAGATTGATGGATAGATTGAGGTCATGAATAGAACACTTGGAAACCTCTTAAGGTACTTGACTAAGGAATATGGCCAATCTTGGGATCAAGTAATTCATCAGACAAATTTTTCCTACAAGGATAGTGTAAATAGAACCACCGGGAAGAGCCCATTTGAAATCATTTATGGAATGCATCCTAGGGGTGTCTGTGAACTTAGAACTCTAGGGGACATGGAGGGAAGAAGTGGGAATGCTGAGGACTTTGCATAATCTATGAAAGAAGTGCATGAATAGGTGAGAAGAACCTTGACAGAGAACACACAAAAGATAAAGGACAAAATAGATGCTAAGAGGAAAGATGTTCAGATTAATGTTGGAGATCTGGTCATGGTTCATTTGAATAAGGCCAGACATGAAAGGGGTGTGCCAAGAAAACTAAAAATGAGGAGGATAGGCCCTTGTAAAGTACTGGCCAAGTATGGCAATAATGCATACATGATAGACTTACCTAAAGAACTATCTCTTTCCCCTATCTTTAATGTGTCAAACCTGACCAAATACAAAGGTCTTATTGTAGAAGAAGGAAAAAGTATTCCAGAGGTTGTAGATGGAATCACTAAATTAACTTTACCCCCTCAAACCAATCCACAAGCTGAGAAGCTATTGGATTCAAGGGTCAAGAAGAAAACTAGACATGGAGTCTACATGGAACACCTCATCAAATAGAAGAACTTACCTGAAGTAGAGGCTACTTGGGTCTCTAAAAGTGACTTCAAGAAGATGGGCATTGGTCTAAACTTCATCTCACTTGAGGTGACTTAGCTTCTTTCTTTTGGGGGAGCATGGTGTAGGAGCACCTTGGGGTTAGACATGGTCACCCTCAAATTTTGGCTTTCCAGACATTTGAAAGTTCATGCAAATAAATAAGGGTTCCTTGATGACCCAATGAGTGGGCTAGATTAATTCTAAATAGGACTTATGGGTACAATTGTTTTCAAGATGTAAAAGTGCCCTAAAGGGATCAACATGTGTTTTTGATTTGTATTAAGATCCTGAAGGTTAGGAGGTGTTTTCATAGGTTGACATAGGTATGAGGAGTCTTAGATTGTCATAGGATACTCATACATTGAGTTAAGGCAGAGGAAAAGCAATAAAATGTAAAAGTTGCTAGTGCAACTTTGCACCTTTTAAAAGCTGCTTTGACAACTTTTGAGCACATAAGGTACTTTTGTGCTAGGTCAAGCATACACACAAGTGATGACCTAAGACATGTTGGAAAACATATATAAGGCCAAAACTGACCTTGTATTAGGGTTGGTGATGTTATTGTCACAAATTTAATAGTGACAGTGAGATAGTTTTCTGGTGTAACCACTATGTTTTTCTTGCATTGGTTGCAACTCGTGTCAAATGGATTGAGTTTTTTATTTATTTATTTATTTATTGTAGTTAGTTATAGTAGTTCTTTTCTTGTATTGTGTGTTTTGATAGTGTATCCTATTGAGTTTGGTATATGTAAATAAATTCCAATCTTTGTACCTTGTTCACTGGACTGTACAAAGTAGGGTAAAATAAAATGGCTCTCACTTAAGACCCCACTGTGGAACCATCATGACCCTTGGAGGTTGGAAATTAGAGCCCATGTATAGTTTGATTTCTTTGGGAGAAGGCCAACAAATGTCTTTTGCTATTTTTAAGCTCTTTCCCTAGGCGAGCTCTGCTATAGCCCGACTAGGTAACAAGAGTGTCAGTAATTTGAAACTTGTAGGAGCAAATTGGGGGAATGAATCCAATGACTTGGGAATGTGTATTGGGTTAATATAGATCCTAGGTAAATTGTTGGAGATGAAAATAATCCATTTGTTGGTATTTTGAATGCAAAGACTACAAACATGCCTAAAAAGCCTTAAAAGGCTCAAACTAGGGTTTCCTACTATATGGACAAACATAAGACTAAGACTTTCAAAATCTTCAAGCATTTCCAAATGGGTGACAAGAATGGTGACTTTTTTGGGAGGGTCATTTGGCATTTTTGAAAACTAGAGCCCAAAAACCCAATTAGGAGACCTAAGTGAGACCTATTAGGCCTAGTAGGCTTAAAAACCAGACATCTTCAAAGTGATGGAGAAATGGCTTCAAGATCGACCAAGAAGAACAATTTTGTGATTGAATTGAAGGAATTGCAAGCCCTAGACTCCTACAAGTTGAATGTGAAAGGGCTAGGAAGAGGAAGGATGATCTTACCCCGTGAGTTCAATTAGGAGAATGAGCACTTTTAATTGGTATAGAAGCTCTTAGTATTTAGGAGACTAGTGAAATGAAGCCTCCTAAAGTAGTAGGGTGTAAGGATAGATAGAAGCCCTAAGAAGTCCTGAAGTGACTTAGGAAGGAACTCTAATTAGTTTATAAAGAGCCTCCCTATCACTTTTATTGTAGCTCTAATGGCTGCAATACTCTTAATACTTGGTTGCATAGTAAAGTTAGTAGTGGGATGGGATTTTAAATATTAAGAAAGGGTTTAGGTTGACTATGTGTTGTCTCTTCTTCTTCTTCTAATACTAATGGGTGGTAGCTATGTTTTCTGAGGCCTTGCCTTCTATTTTAGGGGTTAGCCCCCGATTTTGGTTGCTTTTAATATCAAAAACTTCTAGTAACAAATTAATCACATTTTTTAAAGTAGAATTTTGAAAATTATAAAAATTAAATTAATTACCTTTGCAAACCACATAGCATATCCAATATATAATAGAACTCAAATAAATGTGTGAGAAATTTATCTACCATGTGAAAAGACTATAATATTTAATGTTTGATTTTGCTTGAACATTAGACTAGCTTTTTCCACCCACAATTTTTTATTGAATATGTGTAATATTAATTTTTACACAAAATAATAGAAGCCACCTATTCATTAAAAGAATTAAATAATATTTTAATCGAATTAACTTTTACAATATTATTTAAATCTTATTAATAGATACATACATACAACCAAAGTATAATCAAGCCAACATGAAATTAAAAACTATACAAATAGCTTACAATTGAAAATCCACACTTATAGAATATACTTTTGAAAGTACACCTTGTAATGAAAAGTGAGGTAGTAGTATTGGTTTAATGGAAAGTTAGACAACCATCCACTTTGATACCTCGAGCAGTTGGGCATGTTCCAAGATTACAATGATCATCAGCTAATCCACCCCACCATCCCACACTTTCTAAATTTTGTGCTGATTGCAATGCAAAATAACAAACGAAGGCCATAAATGCCACTCCTGCATCCAATGCCCTTGATGTGATGTAGTTATACTTACTCCACCATTGTTTATGTCTTCTAAAAATGATGAAGTTGAACAAAAATCCCACTGTGATCCAACAAATATAGTTTACTGATCTTGTAGGTGGCATGGCAACTGAAGTGCCTAGAATGATAGGCATGTTTATGTATGGAATCCATTTTGTTTTGGGAAACAACTTCAAAAAAAACCAAATAGGTAAAGGTGCAAGTATGCCCACCAAGAAGAACCAATTTTGTTTTTTATATAGACCAAGATTGCCAAAAATCCTTTGTGGACCAACTACTCCCCATATAATTGATGCATCGAAGAAAACATCATCACTAGGACATGTCCATGGACTAACTATAGGTAAATTTTCCTTATGATATATGCCTTTTATTGAGTCTAGTAACCACCAAGCTGTTCCAAAGTATACAGAGGTTGCAACTAAAGTACCCACCACTTGAAAATTAATTAAATATTTTATCATTTTAATGTATAAATCATTTATAGCATCCTCATTTTTTGAATACATAACTCTACAAGTACAAAACTATTACACAAGTGTATATTAATATAGACTATACCTTTGTATACTTTTTTAACTAAAAATATATATTACAAGAAAACCACAAATAAAAAGGAATAGAACACCAACTTGAACTATAAACATAGAGCGGGGTGGAATTTTCATGTAATGTCCCACCTTAAAGTCCTGAAGAAATGAAAAAGCTTGAACCATACTAATGTATCCATATGTCTTGAATGCCACATTGGCCACTGGTCTTCCTAGGTATACATATCCAATGATGTACTCTGTAATCACATTCAATCTAGGTTGCTATATACATCAATCAAACAAAAAAATATTTTTAAACGTGAAATTTAACTTTGGGCCTTTTTATGTAAATAAGAGATAATAAAAAGAAAAAAAAATTATGTACATCATTCATCTAAAATTATATTATTTTTTCAATAGAATTCACATATAAATACAAATAAATCATCTAAACAAATCAAAATATAAATGTACTACTATTATAAAATTTTTTCATATTGATACCTAATTGGTAGTAGCTTGAATGATAACAACAAGCAGAGTGAATACAAAAGAAATCCCACAAGCAAGAAACAAACCCTAATATCTTAGCTGTAGATCATCATTGTAACCCTCACAAGCTCCCAATGCTAATGCCATGGTCAATGCTAACAAGATAAGAAACCAATACTGTGGAACAAACTTGTAATTTGCCTTCATTAACCTGGTGTGCACATCCACTCATCGATCTGTGATTGCTGATTTAGCCTACTACCAAATGCTCCTGCACACGGGTTTTTTCACACCAACCTCGAATAAAGATTCAAAATACAATTGATCAATTACTTGTCAGTGTCTGGAATGGAATATTATGAAATATATTTTGTAGGTTCTATAAAATGATAAGTATACATAATATGTTCTAATTTTTAATTTGTTTAGTGGATTATTTGAAGTTAATTTCTTCAAGACTGGTAGTGTGATTTCAGATGTTTACAGATTTTTGTGACTTATGTAAATGTTGTTGATTTTTATAATTCATATAAATGTTGTTGGGATGTTTCTAAATCTGATTGTATATAGATTTTTCATCATTAATGTTTAAGATCACACTCTATGATCTATGATCAAACTCTTTGAAGTCTCTCATCTTGATGATAGATCATGGAGTGATCCAAAATGCCACTGATAAAAAATCTATACATAATCAAATTCAAAAGCACATGCAACAAAGTTAGAGTGTGTTTTTCAAACCAAATGAATCAATAGCAGAAGTTAAGACAACAGATTTCTATAATCTACAATAATTAGTATATGCCATTTTTGGCTTCAACTATAAAAATTATTATTTTTTTAATCAATATTTCAAAACCCACTCTGTGATTTATGATTATGATCTAATTTTTTATAATTCTAATAATAGATCATAGAATGTGCTCCAAAACAATGCTACAGAACATGATAGAATGTGATTCCAAATATTGATACAAAACATCATAGAAAGTGATCCTAACTATTGATACTAAACAAATTTTACACAATTGAATTAAAAAATTGACATATATTTAAAAAAAGGAGTATTAAATGACTAAATAGATTTGTGAATGAATATGCTTACTTTCCATAAAAGAGGAGGACATGGGAGACGGTTGCAGCAAGAGTTGAAAAACTCAGACCATATGTGATAGCGAAGAATCCACTCATGTTGAGATTGCTGTATTGATTATAGGCATTCTTGTCGAATGTGAAATCACTTTTCAACACCCTAGTGGTGTTATATAACTGGCCATCGTCTGAGAAAACATGTGAAGAAATAAGTGGGAATTTTTGGGCATCATAAACATTTGTCTAGTATGTGATTGGGAGGATGATGTAGAAAATGAGGATGAAACCAACCATAGTGTTGGCTATGGAAAACCATGGCGTAGCAAATGGACTGCCTAAAAATCCTGCAACTGTTGCCCAATCTAAGGTGAAGGATCCAATTCCTAGGCCATATAAGCCTGACCCAATTTGTTGTGCTGTTACAGAGTCTTTCCATATCCAACAAGCTATGGACATGGTGGATATGGAAGGGAAAAAGAAAGTGGGCACTATATAATATGCAAAGCTGCATGTTAATACTATGATGAAGAATTGCAACCTTGTCATCCCTCGCTTTGGTCTCTTCTCTTCTTCATGAAGTGCCCTGCATCACAATTACCAATACAGAGGAATGTGGATTAGCATTTATCATTCACACAATCTAAGGGAAAGAGAATTTGATGGATATTTAAACAATGTGTTGTAGCAACAGTTACTTGTTTCAATGAAATTCACCTTAGATAACTCTAAAATTAAGTCTGTATACTTTCTCTTTGGTTTCAAGAAAAAAAAAAGGGCAAACAACATTCTTTGGTGTAGTTTCTACAAAAATGAAAATTATAGTGTTTGGTATAGTTTCTGATAATTACTCTTCAATATTTAAAAGTTGGCAATAGATTTCAACCTACCTAAAAATAGAAACTTGAACAAGAATTGCAGGCCACTACATGTAAGAAGACTCAACTAGTAACTTTCTAAATAGCCTAGCCCAGCCAAAGCCCAACATCTGGTCACATGAGATCTCAAATAAAACTTCTCTCCCTAGACATTATAATCTAAGATAATCTGAATCTGAATTAAACCCACAATCTAATTTTCCATATAGACCTTATACTTGTGTAGTTAGAGCCAACAACCATGCTGCTATAGGATTCATGTCCCTATAGTAGAAGGCCTTAATAATGGTGAGAATATTGATGGCATAAACTCCACTGGTTCCCACACTTGCAAATATGGTAATGAGAACATGCTCTTTAGTATTGAAGGGCCCTAGATTGATAGAAAAATGCCATTTTGTTCCAAGATAATGAATTCTTTTCCTGGGCAATGTGGCTGCCATGAAATGACCCACTGGTAGAACTAAAATCTGAATAGACACTACTGTAAGGTTGATGGGATTCTCTCTGTAGGAAACAAATTGATTTAACAATGACATTAACCCACAAGCTAAGATTCCCAGTACCCACACTTGAAAAGTTAACACAGGGAGCTCTGGATCATCAGTTGTGGGCACTGTCAGAGCCACTTCTTCTATTGGAGACTGGTCATCCACTTCCTTATATTCATGATCTTTTGAGCTCGAATGCTCATAGATTTCTCCATTATCTGCAAAAAAATCATATATTTTAATCTTTATATGAAAGGAGATTTTAACAACTATGGTTCATTCATTCATTTATATATATGTGAGTTGCAGTCAAAGGGGTTTCTTGATTTGGTCTGAATTAGATAAAGCTACAAATAGAGGACTTTTTTTTTGATATAAATATTAATAGTCGAGACTTATGAGCACATTAGTCTAGTAGAGAAGCTATATTACATATATACAAGTGTGAAAGCTCAAACCTTTAAGCTGAAGCTACATATAGAGTACCTCATCTTTTATATGAATGTTCACAATCATAATAGCCCAACATTTTTTAAAAAAAAGTTTAGAATGAAATAAGGAAAGGAAATGTTGATTCATTAGTTCCAGTCCAGTCACCATTGCACCAGATCTTTTCAATGTTGTCACATAGATTATCTACGCAAAAATTCTACTATCTAAAGAATTTCATTCTTGTAATTTCATGTTGCTCACTTGGCCAAACTATTTTAGAGTTAAGATGAAAGATTAATACAAAAAAGTTCAAATTAAGGATCCAGAGATTCAATGGAATCTCTTGGAAGAATTTGATGAAACCTATACCCAAATCTGATAAAGACCCAAACCTGATTGAATGATGATCTGTACTAATAGTTATGATTTCAAGAACAACCTATAAATAAATTGGTCTTCGATGGAGAAACAAATTTGTGACAATAACACATATAATGATAGCTTCTCAAAATGTGTTGAAATGTCAAAATCTTAGCTGGTGATTTAATGGATGTGGGCATGGTTCAGTCAACCTGATTGATATAACTAGTAAATGGTGTCATGTTTGTGATTTGTTTTGGATTAAGGGGTAAATAAGTTTCCATGGAAGTTTACATTTTATATAAAATAAAACATTTATTGAACAGTGAACCTTTTTTTTTTTAGGTTGATAAAGGCTGAAGCCAGGTTTCTATATTTATATATGATATTTGAATAACATTCAAGAGTTTATAAAATTTGCAACATTGCAGAATAAGCTTATCAAATGGTGCATCAGATATGGAGCAATAGAGCTTAGCACCAATACAAAAATTATACAAAAACTTAGCTAATCCAGTCATAGACAAAACCAAAAGTTAAATAAAACTGCCATACATAGCTATTTTAATGTAAAAAAAAAATGGAAACCTGAGAGCACACAAGCACCATTTCTAATCTGATGGTGAAGTGGAATCTTGCTCTGTACTTTCTAAGGCATTTTCCTCCTCCTCCTCCTCTTGTGAAGCAGAAGAGTTTCCTTGGTCCATGTTTATTGCTGCATCATCTACGTCTTCATTATTTTCCTCATCCTCAGTGTCATCCCCAATAGCCTTTGCCTCCTCACCATCATCAGAGTTAGCTTCAACATCAGCCCCTGAAGTCTCCCCAAAATCCTCCTCCTCTTCTTCTTCTGCATTTGAGGAATCAGGGCTGCCTAGGCCATCCATTCTTTCCTCATATCTATATTTATAGACCCAGTCCACCTCGTCATCTAAATCATCCCCGTAAGGGGAATCCATCCCTTCCTCAATCCCTAAAAATTTAGAGAGGAACCTTAGAGCTTTTTTCATTCCTACCAGTCGCATCTCCTGGTGTTCTCATTCCCAACCCCATAGCACGAAGAACTGTCTCGGCGGGCCTCCATAAAAATTGCGCCGAGGAGCATTACTAAATCTAGGAAAGGATGAACCAGCTGACATAGTGATGGGAAGATCCCATGGAAAAGAAGTGAATATATTATCATCTATCCCAACTATGTAGTTATGAAGACCTCCTAGATAATTGCCATTGAATAATCATAGACCAATTTCCCCTGCATGGTTCTTGTGAGCACCTGAGACCAATAAACTAGCTAAAAAGCCAGAGAAAATATCAGAATTGACTCTATATCTATGATTCATGAGTAGGAAATTTGTCCCCAACACTTCCTTGACTGCATGTAGCACAACCCTGTGGTGAAAAATGCATAAGTCTTTAATTGTAAATCAGTGTATCAAAGGCTATTTGTTCAACCCTGGCAGTCAGTTTAATGGGAGTATCCATTGTGAGGAGGGAAAAAAACTTGAGAAGCAATAAAGTGGAAATGGCATGAAGAGAAACAGCTCCCAAGAGAAAAATGACTAGGCAAAGACCAACTCCCAATGAGAAGAATGGTGTTGGCAAAGGTGATTACATGTAGAGTTTACATGCACAAGTGATCCTAGATCTCTCTTCGTACCACTGTCGCTTCCAACCAAAGCAATCTTGTTAGCCCCTCAATTAGGACTACTTTTACTCCAAATTGATGGCTAAAAATGGCTAGGGAAGAATTGACTAAAGATGTGCCTAAGAAAGCACTATGACAAGTGGTGGTTCGGAGGCCTACCCAAAATAGGCTATTGCATGTAAACTTTGACCTACAAACCACTAGAACAATTGATTACATCTTGTTAGAAGGGGGATCTATTGGAGATCAAAGTTGTACGCCACCTCATGTCCTTCAAAAATGTGCCTAGGAGAATGACTGCAGTGTTGGAGGGATGACAACCAAGATGAATTAATTGAGGGGAGTGATTTGACCCAATACAATTTGAAAGGCTTGTCTTCAGGTCTTGGAAATTCTGCCAGTGAAGAGACAGAAGACCGTTGCCAGGAAAAAATGATGAGATGAGTTAAGAAAGGATGGCCTGAGTGTCAACTTTGGATGAAATTGATTTGATAAAGGTACCCCTAGCTACTAAATTTGCAAGTTCATCTGCTTTGGAATTTCCTTCTCAGTATATGTGGTTAGCCATTGTTGATTCAAATTTGCTGAGTAGATTAAGAATAATTTCCAATGAAGCTTGCAATTTCCAATTAGCAATAGCCCCTTTTTTGATTGTGTTTATTACAATAATTGAGTCTCCCTCAATTTCCACTATGTTCAATCTTAATTCCCTGGCAAGAATTAATCCATGAAATAAAGCTTTAAGTTCTGCTACATTGTTGGTGTTTGGGGCTAGAGGAATGGCCAATCTTGCTACAATGTTCCCATCTAAAGAATGAATAATGCAACCTACTCTCGATGGCTCGAGATTACCTTTTGAAGAACCATCGAAATTGAGCTTGAACCAGCCTGAGGAAGGAGGTTTCCAAATGCATGACAATCTTTGAAAGTGACTTTCTTTGCATCCCCTACCAATTGTGATTGGTGTTTGAAGACCATGCCATCTTTTGATCATTAGGTCATCCCAACTAGTGTAGAACTTGTGTATGGCTGATTGGGATCGAATTCTAGAATTCATGAGCTCCACTATTGCTGCCTCAATTTTATTTAATACAGATTCAATTTCCATGGATTTGTCTTGAAAGAGCCTCCTATTTCTCTCTTTCCAAATTTCCCATATTACAATGGAGGGAAAGATGATCCAAAGATTACCACATAAACTTTCTCCATAGAGTAAGGGCCAAGAAAGTAAGCGAGATTGGATATTAGGGGAATGGGAAAAGAACCAATTCAATTTTGAGCAAAGCCAGTCCCAACATTTGTTATCAAAGGGGCACAATAAAAATTAATAGTTGTAATCCTCTTCATGATTGTGACAAAGGGAACATCTTGATGGACCCATGTAACCCATTTGTGTGAATATATCTACTATCAAGATCCGACTTTGAGAGGCTGCCCACATAATTTTTTTTGCTTTTGGGAGACATACCTTGTTCCAACATAACTAGGTCTAAATAGAAACTGATTTCTGAAGATGCCCTAACATGATTTTATATCCATCCTTTACATTATAAATACCATTTTCCGATCCATTCCATATGATTTCATCATTCCCATTTTTGAGGAAGAAAGATCTGCTCTACAAACCTCATTTAAAGAGATAAGTTCTTGAGGATTCACTCTTAAATCTGATAAATCCTTCCATTTCCAAGAGCCATCTATTAAGGAAGAAGGAGTTGGTATAATATAATCCTTAAGAAAAGGACCCCAAGTCGAAAGGCATAGCTGTCTGATTTGATTCAGACCTAGATTTGACTAAATGGGTGGATATCCTCCCTAAGAGTCTTCCCAAAATCTAGCTGAATTCCTTGCTCTGATATTCCAAGAAAGGTTAGAGTCCACTATGTGCCTAGATTTGGAAATAAAGTTTCATATTCTAGAGCCTCCAGGAAAGTCCTTGATGCGGAAGATCTCTAAAATTGATCCATTGCCCAGATATTTGCCCCTAAGAATTCTGACCCCACTTGTAATCCTGATTTTGTACCAATTTCCAATAGAGTTTAGCACCTAGAGCTTGGTTCTGCCAAAATTGGTTTTTAATCCCCGTGCCTCCTATAGAAGTGGGTTTGCAAATATTCTCCCAAGAGATAAGCTTGAACTTTCTACTTTGATCTGTGCCTTGCCATAAAAAGTCTCTCAACTTTTTCACTATGTCCATGTAGCCACTCATAGAAAGGGATATACATGACATCAGGTAAATTGGTATTGCAGCCAATGTTTCTTTGATCATGACTATTCTACCCATCCAGGATAGCCATTTAGATTTCCAACTAACCATTTTTTGATACATTATTTCATTGATGGGCTTCCAAACCCCTGTAGTTCTTAGGGTTTTATCTATAGGGACCCCCAGGTAGGAACATGGGAGAGAATCAACTTTAAATGGCAGAATTGATTCAATTTTCTATTAAATTTTCTTTTTAGTGTGAAAGAAAAAGAGGACTGATTTGTCCTTGTTTACAACCTGTCCCGAAGCTTGGGCATATTTGTGTAAAATTGACTGAAATTGAGTAGCTTCCTTAACTGAACCAAAGCCAAAAAGAAGAGTGTCATCAACAAATTGTTGGTGGGTAACTGAATTGACGAAGGAAGTAATTTCAATCCCTTTGATACATCCTTGAGATTGAAGCTTGTTTATGCTATGGCCCAGAGCTTCTGCCATGCTGATGAAGAGAAAGGGGGAGAGAGGGTCTCCTTGTCTGATTCCATTCAGTCCCAAAACTTCATATAATAGAATGTAGATCATTATCAAATCTTTTTATTGTAAATTGTTTTTGGAAAATGACAACTGGAACTTATATTGATCTTTTTTCTTTGTTAACTAAATTCCTCCCACATGTCAAGGGGGACTATGAAGATTGATGTTGCAATTTCATAATCATGCATCTTCAGTTACAATTCCAAAGAGCATTCACCTTCCATGCCAGAGCTATTTAACCATTTAGTTTTAATTTAGAGCTCTAGTTTTTGGTTTAGTTTACCTATGAGTCAGTCCCTTGATTGAATGATCTCATGCCAATATGATAGCTATAGTTAGGAGAATAAAAACTGCTTCATCTTTCTTGTTTTAGAAATCAGATTCTTCAGTTTGAAATAGAGCCCGTGATATTTATGTAATAATGGGTAGTTTTTCTAAGCAGTTAACTTTTTCTTTCACCATCGTATGTTTCAAGACAACAAGTTTTTAAAATTGGAATTATTTTTTTGTGCTATGTAAGGGGTGTGCAATTTTCTTTTTAATGCTGCTATAAATTTTTGTTTTCTATCCTCTAAAACAGAGCGTACTCTATTCTAAAACAGAGCACTGTTAAGATGTCTTTTTTTTTTTTTTTTTCTGATTTCTATGTATGCTATTTGAATATTGTTATCAAATAAATTGTCTGTTACTACTGTTATACATTATTTGTTGTTAAATAGTGCAAAGATCAGTTTCAAAATTCCATATTCTTACCATGACATATTTAATTCTGATTTGAGATTCTAGAACAGATTTAAAAAGAACTCTCTTCTTTCTTTAAATAATTATACAAAACCCATCATTTTCAATTTAACTTGAATCTAACCCCACAAATTTATAGAGTTTTTAAGTTGGCAGCTTTCATACCCACTCATCTCATCATGGTGGGTGGAATTTTTTGGCTAACATGGTGAATGATTTTGCAAATGGTACCATGGAATCTAGGCCTAGGCTATCTTTGGCCTACCTCCAAATGTAAGCATACAAAACTTATTAAATTCATACTTTTGTCATCTTTCAATAATTTAAAATTTGGAGCTTGCCATTCCTCTGGAAAGTAGTGAATTGCATCTTGTGTGATCACATATTCATTATTTTGTTTTATTCTCATAATGCAGGCCCTGAATGACTTAGCTTTCAATGTCTCAGAAGGATCCAAATAATATATTTGGAAAGATAGGTGAAGCTTGATTTGATTTTTTTTATTTTTATTTTTAATAAGGTTTTGAGAACTTCTTTGCCTAAGAGTCAAGGACTGAGGGGTATCTCATCTGCCAAAATTCAGCCGGGACATGATTCCTGCCTCATCCCTTATGGTGTCGGAGCCATGCACTCAATGGGCCCTTGGTCTACTCGTTAAGTTGATTTTGTTTTTAATTTTGTGTACAAGTTTTTAATTGATTGGTTTTGAGAGTATCAATGCAACCGGTGATTTTAGTTTAGTTTTTTATTAATTATTAAAAATTAATATAGGAAGGATCTTTCTTTATTTATTTGGATTTTGATAAGTAGGAGATATTTTTTACAAGTGGTCAATTTATAATATTGCTATTAGAATTTAACTGTGTAGTTTATAATAACCCATTTCTCATGAGAATGTGTAACACCCCATGTGAATTTTTTAAGAACATGGCAAATTGACAATTTTTTTAAAATAAAAAAACTACATTAACAATTACAATTAGCATAATGATGCAACATGTTAGATAAAACAATAAAATCAAATCATCATGTCCTCTTAGGTTCCCCAACATCGCTAGTAGACAACGCATATGCAAATCACTAATTGAACCAAAAGTCATAATACTAGACTAAAGTTGCTAACTTCATTCATCTATTCAATTCCATAAATTCATATAACTAATCCATTACATGTTAACAATCAAGTACATATTTAAACTATCAAACTTTGAATGATACATCTCAATAAATCACCTATACAAGTTTACAATACATTTACAATCATTTACAAGAGTACATTTGTGTAGACGTATAAAATCATTCTTATTAATTAAATTTATTTAATTAATAATCCTTGCGACATTATAACTAATTTTAATTAATTAATCATTATTGTCATATCCCTCTACCCATTTAATTAAAATTATTTAATTAAGTTGGGTTCATTATCTAAGGCGTTTAAATTTAATTTAAATCCCCCCTTCTCTAATGTATTAAACTATTTATTTAAATCCCTCCACATCTTAATATTCTTCTAAGATAGGATTAATCTAAACCTAGTTTAGATTAATCTAAATCCCTACTTAAAACCTAGCCTACATCCATCACCTCACTTGCTAACCCTACCCTCCCACATAATTATTCCCTTAATCTCACTTAAAAGGTGATTCCCAACCTCATTAGTACTAATGAGTTTCTCACACGTGTGAGAAAATCTTCCCAAGGTAGCCACCAAACTTCCTTAAATGCTTCAACTCCTTTCTTACAACTTTGTCCCCCACACATTTCCCCAAAGTTGCTCACACATGTGTGAGAAACCTTGAGCCTCACAAAGCCTTAAAGGCTACTTGTTGACTTTTGTATAGCCATCCCTTCTAGCCCATGTGTCTCCTATGTGGCTCCTATGTGGATGCCACATAGGTGCCACTTCATCCAAGCCTCCAGGTTGCTCCAAAAATCTATAAATAGAGGCCTTGAGGCCTTGCAGAGTTCAAATCCATCTCTCATTTTTGCATTGTTATCATGTTAATTTAGCTCTAGAATTGCACAAGCATTTAACATTTATCTTAGTTTCTTGTTCTTAGTTTTGAATCTAGATCACATACAATGCTTATAAATATAATGGTGAATGAATCTTAGTTTGCATCATCATTGTAGGTTCTTATCTTTATCTTCATAATTTGGATCTTTTGTTGCAAACAAGTTCCTCATACTAGTTTTGTATCATAGTGGATCTCCATTTAGCTGGGTAAGTGCACAAAGATGGGGGACCAAAAAGGGGGTATAAGATGCCACTTTTTTCCTAAAATCAACAAACTCTGAACTTCAACAAGAAATGGAAGATAGTTAGACACAAATTTTAAGATGCGACAAAAACAAGAGTTGTAATACTCTGAATCTAGTTCCTAAACTACTAACTTATTTTGAAAATGGTGCAGATTAAGGCCCTCAAAAAGGGGGAGCACAAAAAGTGGTCCTATTTTTTGTCCAAAAACATAACATAGCGGCTGGTGTGCTCCCCCTAAAATGTGAACTTTAAAAAAAAAAATTTTAATCGCTCTAGTGAGAAGTTAGCTAGCACCACGTAGTTTATCCCAGATTTTTTTGATGAATTTACGAAGTGCACACATCCTAAAAACATGAAATTTTTGTGTGCTCCCCCTAGAAATCATTTAAAACTAATCAAAAATTAAATTTTCTTTTTTTTAAAGTGTGTAGAATGGAGTCTAGTTTCTAAAAATGTAACTTGTTGCAAAATTCGATGAACGAGCCAAAATCTATGCCTAAAATACTGCATGTTGGTTTTTTACAAAAAATGGACATACACACAAAATAAATTAGAGTTGAAAAACTTAACATAATCAGAATTCAAAATAAATTATATGCTTAGATAGCTAACAGAGAGATCTGCAATATCACATCATCTAATTTTTACGTTCTTGAGCCACGAGTAAACCTGACAAGGAGCACACAAAAAAATATGTCATTTTTTTGTATGTCTACTGGAAAACACGTCTCAGGCCTATTTCAATCATCCAAGCCTTTGGGTTGGATCTCCAAGGCAAATCCAAGCCTTAGGATTAGTAAATTCAAATGCTTTACAAAGGGCGCATGCCCTATAGGGCATGCACACTATTTAAATCTATGACTTTCATAGCATGTGCACGCTATGAAAGTCATAGATTTACATAGTGCGCATGTCCTATGTAAGACATACACACACACACACACACACAGAGTAATTTATACAAATATAACATTTAAAAGTCATAGATTTACATAGTGCGCACGCCTTATAGGGCATGCGCCCTATGTAAGACATAGATTTATATAGTGAGAGAGAGAGAGAGTAATTTATACAAATATAATATATAAGTATAAGTTTGATTTATTTAATTTCTTATACTTTAAGTTATATTTGTATAAATTATAAAATATAATGCTTCCAGGATGTTTGGGATAGGTTCCAGCTTCATAGGAGTTAAGCTACAGATTCTAGATTCAAAAAATTTTAGACTGAGCCAAATTTTAAGATTTAGCAAGCCTTCAACAAGGCTACCTCCAACAATCCATCATGGATTTCTAAGGTCAAACTAAAGCTGGAAAAAGGATTCCCAAAGGGTTTTAACTCATTTTATCACAAATCACTTGGTTTTGATCCCATCTCTATGACAGACTTAGCTTAGCTCTCTCTCTCTCTCTCTCTCTCTCACTCTCCCTGATAAGAGAGAGAGAGAGAGAGAGAGAGAGAGAGAGAGAGAGAGAGAGAGAGAGAGAGAGAGAGAGAGAGAGATATTTGGGTGAGAGCTAAGCTAAGTCTATCATAGAGATGGGGTCAAAACCAAGTGATTTGTGATAAAACAAGTTAAAACCCTTTGGGAATCCTTTTTCTATCTTTAGTTTGACCTTAGCAATCCATGATGGATTGTGGGAGGTAACCTTGCTGAAGGCTTGCTGAATCCTAAAATTTGGCTAAGTCTGAAATTTTTTGAATCTAGAATCTGCATCTTAACTCCTATGAAGCTGGAACCTATCCCAAACATCCTGGAAGTATTATATTTTATAATTTATACAAATATAACTTAAAGTATAAGAAATTAAATAAATCAAACTTATACTTAAATGTTATATTTGTATAAATTACTCTCTCTCTCTCTCTCTCTCTCTCTCTCTATCCCTTATCTCTCTTTGTTTCTAGTTTTTCATAGCGTGCATGCACTATGTAAGAATATGGATTCCACTTTTGTGGCTTTGCATAGGGTGCATGGGGGTGGAAATTTTGGTTTTTTACAAAGCACATACACCCTATTTGGTGCACACACTATTTCACGTGCACCCTATTTGGCGCATGCACTTTGTTTTGGATTGCCCAAGCCTAAGACTTGGGAAACCCAAGCCATAAGGTGTGACTGCTATAGGGTGCATGCCCTTTAGTGCATATGCACTATGCATGATTTGGGACCAAAAAGAAAAGTGGCATCTTTTTGGTCCCCCATCTTTGTGCATATACCCAGCTTGCATTTAGGCTTTTAAATCATTTGAGCTTTTTCCATTGGGGATCTTATTATTGTGTGTTTCAGAGAGCACTTCCACAAATCTCCATGATGAAAAACTCAAATGGAACTTGGGTGCTTCCATTTTAGTTCAATCTGAGGTGGTGTGTTGAGTCTTTGTTGTATGTGTTAATATGATTTAGAACAATAGAGAGGGGGGTGAATCAATTGTTCTTAGCCAGTTCAATTGTTTAAATTAAACTTTTAAACACTTCAATAACTTAGATCTAGTAACCAAAACTACTCAGTCACTACTGAATGTATACTAGAAACATAAAATAGTGCAATCCACTATCCAATAGTATTTAACTTGCAAAACATAGAAATGTTCACACCAAAACATTCACACAAGCATTAACACCAGGATTTATAGTGGAAACCCAATTTGGGAAAAACCACTTTGTAACATGTTACTGATATTTTCACTCTTCTAAAGTGAGCTCTGTGAAAAGCCAACCCTATCAAAGGTTTACAAATACACTGCTAGGTGTGACCCTGTTAAAGGATTTCAACCACCTTGTTAGGAGTGCACCTTGTTAAAGGACTTAAGTACATTCCATTAGAATGCAACCTTGTTCAAAGGATTTATACAATGACTGTTAGGTCAACCTTGATTAAAGGATTTAAACTGATACAATGGTTATAAAGTAACAACATTGTTTGATCTGAAAACATACAACTCACTTTGCAAATAATAGATCCAATTCTTACATAATTCTTACTGAGATCCATTTCCATCTCCATCACTGATCTTCTCAAAAATCCCTTCTAGCAATCACAACTCCTTGTCCTTCAACCTTTCTGCTTATTCAGTCAATAACAACAACTCTAGCATACAATGAGGATGGAAAGGGCCAGGCTAGCAATGAGGAAAAAGATGAAGGAGCTAAAGAGGAGGAGGAAGTTGGTCAGGATTTCCCTACTCTTGGTGAAAAAGAAGAAGAAAAAATTGAAATAGAGGATGGAAAGGGCCAAGCTAGCAATGAGGAAGGTAATAGCCAAAAGGAGGATCCCTTAGGCCTCCTGATGGGTGCTACCATTCTGGAAGAGGTCAAGAAGGCCGAAGGCCATGGTATTCATCTAGACAAGTGGATCACGCAGGAGATGCAGGAAATGAAACTCCATCTTAAGGCAATGGAAGATACTATGAACACCCTGACTGCAAAGCTGGAGAGGCTGGAAAAGAAGTTTTTGGATAAGATAAATAACAATAACCCAAATGAGGATATGGTTGCTAAAATCAAAATGATGGTGGACAAAAAGTTAAAAGATTTAACAAAAAAAATCAATTACAATGGGTACATGATAAATGAGGTCCTGAAACATAGTAATGAGGGCCTTAGTGCTTCTATTATGAACCTGAAAATGCTGTGCAACTATCAAGAAAAAAGCCCGCTGGAAAAAATGACCATAACAATTGATGATGATGCTAGGAATGCTGGTCTGGGAATGAGAACTAGAGGCCACACTCAAAGGAAGGTCCCTAAAACTCCAAAGGAAATGAAGGATCTAAAAGTTGCTATCTAGAAGATGGAGGACATGCAGATGAAGGTGGAGAAAATGATAAAAAATTAGTCTATTCTGCGTAGTTGCTGGGTGTTTGCTGGTAGTTTTTCTAGTAACTATTTCTTTTATTTTTTGTTGTCTCTACTAGGGTTGTTTCGGGTCCTACTTTTGTCTTTTTAGTAGGCATCTCTTTTTGTAAAACTAAAATGCTATATCTCTATGCTTTTATGTAAATGGTTTCGGGT
This sequence comes from Chamaecyparis obtusa, assembly GCA_027943335.1. Taxonomy (NCBI): domain Eukaryota; kingdom Viridiplantae; phylum Streptophyta; class Pinopsida; order Cupressales; family Cupressaceae; genus Chamaecyparis; species Chamaecyparis obtusa. The sequence goes on along the minus strand of BSBK01007230.1, from coordinate 219,339 downwards.
TCCATTCAAAACCTATTTTTACCTTAATAAAAAACAACTCCAGCATACTGCTTCAACCTCACACTTAGGTTTGCTTAATACCTCTTTGATAGGTAGATCCATCTTTTTCCACTTAATCTCCTTTGTAGATCTTAGGGTTAGGTTAGATTCATTGAATCCTTCCAACATTATGTTCTTCATCCATCCTTCTAGAAACATCTCTAATCTCTTTATGTAATCACAGTAAAATGGTTTACTGTGCATTAAACACTTCCATACAATCAATTAATAAAGTCAACATGATTTACATAATCAAAGAATTCAACTATGTCGGCTAGGAATCTAAATTCTTCCTCAAATGTAAATTACGGACGCTCGATCAATACTGTGTTCAACTCCTTGGTCATCACTACGTAACTCGGTCATCTCTTTAAAACTATTTCACTTGGCAATACACTGATGTTCGGTCAACACTAAATTTTCTTGGCATATACTGACTTGGTCAACACTAACATCACTCGGCTTAAACTAGATTTCTTCACTTTTTCTCGGTTAAGCCTACTTGTTTAGTCTTGCTTCTTACTTAGATAAACAATACATTATCTTATCATTGTGCCACATAATCAAGTACTCATTGAAGTATCAAGATAACTCAACCTTTCCCTAGGTGCTATTGTTATCAACCTTGCCCTAATCCTTCTCAACAATCAAATAGATATAGTACTTTCTTATATAGCAATAGTCTTACCAGTTAAGGTTTGACATCAATGACAATACACCAATTGCTTCAATTGTAGTTTCCAACAATCTCCCTCTTTGGCATTGATGACAACACCATATGAATAACACATGATTCACCAACCAATCCAAAACTTGTCTGTGCATTAAAAACATTTGTAATATCCTTAGCTTCATTCTGATTCTGAATCACTTAGTCTTGTTTGCTTGACCGTCCACATAGTAACTTCCACTGAATCTTTTCTGTGTTTCTTTCATTTGAATCTATCCCTCCTACTTGATATTCCATGAAATCTCACCATGTGTTTTCATCTTACTCATCTCCCTCTTTCACAATAATGCCAAAGAAACAACTAGAACATGCATCTTTCAGATGTAGATGTCATCTTGTCAGTTCAGTAACAATATTTCTCCCTTTTTCATCTTTGCTTATGAGTGATTATCAACTTTTCTACAGTTTTCACAACTCTAGGCTGCTCTTAAAGTGTGACCTTTTCTGCATCAATTTGTCAGATACTCTTTGCAAACTAATTTGATGCAGTGCTCCTAGCTTGACTAGGCAGCCTCAGTGAGGGGAAGAACCCCTAATTTGCCTCTCAGATATTCATCAACCTTCACATTTACACTTTCCACAATTTTGTTAGTGTTAGAGTTCAAACACTTGTAAGCTTTACTCTTTGTGGAATAACCTAGGAATATGCCCTCATCACTTTTAGCATCAAACTTTCCATTCCTATTGTATTTTAGTATATAGCATTTTCTCCAAAAAATTCTAAAGTATTTTACATTAGGTGCATACCCGTGCCATAATTCATAAGGTGTAACATTTGTACCTTTTTTTATTTGTACTCAGTTTAAGGTATAAACAACTTTGTACTTATAGCTTCTTTCCAACATTTTTGTGCAACATTCTTCTCAATCATTAGTGTTCTTGCACAATCCATGATAGATATGTTCCTTCTCTCTACTATACTATTTTGTGGAGGTGTTCTAGGTGCAGACATCCATCTCTTGATTCCTCTATCATTGCAGAATAGATTGAACTCATTTGATATGAATTCTCCACCTTGGTCAGATCTTAAACACTTCAGGTTCCTACTGTAATACCCCAAAATTGGCACCTATTTAATTTCATCAATTTTGGTGCATTATCTTGATTTTACATCACCAAAGTCCTAGTTCCCTAGGCAATTTTCTCTCTCCTACCTGACTTAATTTGACTTGATGTCAATTGCAAAGACCATAAATTGCAATAATCAAACACTAAATTAATTCCTAAAGTCTTAGACTTAATTGGCTAATTTACCCCTATGATAAATTAATTTAATTATAAAGTCCTAAGTGCTTTCTAATTAAATTAAAATCTACCCTCTTTAGCTAATTACCCATAAAAAGGAATTAATAATTACTTGATATTCGAATGGACACACTTTTTTGAATTGATAATTAAAGATATTCGAAAGGTCACTTGTGTGGCATTTTCCATTCTTTTTATTAAGTAATTCTCGCATTTTTGTCTCAATGTGGGAATGAAGAGTCACGAGTTACAAATCAAGAAACTCTTCATTCCTCTCCCGAGCTTTTCTATTTAAAGAGCCTCTTCTTCTCATTAAAAAAAAGGCAATTTGGAGAGTAATTAAACTATAGCATTTTTTATCTCATCTTATTCAAAGCTTTTTTGTTGCATATTTAGTCTATCATTTTAGTATAATTGCATCTCACATTAGATTAAATTTGATTACTTTTTCTTAGTCTAGTATCATCTTTATTTCAAAATCTAAAAAAAAAAAAAACTGCACTTCATATTTCCTTTCAAGCAATTTAGATTAATTGCATACATTTTAGTTTGATTTTAGCTTGCATATCATCTTTATGGCTTTGCTTTCAAATCCTCTGTTGTAGTAGCGGTCTTATGGTTGTTGGCTCTTCAATCTAAGAGCAATTAAACACCCCGCCTGCATAGGAGGCAATAGGTCGCTTCTCCATGAATTTCAGATTGAGTAATTCATACTCTCTCTTGTAATTCGATCATGAGAATAATGACTATGTTGCATTTGTGCTTGATTTAGAGGCCCACATTCAAGCACATACATTTTGGCGCCCACCGTGGGGTAGAAAATCTAATTTCTGGCCTCATTTTTTTTATCTTTTCTGGGAGGTAAAATCTGCTCTGTCGTGCGTCCGTACTGTCTGTGTACGGATCTTCACGCGAGAATCCAGAGCATCCCACGCAAAGTTTTGCTCCTGTAGCACTCTTTCGTGTGAGATTTCACTATCTCGCCCAGGCTTTGCACTTTCTCACGCGCACTAGAGTACTTCCTCACGCGAGATTTTAGTTATCTCGCATTGAAATCTACACTTTCTCGTGCAGCTTTGTACTTTCTCGCGCGAAGTTTCATCATAGTTTTTCCAGTTTCCAGTTTTCTTGTTCTTTCTGCTCTTAATTTCTGACAATTTTTGATAACTGTTGATTTTTATCTCTCTGATATTTTACAGCATTAACAATTTTTGCAGGACGCTTGTCAAAGAATTTGAAAATGTACTAATGGTTTGATTGCAGGATGAATAGTTGAAGATTGCTAAAACGTTGTGTTTTTTTTCCTGCTTTTATTCACATAGTATAAATAGGGCTCCGTTAAAATTTCTTGAGAATTTCGATAGTGAGTAGGAATTTTGGCTCTTCATTACATGGAGGTGATGACCATGAATGAATCTAGAATTCTAATGATCTTACTAATATGACAAATTCTTGGGGAAGCGGAGAAAGTTAGCGAATCTTTAACATTTCTATTCGTCAGGGAATTATGCTCTTCTCTCCTTGAGAGAGAATCAGAAACCCAAAAGCATATAGATTTGGTGAGGTGAAACTAACTCGGTGATGAACTTTCTTGATGTGTTTGGGTGAGGAAACGGGATAGAGAAGTATGCTCTTCTCCCTTTGGGAGAATCAGAAAATCAGACCCCCGAATCTAAACCAATTCTAGTGTCACCTTTAGAGGGCCTGCCGGTATTGAACCTCCGGGAACGACCCAAGTGAGTACACACCTATTGCCGGTGATTCCACCTCACTATAATAAAGAAAGTTTTGTTGAGTCTAAAGACTCCAAAACCATGGTAACTTCCTTTTCATGACTTTGACGATCATCATGGAAAGGCCCTGTCTATTACACTGAGCGGCGCCGCTCTAATCCCTACTTGCGGGGGTGTGTGATTTTCAGGTGTTGGTGTGGCTGCGAGGCCTCAACCCTGTATCAGGGACACCAAAGGTTATTGTGAATGGAAGCCTAGTAAAAAACCTTCTTAGCTAGTGGCCTACCTGGTTCACCTCCGAAAGGAGTCATTATCTTTGCGCAAGGAGGGAGAATCTCTCCATATGTTTATCATACACAGATTCCCATCATAGGCATACACCTAGACGTTTGGAGGTGGTTGCGACACTGGCCCCTGCTACAAGGGTAACCTTTGAACATACACTGTTGAGTCCTTGGAAACACTGAAAACATGGGCACCCTCTAGGGGGTGACACAGCTGTGTGAGGTGCACGTATGCATTCAAGCAATGGGGCAAAGGTTTTGGCTTCTCACCATTTTTTTTTGTAGGACTAGGCTATGTGCTTGTTATTGAGTCTTAAACATTGTCTATACATTATCAAACAAAGACTCCCCTAATTCTATCAAGTTGCTTTGTCCTTGATAGGTCTATTAATGACTACTTCTTGCTTCACAAGTGCTTGATCTAAACCATTGTGTCTTTAAATGAATGCTTGGAATCCTAAAATGAGTGTGTTGATTAAACAATTCTATCAACCTGTCAGGAAATTGAATTTTCTGTCAGACATCAGTTCAGACTGTACCTCAAAATTCAACTCAAACTTTGAAAATTGCATCAAAACTGTCAGATTTTGCTTGTTTCCCGCGTGAGCTTTTAGCTTCAGAGCACTTCCTCGTGCGAGATTGTATTTTCTCATGCGAAGTTCTATGTTCTCTCACGCGAGCTTTCATTTTCTCGCGTGGTCAGGCATTTTCTCGCGCAAACCTGTAGCATAGTTTTCCAAAACAGAGACCTATTTGCAGTTCACTATTTGACTTTTTATCTGGTCTGCTTTTTGCCTGGGGTCTATTTTTCTGCTCCCCTATTGTTTACCGTCAGAAACTGGTTGTGTTGAGTTAGGAATCGATTGATCTTTGCTTTGGATCATGTTATCTCTCATCTATTCATCTTATCTCTTTATGCCTTTTGTACCTCGCATTGTGATTGTCTTATCTTGGCTATTCTAGCCATCTCTTTTTGACAATTCATACCAGGTTCATCTTGCATCTTGGCTATTCTAGCCATTTATCTCCTTTTCGTTATCTTAGAGATAGAGTCTAACTTTATCCCGAGTCTTTTCTCATTACATCTTCGTCTATGACTATCATGACTCGAAATGGCAAGACTTATCCCATTCAGAATGCTGATCAAGATCAAAGTAAACCTCGTAATCGAGACATAGGTCATCCTGAATTTGTTATGAAATCTAAACTTTGTTTGAGATCCTCACATTCCTCCTCGTTCCAAGAGTATTACAATCCATTGTCTTAGATACAGTCTGACTTATTATTTCAAGAGTATTATAACCCATTGTTTCAAGACCAGCAAGACTCTAAAGGGTCACTTTCTAAAGTCGAACCTATTGATTCTTTTGAACCTATCGACTCTTTCACAATCTCTCAGAATACTACCAACAATATGGGAGATCCATTCCTCTTCCCAAGGGTAGATAAATTCAGCACTAGTCATAAGCAATCTCCAAATGACCAAGGTCATGGTCAGTCTCAAAATGACAAGAGTTATGATCAATCCCATAATATTCAATATCAGGTCAACATCCGAGACCTTCACAATTTGAAACAACGACAAGGGGAGCCTCTCCTAACCTTTCTCCAGAGATGGAGACAACTATATACGAAGTATCTGCATGAATTACCTGAGTCTGAAAAGCTTGATATCTTCTTGGACAATCTTGTCCCAAATTTTGGATACCAAGTACGATTACAAGGTCCCCTCACTTTTGACAATATGATTAGGTGGGCTGTGAGGATAGAAGCGTTTATGGTCAAGAAGGGAGAATTGACTTTGAACAAAGACAACAAGAACGGACCTTCTCCCTCAAACAAGGACAAGGATAAGATTGTCAAAAAAAACATAGATGTTATGAATGACAGGGTTGTTGACAATGTGATGCCAAAACCCTCAAAGTCTGTCTTTAATCTTAGCTCTAGCATGCAAACAGTCAATGCCACTAAGAAGGCTATGACAGAAGCTCAACCACCTTCCAGATTTGGTAGAAACAAACCTTGGATCTCTCATTGTGACATGATCATTGCTCCAGGGAGCAAGGATACTCCTAAAACCAAAACTCCCTTTATCTTGTGAGGCCCTGCACCTCCCTCGTATAACTACAAAAAATCTCCAGCTTGTGCGAACACTATCACTCAATCTCGTGCGAAGATTGTTCTCAAAGTTCCTGAACCTTCGACATCCAGACCAAAACTATCTATGGATAAAGCCCTCACCAAGGCAAATGTCCCCAAAGATCTCAATCTCGACTAGTTTCAATCTATGGTGGGTCATTTGACCTCGCCTCATTATTTATCATTCTCTGAGGAAGACGATCACTTGCTGAGCCACCCACATAATGCTCTCCTACACACTAAAGTTATGATATGCCCCAAGAGTATCCCCCACATCCTCATTGACAATAGTGCTAGCCTAAATACTTTCTCTGCTAAGATGCTTACCCAAGCAACAGATAGCTTTGTTCCCGCCAATAGAGAATCTACTGAGTTCTATGATGCCAAGCTAAAAGAAATAGAAAAGACCCTGAAGATCAAAGATATTGGCATGGAGGAATATCAGATTGAGTCCGTCTTGTCATTGACAACTCTCCCTCCATCTCCACATTCCTATGAGGAACCTTCTGAAGATGGATTTGGTATTAGCTATTAGAGCTATGAGCTTGACCAACCTAGCTATAGCTTGCACTCACATGCAGATTTAGATGATGAAGAAACACAGATTCAGCCTATGACATATGAAAGACCTTTGAATGATCAAAATTATGATTCAGACTACCAGAAAGAGTCTTATTTACCTTCTCAAGTGCTTCAAGAACATGATCTTGGTCCTCACCAGGAGGATTTTATACACTCTACTAAATAGATTTCTACTACTATAGCTACTACTGAATATGTCATTGCCTCCAATGGCACACATACTGATTGGGAGCAACTGTTGGATGCTTCCCTTATCTTGGGTATGCCTACTCTAGATTGTTCCACCACTTCTGCTATTGAACAGACTCCTACTATTGCCAACTCCAATGGCACACATAATGATTGGGAGAAACTGTTGGACGCTTCCCTTATCTTGGGTATGCCTCAAGGTATGCCTATTCCAGATTACTCTGCTGCTTCTACTACTGAACAAGATCCTACTATTGAAGAAACACTTCCTATGTTAGATGACAACAATGAAGAAAGTCTACCTCTGACTATGTCTCTAGCTGAATGGGACTCTATATTAGATGCTACTATGGAAATACCAGTTGATGCTATGCACCTATATGCTAGTCTTAACAACTCAGAAAGAGGAGAAAGTTATGATCCTCCAGATCAAGCTATTGATGATGATCCTTTCCACACTCCTGTGGAGATCATTCCTATGGCTCCTAGGCCATCTACTTCAAGCTATACTCCTACTACTCTAGCAAATCATGGGTATCTGAGACCCCATCTTGTTACAATCTCATGGAATCTTGGTAGATCCAGAATTGAAATGGTTCCTATTCATGCACTCTTACCACCTGAAAGGGGACCTGACTCTTGGAATAGACCATCTTGGTTAGGCTCACATAATATTCCTCCAAACTTATCTGACTCTTCCAAGACTACTCACAATTGACAATGCTCTATGGAAGATTACTTTCTTGATCTATTTGATGCATCCATGAATGATGAGGATGATACTGATATATTTGCACTTGAGCCCATCCCATCGAATTTTCTTCCCCCTTCATCTCCCAGAAAAGTGGCCCGTCCACTTCCATTCGCTTTTGACGTAGGATCTCATAGGGATTCGAACACTCCTTTGGATGAGACTGCTCTAGGTCTTGACTTGCTTGTTAACACTTTTGAGGGTTATACCGTGAACGCAGTTGAACCAGCCACTACTTCCCTTTCACTCCACCATCCTGATCTAATAAACTGGAACTCCCCTCTCGCATCCAATGAAGTCCTTACGTTCCAGAATGATTATGAACTAGTGTGTTACCTCCATGCTCTTGAACCTATAATGTCTTCCACCAGCGAATACAGTATCAACATGACAGAAGGGGATATCAAGTATCTTAGTCAAAAAATAAAAAATAGAAAAAATAAGAGCTCTGATGGTGAAAACCACATTGTGGCAGTATCAGAGCCAAAAATAGTAAAAATAAAAGACGTATCTGAGGGTGAAAACCTCTCTGAGGTGCCCAAGGATGAGATACTTGATACTCTACCAAGCCATTTTCAAGAAAGATCATCAGTTCTGATTGAACCGACATAGCCAGTGAACTTGGGCACTGAGGCTACTCCACAGATTATACATTTAGCACAGTCATTATCTACTGAAGAAAAAGAAGAGTTCACTAGATTCTTCCAATGCAAGAAAATAAACTTTGCATGGGGTTATTCTGATATGTCTGGATTGGATCCCAATCTAATCATGCATCATTTGTCCATTGCACCAGATGTCAAACCTGTTAAGCAGAAGCTTTGAAAGATGCACACTCATGTGGCACTGTTGGTTAAAACTGAAATAGAAAAGCTCCTTAAAGCTGGTTTCATAAGAGCAATTGATTATGCCGAATGGATTTCAAACATTGTTCCAGTTACTAAACATTATAAATCCATTCATGTGTGTACGGATTTCAGAGATCTCAATAAGGCATGTCCAAAAGATGATTTCCCACTACCTAATATTGATATACTAGTAGACATGACATCAGGATATGAGATGTACTCCTTGATGGATGGCTTCTCTGGCTATAATGAAATTAAAATTGTGCCAGAAGACCAAGAAAAAACTGCCTTCACATGTGCTTGGGGCACTTTCTACTGGAATGTTATGCCTTTTGGGCTTAAGAACGCTGGAGCAACATATCAGAGAGCTGTTACTACTATCTTCCATGATATGATGCACAAAACTATGGAGGACTTTGTGGATGATACTTTAGCCAAGAGTATGTAGCGAAGAACTCACCTTGAAGATTTGGGTCCCATCCTTGACCGCATGGAGCAGTTTAGCCTTAGACTTAATCCTAAGAAATGTGCATTTGGAGTCACTTTTGGAAAACTCTTGGGTTACATTATCTCAGCCAAAGGCATAGAAGTTGATCCAGAAAAAGTTCAAGCTATTATGGACATGCCTCCTCCTAAGAACATAAGTCAGATGAGAGGTCTACAAGGAAGGTTTCAATCCATTTGGTGGTTCATCTCACAGCTAGCTGATAAGTCACAGCCGTTCACTAAAACTCTGCATAAAGGTGTCACCTATGAATGGAATGAGGAATGTGACAAGGGACTCAATCAAATAAAACAATATCTTGCCAATCCACCCATTTTGATGCCTCCTATCCATGGGAAGCCACTTATACTGTATATTTCAACCACAAGTACATCTTTGGGTGCTCTCTTAACTCAAGAAGATCAGAACAATAAAGAAAGAGCTATTTATTACATCAGCAGAACATTGGTGTCCTATGAAATGAACTACTCTGCTATTGAAAAAGCTTGTCTAGCTGTAGTGTTTGCCTCACAGAAACTGTGACATTATATGCTGGCTCACACTACAAAGCTTATTGCAAAAATTGACCTGCTAAAATACTTATTAAGCAAGGCTACTCTCATGGGTAGGTTGGCTAAATGGGTCATGATCCTCAGTGAGTTTGATATTGAATATGTGGAAAGGAGAGCTATTAAGGGACAAGCAATTGCTGATCAGTTGGCAGAGGCTCCTCTACATGATCACCAACCTTTGAACATTGAATTTCCAGATGACTCCATTCTGCATCTCACACATCAGTCTTGGAGTATGTTTTTTGATGGCTCATTCACTCAACAAGGATCAGGTGTGGGTATTCTGTTTATAACACCTCAATGCTATTCTTTGCCTAAGGCCTACAAAATGATGTTTCCTTGTACCAACAACATAGCTGAATATGAGGCTCTTATCAATGGTATGAAATTAGCCCTTGAATGGCGTATAGATGAGCTGAAGGTCTTTGGTGATTCTCAGTTGATCATTAATCAAGTTAATAATGTATATCAAACAAAGGATGACAAGCTAATACCCTACAAAAGAATGGTGGATGATCTTAAGTTATACTTTGCACATATTTCCTTCCAGCAGATTCCAAGAATAGATAATAAGGTGGCTGATGCTATGGCTACTTTGGCCTTAATATTACAAATGCCAGAAAATGACTTCAGGCATGAATTCCTAGTGGAAACATTATGCTACCTTGCCTAAGACAATCCTGAAAATTTTTCACAGAACAATTCATAAATCTGGTAGAGATTGGCATCTCTAGATTAATCCGGCTTTGTGGGCTTACAGAACAAGTATCCGAACACCAACGGGAGCCACTCCTTTTGCCTTAGTCTATGGGGCAGAAGCATTATTGCCAATTGAGGTCGAGATTCTGACATTGTGAATCTCTCTGAAGAGCCTCATCACTGATGAAGATACCAGAATATCTAGGTTGCAAGAGCTTGAACTATTAGATGAACGTCATAGGGTGGCGTTCAATCATCTTCGAGCATATCAAAAGAGAATGTCAAAAACATATAACAAGAAAGTTAGATAAAGGGAATTCCAAGTGGGTGACCTCGTTTTGAGGGAGAAACCCAAGAATCAGCAGCAGAGAGCCCAGAAAGGAAAGTTTGAACCAAACTGGCTTGGTCCATACATTATTACTGCAACATTTGGATCTGGTGCTTACCGCCTCTCCACCACTGAAGGAGAGCAACTCAAAGAGCCTATCAACGCTCTTCATTTGAAAAAGTTCTACAACTGACATTCTCAGTATGCTCATGTACATATTTATTGATCCTGAAAAAATCCTAAAAATTGATATATTGCAAAAAATCCTAAAAATTGCAAAATGTCCTAAAAAAATGATCATCTTAGTGAAAACCTGGCAAATAGGTGCTTTGATGTATCTATTATCCTAGTGAAAACTTGGTAAATAGGCACCTTGATAATACAAAAAAAAAAAAGAAAATTTCAAAAATATAAAAAAAATAGAAAATGTGAAAAATACAAAAAAAATGAAAAGATCAAAAATACAAAAAAATGAAATATTCAAAAAAATACAAAAAAAGAGAAAAAAGAGAAAAGTACAAAAAAATTGAAAAAGAGAAAAATGTGCCATTGATGAAAACCTGGTAAACAGGCGTCATGGTAGCAAAAATAGAATCTCTGCCAAGATGGTGAAAACCTGGTAAACAGGTGCCTCTTGTTTTCCTAAAGTAACATCTCATCTCAGCGGCGCTTGGCTCTTAGTTTCCTACTTTAGTTTCCTTCCTTTCCTGCTTTAGTTTGTTTCCTGCTTTGGTTTGCTAGCTCATGCGCTTGTCTTTGAGTTTTCCTCAACTCTTCATAGATTGGAACTGGTTCACACTTGGGGGCACCTGCCTGGTCTAGGGGGCATTGTCCTATCACTTTCAGAAACTCTTTTGAGCATTGGTCACTAGTGGTTCCCACTATGCCTGCCTACGGATACCTAGCTTTCGTTCGATCTCTCTTCTTCGGGATTTCTCCCTTATATCAATCACCAGTGATTTTCACTACGTCTGCCTACTGTCATTATCTCATTGAGACTTCGAACGTTATCTTTTCAAATTGTCTTCAATCCACTTGAACATGAACTTAAACTAAAACTAAAACTAAATGTGTGTTCCTTTGAGGCATGTTGAGCTTTGTTTTCTTTGAGTGCTTGTTTGTTTGCTTTGCTTTTTCTTTGCTTTCTGCTTGTTGGTTTAGTTCCAATTATCCAAAGAATTCATATAAGAGGGGTGTATGTCTGTAAGAGCCTTCATCTCATATTGGATGGCCATGCGTACCTCGACTCCTTTTATATGAACACTTTGGTGAGGTTGGTTCTTCTCCTTGTCTTTTGAGTGACTTCTTTCTGCTACTGGTGAAATTGTAAATGCTTGCCCTATTGAGTGAACGTAAGGGTCACTGTGAGCAATCTTTGGCAAAAGAAGGAACTCCTACGTGCTTGGTGTGTTTGTTCGCAAGAGACATTCAGGTCATTCTAGCATTTATGCTCTAATGCTTATGTTAACTTGCTAGATTAAAAGGAATAGGTGTTCAGGTCATTCTGGCTCCTTGTGCCTTAATGCTTACATCTTATTCCGACAAACCTAAGACTCCTGTCATATTCATATTCTCATGATAGCGATATTAGTGAGGATTGTATGACATCTTGTGATTGTCTGAACTTGAAAGACTCAATGATGATAAATACGATGAGTCCAACAGCCGAGTCCGGAGGATTGCATTTGTTCATCCTAGGCCTTCATTTAGACTTGCATCTTTCATCCTAGGCCTGCATTTAGACTTGCATCTTTCATTCTAGGCTTGCATTTGGAGTGCTTTCTTGCTGCTCTCTTGATTGCTTTCTTCTAGATCCGCTCATCAAAGGTTCTCATCTTTTGTTCCAGTCTCATCTTGGCTGCATCCTTTTTTAGGATTGAAATCAAAATCTGACATCTCTAAGTGGCTCAAAATCATGTTTTAAATATTGGACTCCTTCTGGATCGAATGCTTGTGCAGTCAGCCTTCTGGTGTCATCTTCCTACCAGATCCTCATCTTTGCATCATGTTCTCAAATCTTTGCTCTTTTGATCAAGTCAACCCTAGTCAAAATTTGGTCAACCATGGTCAACTATGCTCAAACTTGGTCAAAAAGACCTCTGCTTTTCTTCGATTTGCTTTTGCAGCTTCACGAAGCTAGTCTAATTGCTTTTGCTCTGCAATCTCTTGTTGTTTATCATCCTTCTGACATGTCATCTTTTGATTTCACTCCCGAGGGGGCAGGATGATTACATCATTTGAATCTTGTCAAATCTATTCTTGAATTAGTCTGATTTGAATCATCAGTTCTCATCGCTAGGGGCATCTCGGTGCCTCGCATCTTATTATCTTATCATCTATCTTTTAGGTATCTGAGCAATCTAACTCGGATCCTCAAGGGCCAAGCTTCGTTCTGGAGATGGTTCTTGAAATCTTTTTAGGTATTGGGGAAATCTAACCCTAATTCCTGAGAGTCAAGCTTCATTCTAGAGATAGCTCTCAAAATCTCTTTTAGACCGTTATTTGGGCAATCTAACCTAGGTCTCGGAGGACTAAGCTTTGTATTGGGGCAACCTAACCCTGATTCGGAGATAGTCCTAAATCTGCATCTTCATCAATTGGTATTGGGGCAATCTAACCCCAATTCCGGTTCTCTTCTAAGACCATTGTCTTCGCAATCTAACTTGGACTAAGGAAATTATCATCATTTGTCATTTCAGAGTATTCTTTGAATCAAAGCACTGTTCGCACATCAATTCAAAGAGGGGCAAATGTAATACCCCAAAATTGGCACCTATTTAATTTCATCAATTTTGGTGCATTATCTCGATTTTACATCGCCAAAGTCCTAGTTCCCTAGGTAATTTTCTCTCTCCTACCTGACTTAATTTGACTTGATGTCAATTGCAAAGACCATAAATTGCAATAATCAAACGCTAAATTAATTCCTAAAGTCTTAGACTTAATTGGCTAAATTACCCCTATGATAAATTAATTTAATTATAAAGTCCTAAGTGCTTTCTAATTAAATTAAAATCTACCCTCTTTAGCTAATTACCCATAAAAAGGAATTAATAATTACTTGATATTCGAATGGACACACTTTTTTGAATTGATAATTCAAGATATTCGAAAGGTCACCTGTGTGGCATTTTCTATTCTTTTTATTAAGTAATTCTCGCATTTTTGTCTCAATGTGGGAATGAAGAGTCACGAGTTACAAATCAAGAAACTCTTCATTCCTCTCCCGAGCTTTTCTATTTAAAGAGCCTCTTCTTCTCATTCAAAAAAAGGCAATTTGGAGAGTAATTGAACTATAGCATTTTTTATCTCATCTTATTCAAAGCTTTTTTGTTGCATATTTAGTCTATCATTTTAGTATAATTGCATCTCATATTAGATTAAATTTGATTACTTTTTCTTAGTCTAGTATCATCTTTATTTCAAAATCTAAAAAAAAAAAAAACTGCACTTCATATTTCCTTTCAAGCAATTTAGATTAATTGCATACATTTTAGTTTGATTTTAGCTTGCACATCATCTTTATGGCTTTTCTTTCAAATCCTCTGTTGTAGTAGCGGTCTTATGGTTGTTGGCTCTTCAATCTGAGAGCAATTAAACACCCAGCCTGCATAGGAGGCAACAGGTCGCTTCTCCATGAATTTCAGATTGAGTAATTCATACTCTCTCTTGTAATTCGATCACGAGAATAATGACTATGTTGCGTTTGTGCCTGATTTAGAGGCCCACATTCAAGCACATACACCTACCTGTCTCCTTTTCAACCTTAGCCAAATACCACTTAAATAATTGAAATGCATCAGATTTTTCTTTTAAATACATTATAGTCACATTCTACTATAATCATCAACAAACAGAATAAAGTATCTAGCACCACAATAGCTTTGTACACCCATAGGTCCACAAAGGTCAATATGAACCAAATCTAAAGCATTTTTAGAAGTAAAATTCTTGCTCTTGAAACTTGACTTTGCTATCTTACCCAACTGCCATTGTTTTCACATGACATTATCAGGTTTCTTCAATCTCGGCAGTCCTCTCACTTTCTTCTTTTTACTAATATCTACCAGATTGTCAAAGTTAACATGATATAGCCTCTTATGCCATAACCATATATCATCAAGTTGTGCAATCAAACATGTCTCTTCAGATAGGTCTAGATAGAAAAAATTACCTCTTTTTTGTTCTCCACTTCCAATCAGTTCACTAGTGGCATCAAAAATTTTAGCCTTCCTGTGATGAATTTCCACTCAATAACCAGTGCTATTAAGTTGTGCAACACTTAGCAGATTATAGTTAAGACCTTCAATCCAATAAGAATTTTCACAAGTGATCTTATCAGTCAGCTTAATTAATCCTTTACCCTTTACAGGACATGGTGCATCATCATTGAACTTAACACTTCTACATTTATAATGATCTAGGGTATCAAACTTACTTTTGTCACCAGTCATGTGGTTTGAGAATCCACTATCAATAATCCATTTATCATTTTTGTTCACATAGGATACAAGTGCAGTTTTCTCATCTTCATTAGACTCATCTTTTATAGCAACATATACTACTTCAATTTCAAAATCATCATTATTAGTGTCAGTTTCTTCTTCAGTAATGTAACAGGATTTCTTACCTTTATCTTTGTAGTCCTTGTACCTTCGGTAACCTTTGTTTTCTCTCTTGTCTTTGTACTTTCTATCTCTTTCCTCATCCTTGTCATCCCTATCAGGACATCTTGCAGCTATATGGCCAACTTTGTTACATGAGAAACATATAATAGGAAGTTTACCTTTATACTTACCTTTTCCTCTTTTCAATTTTCTGGCCATAAGAGCTTCAAGATCCTCTAGTTCCTCATTAGAAGTGTCACTATCACTTTCACTCTCACTAATGCATCTTTCTTTTTCTTTCTTAGACTTATTTAGAACCATTTGTGACTTAAATGCAGATTCAACATTAGCAATAGTGAAGTTATCATAATTTGAAAGCTCAAAAGTAGTAAGTTTACCAACAAGACTTTCCAGTGTTAGAGCATTACCAGGGTTACATCTAGATTCTTGAATTGCTAAAATTTTGATGGCATGAATAGGACACAAATTTCTTAGTACCTTTCCAATGATAGTCTCATCATCAATAGTTCCATTAGCTCCTCTAATAGCATTTACAACCTCTTTTATCCTACCATAATATTGAGCAATATTCTCACCTTCTTGCATTTTCATTTCATCAAATTTACCTCTCAGGCTTTCAGCTTTTGCCCTTAGTACATTTATGTCACCACCATAGATGTTTGCAAGAGTTTCCCACATTTGCTTTGCATTTGTGCAATCTTTAATGTCTTCAAATTTAGGATAGCTTAAGGCAGATGCAATCTCCAACATTGCTTTGTTGTGTTCCTGTTTAGTTCTCATCTTCTTGACAATTAAGGGTGCAACAGGTGTAACATAGTCATGTTCAACATAATACTTTTATAAGTCACCAATACTAGCTAGATGCAGTTTCATCATACTCTACCATGAAGGGAAGTTCTCCTTATTCAACTTCGATACCTCCTTCTTATACATCTTGATCATTTACTTCAAGTACCTTTAAACTTGTTCTCTGTAAGCTCCAACAGATCCGATACCAATTGTTAATATGATTTGGAACAACATAGAGGGGGATGAATTAGTTGTTCTCAGGTCTAGATGTATAAATTAAAATTTTAAACACTTTAATAACTCATATCTAATAACCAAAAATACTCAGTCACTACTGAATGTATACTAGAAACATAAAATAGTGCAGTCCACTATCCAATAGTATTTAACTTGCAAAACATAGAAATGTTCACACCAAAACATTCACACAAGCATTAACACTAGGATTTATAGTGGAAACCCAATTTGGGAAAAACCACTTTGTAACATGTTACTGATATTTTCACTCTTCTGAAGTGAGCTCTATGAAAATCCAACCCTGTCAAAGGTTTACAAACACACTGCTAGGTGTGACCTTGTTAAAGGATTTCAACCACCCTATTAGGAGTGCACCTTGTTAAAGGACTTAAATACATTCCATTAGAATGCAACCTTGTTCAAAGGGTTTATATAATGACTATTAGGTCAACCTTGATTAAAGGATTTAAACTGATACAATGTTAGAAAGTAACAACAGTGTTTGATCTGAAAACATACAACTCACTTTGCAAATAACAGATCCAATTCTTACATATATATGCTAGCTTATTGACTGAGATCCATTTCCATCTCCATTAGTGATCTACTCAGAAATCCCTTCAAGCAATCACAAGTCCTTGTCCTTTAGCCTTTTTGCTTATTCAGTCAATAACAACAACAACTCCAACATACTACTTCAACCTCACACTTAGATTTCCTTAATACCTCTTTGATAGGTAGATCCATCTTTTATCGAGAGGCATAAGACAACTCCTTATACCCCACAACAAAATGGAGTTGCAGAGAGAATGAACAGGACACTGATGGAGAAGGCTAGGAGTATGCTTAGTGGAGGTGGTTTAGAACAAAGGTTTTGGGCTGAAGCTGTGGCCACTACTTGCTATCTAGTTAACAGATCTCCTACATCAGCCCTTGTTGGTAAGACACCCATGGAGGTGTGGTCTGGCAAGAAGCCTTCAATTAGACATCTTCGTGTTTTTGGTTGTGAAGCTTATGCACATGTTCCAAAAGAGAAAAGATCTAAGTTAGAAAACAAAGCTGTTAAATGTATTTTCATCGGATATAGTGCTGGTGTGAAAGGATACAAGCTTTGGGATCCTGTGACTAGTAAGGGGTTGTATAGTAGAAATGTTATTTTCAGATAGCTAACATCTTCTCCTATTGTGCTACAACCAGATGAAAAAGAAAAGGAAAAAGATGTTGTTCAGTTGCCTCCTACCCCTGAGAAGACTGAATAGAGAGACCATGTTGGGCCTAATGATGAGGAGAGCTCTAGCAGCTCTGATAGTTCAGAAGAAGAGGAAGAGCAACCTCAACCACAGCCCTTGAGGAGATCCACAAGAGAAAGAAAGCAACCAGAAAGGTTTGGTTATTCTATGTTAGATTCCAGTTGTGCCTTTACTTTGATTACTAACACTGATGAGCCTAGATCTATGAAAGAGGCTTTGGGCATGGAAGATGCAGGTTCCTGGATTGAGGCTATGGATAATGAGATGGCTTCATTGGAGAAAAAAAAACTTGGGACCTTGTACCTTTGCCTAAAGGGAGAAAATCTGTTGGTTGTAAATGGGTGTTCAAGAAGAAATTCTGTGCAGATGGTAGTGTTGAAAGGTACAAAGCTAGATTGGTTGCAAAGGGGTATTCACAGGTAGAGGGAATAGATTATGGTGAAATATTCTCTCCTGTTGCAAAGTTGACATCCATTAGATTTCTGTTATCTCTTACTGCATCATATGATTTAGAGATAGAACAGATGGATGTGAAGACAACTTTCCTTCATGGTGATTTGGAGGAAGAGATTTATATGTCACAGCCTGAGCACTACATTGTTAAAGGTAAAGAATCATTAGTTTGTAGATTAAAGAAATCTCTATATGGTTTGAAGCAATCTCCTAGAATGTGGTACCTTAAGTTTGATGCCTTTGTGTTGTCAATTGGATTTGTAAGATCAAAATCAGATCATTGTGTTTATTTCAGAATTGAAAATGATCGCCTTTTTATTGTTGCATTATATGTTGATGATATGTTGCTGTTTGGGAAGGGTAAGATTATGATTTCTTATTTTAAATCTCAGTTGTCATCACAGTTTGAGATGAAAGATCTTGGGGTAGCTAGGTACATATTGGGTATGGAAATTAGTAGAGACAGGTCTAACAAAAAAATTTGGTTAAGTCAAAGTAAGTATGTGAAGTTTGTGTTGGATAGGTTCAGCATGGTAGATTGTAGACCACTATGTGTTCCTATTTCTGTGGGAACAAAGTTATCTATAGATGATTGTCCAAAATCTCCTAGTGAGGTGGAGGACATGAGTAGAGTACCTTATGCTAGTGTAGTTGGCAGTCTTATGTATGCTATGGTCTGTACTAGACCAAACATTGCCCAAGCAGTGGGAGTCCTGATTCAGTTTATGGCTAACCCTGGACGGGTACATTGGGATGCAATTAAGTGAGTATTCAGATATTTGAGGGGTACATCAGATTACTCCATATGTTATCATGGTAACTCTTCTAGATCTCCACATTCAATTTGTATTCATGGGTTTGTGGATTCAAATTGGGCAGGTGATATTGACAGCAGGAGATCCACCAGTGCTTATGTGTTCACTATGTTTGGTGGTGCCATTAGTTGGATGAGTAAGTGACAACCTGTGGTTTCTTTGTCCACTACAGAAGCTAAGTACATGGCTGCTACTCATGCTTGTAAAGAAGCCATTTGGCTTAGAAGATTATGTTCTGATGTTGGTGTTGATGCAGAACAGATTACTATTTGGTGTGACAGTCAGAGCACTATTTGCCTTTCAAAGAATCCAACTTTCCATGCCAGAACGAAGCACATTGATGTGCAGTTTCACTTTGTGAGAGATATGGTGGAAGATGGAAAGGTAAATTTGGAGAAGGTAGATACTATGAAGAATGTTGCAGATGCATTAACGAAACCAGTGGGCATTGAGAAGTTCAGATGGTGTTCGGAGTCTATGGACCTTTTGGCCTATAGCGGTTAGTTCCTGTTATGTTCCTGTTGCTCTTACAAGGTGTTCGACAAGTGGGAGAATGTTAGGAATAAGGTGTCTCAACCTTGGATAATTCCTATTCTTATTATTTGTTTTGTAAAATGTATTTCTTGCAAATAATGTTGATGTGTCGACATCTTGAATTATGTGTAAGGAGATCATGGCTAAAACGGTTATGAAGGATTCCTATGACATGTAAGAGCTATGTCAGGAAGATTCAATGACAAGTGAAGACATGTGGCAACTGATAAATTTGAGTACTGTACACTGATAAATTAGTTCCTATTTTCTCAGAGAATGGTAAAACCCTAATACGGTTATCTTTGGGAGTATCCCTAAAAAGTGAAGCGCATGATATAAGCTTTTTTAGGGTTGCGAAGAGATGTGATGCGAGTGTATGGTTGGAACATTTTTATGCTGCTGTGATTTGTCTTCAAGGTTTTGGAAATCTTCTAAAAGAACTTGCATTGCAAGTGTATTGTAAGCTGTAATAGTTTTGATCAATACATTGTGCAGGTTTTGGAGTGCTGGAGTTTTTACCGAAAGGTTTCCCTAGGGTATATCATTGTGTCATTCTCTATTTTTCTGTATGCATGGTATGTGGTTGCAATTGTGTCACACTAAAATGGTGCACTTCTATGGATCATTACATGCAAGGAAACTCAAGAATGAGCCCTCACAAATCGATCCATAGCTCCCTAGGCATGGAGTGCAAGGGTTTTAAGAATGCTCTCAGCTAGAGCTATTTAGCCTATAACCTTGCTAGTAAACCATGCAATGGGAGATTCAATGAAGACAAGGGAAAGAATGCCAATATCCTCAAGAATCAAGAATGAAAATGCAATGCAATGCTATGCTAAAAATGAAAATGCAAACTAAGCTATGAAAGGAAATATGCAAGTGTTACAACCCAAGCTAATTAATCTATGTGAGCTAATCTAGAGCATAGAAATGAAGCTAATCTAAGAAAACATAAATATGAAGCTAAGTTAAGAATGCAAGAATGAGATGTAGATGCTAAGAATGCTCCAAATCTTCAAAAGCTCCAAAGTGACCTAGAAATCCTCCAGCATAAAGTTAGCATAAAAAGTTGGGGATCTAGAATGAAGAAGAGAGCTCTCCTTTTAAAGGAAATGAGAAGGAATGAACCATGGAGATTAAGAGGCAAAAAGATTTAATCAACGGTGGAGCTTAAAAGAGGAGCAATCCATGTGCACACATATCCTCCAATGGGAAAATAGGAGTTGACTTTTGTGTCCATATGAGACAAAAAGTGCTTTTTCCCTTTTTATAAAATAAGAATAATGCTTTATTTGTGCAACTTAGGATAAGAGGAGAAGTGGGGGCTTTTTATTTATTAAAAGGGGAGGAAATATTCCTTTTAAATAAATAAAGACTTAGGATAAAATGGTTAGCCCATAGAAAATAATTGAATAAATGATAGAACTAGGATTTGATCAAGAATAAGCAATTGATGATTTAGCAAAAGGGGCTAATAGTCTAGATGACCATTTTTAGGTGTATACATCAATATCTTTGTTAAAGTAGTTAACGAATCTGAAATTGTAAGGATTTATAAGAATTTGCACAATACTTTCCTATAGAGATTAGCGTAGGAAGCTGTTTCTGCACCTGAGTTTCCTTAACAAAACTACTTCCATCACTTCTTTCGTTACGCTTTGTTTGCATTCTTTGAAGCACAGACTCCGCTTTGGCTACTCCAAGGATAGCAAGAATATGTGCATGAATATGGGTAGTTCTGGTCTTCCTACAAATGTGTCCTTGAATGTTTATATTGTTGGTAAGATCCATCCCTGAAAAGTACATGGAAAAGTAGGTTTGAGATACAAAATCGATAGTCATAGGAAGCAAGATGAGAAACCAATAAATGTGTGTACTTTATTGACACAATTGTTTGTATATGTATTCCTAGCTGGTTATTATCTATAGGTGTTGAATTTGTTAGCATTGTTGCATTGGGAAAGAAATCCGAATGAGGGAAAAACATAGAAGATGTTTTTTGTAAAACATGATTAATAATATTATTATATACATGTATATGTGCATATATATGGTTCTTATATAGGCACATATACATTTATATAAGTATGTAATATTATTAATCATGTTTTACAAAAAGATCATTAAAATGAACTTTAGATTACATGGAATATAGTTTCATGCCTAGCCTTGATTAATTGCATCATGTATATAATTTATATGGATGCAGATTAATTGAATCACATTTTCATGGGGCACCATTTGATGCATTATGCCAATATGCCAATATAGGTAGCTGCTAAAACTAGTAAACACCCAACCCATTTTATGGGTAGCTCCTAAAACTAGAAAACATCCAACCCAATATAAATCTGATAAGAATCGCAAGAATTGATCTTGTGGATGATTCAACTTAACAGTTAGATTAGGACCCTGAAGCACTTAAAAAAGACTTGCGAGAGGTGTAAGAAAAACCCAAATCTTAATCCCCAACCATATTTGAGAAAAATGGATTGTTAAATAGAAAAAAGTGGTAAAGTCAGAGGAAATGTCATGCCTTTGATTTTTCTTGAATGTTGGTCTACCAATCCACATTCCAAACCCTATCAATAGTTAGTGGCTCCGTGGTAAAAGCACTTATTATGCATACAAGATACAAGAGTTCCTAGGTTTTAGTCTAGCCAAAGATTATTTTTTAAATGAATCATCTGTAGAAAACTACATAAAAAAATAAAAGGCATTGAAATCCAAGCATATAGAACCTCTAGCAAAGAGGTGGAGTTATACATCACAAACTACAGACCATAGATTCAATCAATTTAGAGTCTTCCACCCATCCACAACTGAAAAATTCACTAAATATGCTTCCAACTAGCATAAGGACCCAAAATATCCCTTAGTAGTTGCTTACAAAATTAATGCAATAACTAAAATCACAACAAAATCTTTCACAAAAAAGTGTATGACACATTAGCATTAGGAACATGCTTGGGAAAAATACCATTTTCCAGTTCCGCATTGAGTCTCTGATTGATATAATGAAGCCATAATGTAAATAAGTGGGATTCATCTAAATTGGTTTGACTGGAGACAATTCTATAAGGTGAAGAAGGCCATTGTAACTTCAAGGTATCTTTGTTTACAAAGT
The DNA here is from genome assembly GCA_027943335.1 of Chamaecyparis obtusa. Taxonomy (NCBI): domain Eukaryota; kingdom Viridiplantae; phylum Streptophyta; class Pinopsida; order Cupressales; family Cupressaceae; genus Chamaecyparis; species Chamaecyparis obtusa. The sequence continues at coordinate 196,883 of BSBK01007230.1, read as the reverse complement.
TAATGCATGATTAATTAAATATTCTTGTCAACTCCACATTTATCATTTTTGTATAGAAGATAGTAAACAGAAAATTAGAACATTGTGTTCTTCATAGATAATGAAAGGTTAGTCTCAATCATTTAACTGGTCTCACGGAATTGCAGGCCAATACCCAAAACTTTTTTAATCTAGATTGTCAAACCCTAGTATGTATTTATATATATAGAAGACAGTAAACAGAAAATTAGAATGTTGTGGTCTTCATAGACAATGAAAGGTTAGTCTCAACTGGTCTCATGAAATTGCAAGCCAATACCCAAATTTTTTTTAATCTGGATAGTCAAACCCTAGTACGTATTTATATGTATAGAAGATAGTAAACAAAAAATTAGAACATTGTGGTCTTTGTAGACAATGAAAGGTTAGTCTAAATCATTTAACTAGTCTCACGGAATTGTAGGCCAATACCCAAAACTTTTTTAATCTAGATTGTCAAATCCTATTATCTAAAACCTATTGCAAATGGATTTACATAAACGGATTTACACTTTAGTAGTATTGCTTGCAAAAAATGAACTTGCATAGTAAAGAAGAATGCTTGCAGTGTGAACAATGCCCAAAAATAATTTTGCATACTAGATAAAGAAGAATGCTTGCAGTGTGAACAATATCGTGAAATGTCCGAACAATGTCATGAATCAAAGTGCCTTCGCTGTGAAGTAGAGTGCCTTCGCTGATCTTGCAAAGTTCCTTCACTGTGAAACTTGAATGATACAATGACAGAGTAGAATGTTGTCCACTTTGCAGAGTGACTTCGCCGTGAAGAATGGCTGAGTAAAATCCCTAAAAAAAATGCAGACGCCAAACCAACATTATTTTTTCCCGTGGACCCAACAAGATTTTATAAAATGGGAGTTTAAAAAGTGGAATTTGGCCCTCAAATTCCAATTCCACCTTTTCAAGTGGAAGATGTAAATGCTCATTTTGAACCAAAATGAGCATTTACATCTTCCACTTCTATTTCTATGTTGCACTCCCAAACTGAGGATTCGACAAAATGGGAACTAACAAATGTCAATTCCAGTCTAATTCCCACTACCAAATGGGCCCTTACACTCTTAACGCTATTGAGAATTTTGAAATAATTGTGCAAGCGTGACACAATCTAATCCATCCACATATCACAAGAGCTTGTAATTTAATACAAGGGAAAGTTCATAGAGAACCAAGTAAGCTCGTAATGAGGACAAGGGGTCGAAAATAGGAATTATCTAGTGAAAACATTAAGTGAAGAACCATGGCTAGGGAAAATGGGAAAGTCGGTGAAGGGGCCAGTCACTGAACAAATAAAAGGGCTTGGCAAATAACTTAAGCAATTGGAAACTGACTATGGATAGTCAACTTAAAATTAGAACAAAAGAACAAGGCCTTAGGCTTTAGGGTTTAAGGGCCCAGTTGAAAGGTTTTAAAGGTTTGAAGGAACATGGTACATTAAGTAGGCCATAATTGCATAAAATTCATCATTTCCAACATTGGCTCTTGTAGGGGATGGATGATTAAACTAATCAACATGAGAATTCATACTTCTAGTATGCAGACCAAGAAGCAAAAATGACCAACAACTTAGAGAAAATATTATATAAAACATGTATAATTATATACAACTATGCATGTATATCAGGTTTAATTGAAAATTTTCTTTAATAATTTCCCGTGCACTCCTAAATCTTTCTCTACTCTATTGACATCCTACAAATAATATGAGTCCTATCTAGATTTTGTTGTGATGACATATAATCCTAACCATAATGCTTCAAATTTTCAATGTTTTCTTTTACTTTGAATTGTTGCATGCCACATGAGGACTAAATCATTGATATCAAATTGTTTGGAGGATGTCCTTTTGTCAAATAAGTACTTAACTTGTTGTTGGATTTTTAAAAATTTCTTTTGAACATCTCTTTTGATTTCATCTAACTCTATCAACTACAATATCCTATCTTGCATATGATCTAGTATATAACCATCATATTCTTTCATGAACTTGTAAAATAGCAATAAGTTTCTCATAAGCAATCTAGCATTTAATCCATACACTAGCTCAAAATGTGACTTACATGAACTGCCTTCTTGATAGTAACATTGTCTACACATAAATCAATCTTGAGCTTGAAAACCCATGCATTCTTGTTCTTATCCATAATCCTCTTCATTAGCTTCACCAGACTCTTATCACTTGATTATTTTCGTCCATTCCCTTGAGGATGATATGGTGAAGAATATGAAACCTGAATACCATATGATTTACAAAAATCAAGGAAATCATCAAATCTAAAACACATGTAGCATTGTCCATAATCAAGCTCTATGGGATTCCAAATCTGATAATGATATTGTCAAGGAGAAAATCCATCACAATTTTACTAATTGTCTTTCTAGTTGGGATTGCTTCAATCCATTTAGTAAAATAATTAGTTGCAACTAGGATTCACTTGTGTTGTCTAGAAGATGGTATATTAAATTCTCCTATTAAATCAATTCCCCACTGATGAAAAGGGGCATCAAATACCATTGGCTTTAAAGGTACAAAGCACTTGAAAACTTTAACTTGCCTGATAATTTTTGACATGGTTCACATTTATGTACAAAATCATTAGTGTTTGCAAAAATTGTAGGCCAATAATATCTGACCCTCAAAATTTTATGGGTTATTGTATTTGTAGTGTAACGGTTGCCAAAAAATCCGTCATACATTTTCTTGAGGACTTCTTTTGATTGATGAGGATCTAAACAAAATAGTAAAGCTCCATCTCTACTTTTCCAATACAAATCCCCTTGCAAAGCCATATGCTTTTGTGAGTGTAATATTTATGTTCTTTTCTAGCTATTAGTACAATTATCAAAATATTTTTGATTCCATAAATAGTATATAATATTTTCATACCATGGAAACCTCTGAAGGTCCTACATACCTTTTCATTTAGATCATTAGTGAAATTTACACGTGTTATCTCAAAATTTATTTCTGCTATCAACGTTGTCAAACCTTGACCTCTTCTACAAGCTTTGTGATCTAAATATCTATGTTGAACTATTGGATCTTATTGATCCACCTACACCTCCTCCCTAAATTTTTAGATTGCATAAAAATATATTTAACAACAACATTAGGAACACAAGCAATAACTCGAGCACCAAAAAGTTATGGCCTAAACATTTTCACAGCTTTAACAAGAGAAAAGTCCTATTTTTCTAGTAAATCATACTTTAAGTTTGTTTTCTACAAGGATTTACTTAAAAATGCAATGGGTTGTTCAAATCCTTGGGGGTTCTTTGGGTGTAGGACTATAGTAATTGTATGAAATGATGCAAAAAAAATAAAAAATTGAAATATTTTGTTGAAGTCAAGAGAAATCAGGACTAGGGCTTCTTTAATTGCCCTTTTGATAGCCATAAAAGCATTAATGGCTTGTTCATCCCAACATATGAAAACATTCTTCTTCAACATCTTTGATATGGGCTTAACAATCTCTACAAAATTTTATACTAGGCTCTGTCACTGGCCTCCATTAATGTCCCAATGTTACTTTTTTCATAGTATATGATATTAAAAGAGTAATACTAGAGTGTGCCAATTTTGTAGTTGGCCAAAACATTTTTTGATATCTTTGGGTCTCTGATTAGGTAGTAGAATAAGGGGTGGTTTGGGTCTTCTAATTTCATAGTTTGATCACAATAGAATTAATAAATACCTCTACTTAGAAAGGGGCTTTGGTTGGAATTCTCATCTTTTGAAGTTTAATAAATAGGTGTTACCCTGAAGCACCACATTTACCAATAAAACATTTAATTAAATAGAACCCAAAGGAAATGGTAACTAATTTGCCTATTTTTTAAATTAAAAATAAAACCCATATTCAAACATAAATTGTCACCATTACTACTTTAAACATTAATATATCAATTTATCTAACTATATACAAACAAAATTACATTCCGAAAACATAATTTGCTAATAAGTTAAGTGTAAATTTTTCTAAATTCTTTTTCTCTTAAAATAAAAAATAAATATGTCTAAATTAATTCATATTCTAACCTCTATTTATAAACTAATCACATTTTTAAAATAAATCTCAAAAAATAAAAAATAAAATAATTCCCTTTCAAATCATTTAACTTAACCAATTGAATGACACTTAGATAAATGTATAAGAAGTTTATTTACTACATGAAAAAAGTTATAATGTTTAAGCTTTGGTTTTGTTTGGTCTTCAGGGTGTGGTGTTTTGCCTCCCAATTTTTTGTTCCATATGTATAATACATCTTTAAAAAAATAATATAAGATTATTAATAAAAAACTAAATTATATTTTAATCAAGTCCATTTTCACAATGAATACTTAGATCTCTAACTATCATTAATAGATACACATATAACCAAAGTATAATCAAGCCAACATTAATTGAAAGGCTATACACATAGCTTACAATTGAATTACGTAAGGCACCAAATGTGCGAAGCCACACTTATACAATCAACTTTTGAAAGCACAACTTGTATTAAAAAGTGAGGTGCTAGTATCGTGTTAATGGTGGATAGCCTTTCACTTGGATATTAGGGTCAGTTGGGCATTGTGCAACATAACAATTATCATCATTTAGTCCACCCAACCAGTGCACACTTTGTAAATTTTGTGTTGATTTAAATGCAACATAACAAACTAAGGCCATAAATGCCACTCCTGCATCCATTGGCCCTGATGTGATGTAGTTATACTTAGTCCACCATTGTTTATGCCTTCTAAAAATTATGAAGTTAAACACAAACCCCACTACGATCCAAGAAATATTATTTATTGACCCTCCAAGTGGCATGGCGCCTGTACCGCTGAGAATAATAGGCATGTATATGTATGGAATCCATTTTGTTTTAGGAAACAACTTTGAACAAACCCAAACAGGTAAAGGTGCCAGTATACCCACCAAGAACCACCAATTTTGCTTATTGTACAAACCAAGATTGCCAAAAACTCTTTGTGGACCAACTACTCCCCATATAATTGATGCATTATAGAAAACAGTCTCACTAGGACATCTCCAAGGACTGCCTAGAGGTAATAAATTTGGGTGACAAATATCTTTTATTGAGTATAGTAACCACCAAGCTATTCCAACATATACAGAGGTTGCAACTAAAGTACCCACCACCTGTAAAATCAATCATATATTTTATACTTTCAATGTATAAATCATTATAACATCTTCATTTTTTAAATATATAACTCTATAGGTATGAAACTCCTACATAATTATACATTAATATAGGCTATACCTTTTCTTTAAGTATTCAAGAGAAGTATATTAGATGAGGGGTGAAAATTGAAAATATTTCTTATAAAATTAAAATATATTTATGTTCTAACAAAAAAAAAATTATAATCTAGAATAAAAAATACTAAAAATACTATCATTAATGTGTTTAGTAAATATATTTTAAATATTAGTTTCATATTAGTGTATTGTAAGAAAAGGGAAATCCTACGAACTTAATAAATCTAAATTAAGAAAAATTAATATATATTTTTTTCTTTTAGTTAATACATTATTAACAAGTTAATTATAAAATTAGAACATCACAAAAATACTTCAAGAGCTTTTAAAAATTACTATATATAATTATTTTTTAGTTCATTCACAAATCTTCATTAAATAAAAATATGCATTCTTTCTTGAAGTTTCTTTTACATGTTGTATTAGTTTTTTTCCACATATATTTATGATTTTGAAAAGGTTATACACATGAAAACTAGAAGGGTACCAACCTGAACAATAAACATAGAGCGTGGTGGAATTTTCATGTAATGTCCAAGCTTAAAGTCCTGAAGAAATGAAAGAGCCTGAACCATACTAATGTAGCCATATATTTTGAATGCCACATTGGCCACCGGTCTTCCTGGATATAAAAATCCAATGATGTACTCCGTTATCACATTCAATCTAGGTTGCTGTGAGCATCAACCAAATAAGAAAAACATTTGCTCAATTAGAAATCATTAGAAATTAAAATGTGAAATTTAACATTGAACCTTTGCTTGGAAATAAGAAATTAGTAGAAGGAACACAAAGTTTTGAACTTTGAAATATTGAAAAAAAATTCTATAAATGAAAGAATTTTTAGGTTTTCTCTAATTCAATAATTGGATACCAAACAGTTTATCATATATCAAAACAAAGTGAATTGCATTGCTACACTTAAACAACTATTTATCATATTTTTCTAATTACAAATATTTAAACAATTAAAATAACAAAAAAATATTAATTGTTATAAAGTTTATTTTTTATTTTTTCTATTTTTTAACTTTATTTATTAATGACACTTAATTTACATATTTCGGCTTAAACAAGATATTCCAAGCTTTAACTGTGACTTGTTTAGGTGGCTCATGTGAGACCACACTAATAGGTGAGTCCTACTAAAAAGACTAATATACCTTAAGATTGACTATCTAAACAAGTGAAAATATAAAATCTTTCTATCTAAAATCACACTAATAGGTGTGTCCTACTAGAAAAGCTAAAATACTTTGAAATGAGCCATCTAAACAAGTGAAAATTTAAAATGACTATAATAAGAAATTAAAATAGAATTTCATATTAATACCTGATGATTTGTAATTGCTTGAATGATACCAATAGGCAGGGTGAATACAAAAGCAATCCCTAAAGCAAGCAACAATCCCCAGTATCTTAGTTGTAGATCATCAGTGTAACCCTCACAAGCTCCCAATGCTAACAAGATTAGAAACCAGTATTGTGGAAGAGACTTGTAATTTGCTTTCATTAACCTGGTGTGCACATCATCTCGTCGATGTTTGATTGCTGATTCAGCCTGCTGCCAAATGTTCCTGTACATAGGATTGTACGTAGGATTATAATGATTCAAGTAGAATATTTGGTAAAAGTTCATAAAAATTAAGTTTAAATAACATATTCTAAGTTTTGATTTGTTTAGGCAGTTTGTGATGCGATATAGATAAACAAAAGTTAAAGACATCAAATTTCCATGCTCAATAATAATTAGTTCATATCAGTTGTGATTTCAACTGTATAAGATTTGTTTTGCATCAATGTTTGGAATCACATTTTGCCAAGCGTGATTCATGATGAAGCTATCTATTATCCTAATAATTGATCATAGGATGTGATTCAAAACATTGATGCAAAACAAATCTTTTACATGAAGTCGGTAATGATAAAACAAATTTGACTTCCTGGCAGCTATGCTTTAGCATGTTCTATTGAATGAGGCTGCAACTATACATAATACTTTTAAACTCTTTAATTTTAATACAAACTCTAGGCTTTGGCCTCTTGTTTATCAAGAAAAAATATAAAAAGGATAAATCAGAAATGTGATCTCAAAAATTGATGTAAAATAAATCTTTTACCGTTGAGGTAAAAATAATAGATAATAAAAATGATCTTAAATATTGATACAAAACAAATCTTTTACTTCTGAAATAAGAAATGATTAATAAGAAAGTGTGATCAGATACCTTGATGTAAACCATCATGAAATGCAATCCCAGAAATTTATATAAAACAAATCCAAAAATGATATGAACTTTAAAAACAAAACTGCAAAATGGTAAAAAGATCTGCTTACTTTCCATGAAAGAGGATGACATGGGAGACGGTTGCAGCAAGACTTGCAAAGCTCAGACCATATGTGATAGCAAAGAATACGCTCATGTTGAGATTGCTGTATTGATTATAGGCATCCTTGTCGAATGTGAAATCGCTCTTCAATACCCTGGTGGTGTTAAATAGCTGGCCGTCGTCTGAAAAAACATCGGAAGAAACAATTGGGAATTTTTGGGCATCATAAACATTTGTCCAGTATGCGATTGGGATGATGATGTAGACAACGAGGACAAAACCAACCGCAAAGTTGGCTATGGCAAACCATGGTGTAGCCAATGGACTGCCTAGAAACCCTACAACTGTTGCCCAATCAAGGGCGAATGCTCCAATCCCAAGCCCATAATTGCCTGATCCAATTTGTTGTGCTGTCACAGAGTTTTTCCATATCCAGCAGGCTATGGACAAGACAGATATGGAAGGGAAAAGGAAAGCGGGTACAATGTAATATGCAAAACTGCATGTTAACACTATGATGAAGAACTGGAACCTTGTCATTCCTCTCTTTGGCCTCCTCTCTTCTTCATGAAATGCCCTGCACCACCATTGCCAAAACAGAGGATTATGGATTAGTATTCATCATTCACACAATCTAAGGGCAGAGTAAATTGATGGGTTTTTCAACCTACCTAAAAAGTGAAACTTGAACAAGCGTTGCAGGCTACCACATGTAAGAAGACTCAACCAGTAACTTTCTGAATAGCCCAGCCCATCCAAATCCCAGCATCTGCTCACATGGTCAGATAAAAGTTATCTCCCTAAACATTTTAATCCAAGAGAATCTGAATTGGACCCAGTTATATAGACCTCATACCTGTGTACTTAATGCCAATAGCCATACTGCTGCAGGATTCATCTCCCTATTATAGAAGGCCTTAACAATGGTGAAAATACCGACTGCATAAACTCCACTGGTTGCCACGCTTGCAAATATGGTGATAAGAGCATGCTCTTTGGTATTGAAGGGCCCTGGATTGAGAGAAAAATGCCAATTTGTTCCAGGAAAACGGATTCTTTTTGTGGGCAATGTGGCCGCCATGAAACGACCTGCTGGTAGAACTACAATCTGAGCAGCCACAGATGTAAGGCTGATGGGATGCGCTCTGTAGTTAACAAATTGACTCAACATTGACAATATCCCACAAGATAAAATTCCCAGCACCCAAACTCGAAAAGTTAACACAGGCAGCTTTGGATCATCAGTTGTGGGCACTGTCAAAGCCACTTCTTCAACCGGAGACTGGTCATGCACTTCCTCATGTTCATCATTTTTTGAGATTTCTCCATTGCCTGCAAACAAGATCATGTCTGTCAATCCTTATACGAAAAGAAGATTTCAACAACTATGATTCCTTCCCCACCTATATATATATACATATACATATTGTTGAAATAAATTAATTACTCCAACCAACATGGTCGCCACAGACCAAAGAGACATCCAGCCGACTCCAGCCGTTCACTGCACCTTCCGCCATTAATGCCCCATCTGACTTGATCAACAGTGCACTTGCATTTAATATGTATTTATCTATAAATTAATAAATGAGGGCCTGTGTTCAGCAGAACCCATATTTGGGTTTCTCCTGTGTCTGTTTTTCAACTTGGTATCAGAGCTGGAGGTGATAATGGAGTATATGCAATGTTATGTTGCATATGGTTCTCTTTGTTCTCTTGTGTTTATATTGTGTGCAGATGCTAGTGGAGATTTGTATGAGCTGATCTGGTGATCTATTATGGAATTATAGTGCCCAGATCTGGAACATTCATTGCTGCACTGTCTTCTGCTATTGCCGTGGAGTGGCTAAATCCAGACAGCTGGATTGCTTGGAACTGAGTCTTTTGGCCACCATGGATAATGTATATGGTACCTCTTTGCTTTTGTCATCAACGGGATCCCATGAGGAATTAATGGAGGGCGATTGCGGTCATTAGAGATTGACAGCAATCTGGATTCTGAGCAAACTGCTATTAAGGGAGAAGACTTTGATATAATTCCCTGCTGCGGGTGATCTTTGATGATTTGTAAGAATTAGAGTCCATATCAGGATTGTTGTGTTGGGGGGCTGCTACGTAAAAGTGCTCTGTGTTATCTTTGTAGTTGTGTAAGTGAAACGCTGGCTTACAAATGTGTGTAGTGAGATGGGAGAAGATAAGGGAATATGAAAAGAGAGAAAGGCTGTCCTAAGGCTGCTGCGTGAAGAAATAAGGGTGTGAAATAAAGTAAAAAAGGCTGTAGTGCTTGGTGTTGTTGTTATTTGTGGTCTGTGGAGCATCTCTGTGCAAGCGGGAGTGCCAGAGAGTGTATACCCAATTCTTGTGAGAGAAGAAGATTTCAAAAGATATACATTATCCCCTCATGTTAGTGTTGGTTACCTTAGGAGTATCATGTTGAATAAAAGGTGAGATGGTGTGTTAATTATTATTGTCATGGTGCGAAGGTCTGTACTGATTTGGAGTGAAAGTGTTCAAGATGGAAGTGTGACTTTGTTTGTCTAAATGTGAAGGCTATGTTGTTGTCATTTGTGGTCATACAAGATTGTTGGATTGATATCCCTGAAGAGAGTGATGAAGATTAAATTAGTGATGGTTGTTAATGGGTATATGTAATTTGAATTAATCTTTTGAGTGCGAGTCACCTTTGTTAAAAGGCAAATCTAGAGTATGTAAGGGGTGCATTATCGGTTGTACTCGACACCCTAGAGGTTTTTGGTTTGATATATTGATGAACCATGTATCTGAAAAGGATTCTTTTAGAACTGGCGAGTACAGCGGCTGGGTACCCATGTATCTCGGTAGATGGATTTCTTTTTATATGGACTCAATAATCAATTTTGATGCAGGTATGCAGGTATAGAAGGAAAAAAGCCCAAAGTGATGATGGTTTCCCCGTTGTGATGGTTTGTGACCAATGTGTGCTTGGTTTGTGGTAATCCAAAACCACTTGAGTGAAAAGTTTATGGTGATCTTGAAACCATTTGTGAGTGAGGTTTGTGGTGAGCCAAAACCACTTCATTGTGAAGTTTGTGGTGATTTTTGAAGCATCAGTTAGGGGTAAACTGTGAAAACCCACACTGATTATTATTAGGAAAAACATTGTGAAAAATTTGATAAGTGAATTGTAAATGGGTACCTAACAAGGCTTTAGGCCGGGACCCATCATTTCTAGATTATGGGGGGATAGTCAGATCTAGTTAGTGTAATTAATTTAGGGGAGATGTTGAAATAAATTAATTACTCCAACCAACATGGTCGGCACAGGCCAAAGAGACATCCAGCCAACTCCAGCCGTTCACTGCACCTTCCACCATTAATGCCCCATCTAACTTGATCAACAGTGCACTTGCATTTAATATGTATTTATCTATAAATTAATAAATGAGGGCCTGTGTTCAGCAGAACCCATATTTGGGTTTCTCCTCTGTGTCTGGTTTTCAAACTCATATAGTCTAGATTCATAGTAGCCCAGCAGGGGCACAAAGTTTGGGAGCACACAAGATATATGACATGAAAGGCGATGTGAAATTTTAAACAGGTTAGTTGAAGCTACAAATGGGATCTTATCGAGCCCACATGAGTGCGAATAATCTAGACCTACAAGCACAGCAGCTCAGCAGAGACACAAAGTCCACAAATACACAAGATTTATGATATGAATGTCAGCATGAAAGTTCAAACATGTGAGCCGAAGCCTCAAACAAGTGACCTCATATCCTGCATGAATGTGAATAGTTCAAACCCACGGGACACAAAGTGCATGAACACACAAGGTATACAATATGAACATCAGTACAAAAGTTCAAACATACGAACAAATAGTTCAAACCAACAATCACAGCAGCCCAACAGGACCACAAAGTCCATGAGCACACAAGGAATATGACATGAATATCAGCATAATAAAATTTCAAACATATGGATACATTAGATCGATGAAGGCACAGAGTCTGTAATCATAATAGCCCAATGAAGATTTGAACTTTGGTGGCAACAACAACAATGCTATAACGTGAAGTGTACGAACACACAAGGTATATGACATGATTACCACCATGAAACTTCAAACATATGAACACATTGAATCAGTGAGAACACAAATCCTGTAATCATGGTAGCCCAATAAAAATTTAAACTTTAGCGACAACAACAACACTATGAACCCCACCATAATTCAAAATTGACCATCTCAGAAAGGGGAAAAAATACTGTGGAGTTCATTGCAAATGAGCATAAACACTAAAAGGGTGAAATAAGGAAAAGAAACCTGTATTCGTTAGTTCCACTTCAGACGCCATTGCACCAGATCTTTTCACTGTTATCACATAGATTATCTCTGCAAAAGTACTACTTTCTGAAGAATTTCATTCATATATTTTCATGTTGCTCACTTGGATCATAGCAAATGATCAATTTTAATCTCAGAAGATGCAAATGCAAGAAGTTAGAAATGACATATTCTTATTTGATAATATGGAGGTTTAAATCCATTTGGAAAATCCACATCTTTGGAATATTACAAAGATGGGTACAAAAGCTAGGGCCGAAAAGTCAAGACACATGCACGCCAGCTTACAGAGAATATGTTAGTGATGGAGGAGAATTCAAGTTGCAGAAACAAACACTGAATTAAAAAGTGTATCTCTTATCCGGGAGTGAGGAACTCTTATTGCTCACTGAGATCATTGGTGCTTAAAAATTATTGTTGATTGTTCATAAATATTTATAAAGGATTATGCAAGTGAAGATAGGGAAAGAGTATCAGATATTTTTCATGTTTCAATTACAATTATTTTTTATTTGTTCAATTTTTTAATATTAATTTTAAAGAAATAAAAAATAATAATTAAAAATTCATTAATAAATTTTATTTATAGTTGTTTATTTGTATTTTATGTACTTAGTATTGGTAAATTTTAAGGTAATTGTAGTGTACGGTTATTGAGGCATCACGATTATCAAATGATACTTACTTTGAAAAAAAAATTGAAATCTGATGTACCATTTAGGATATGTGGGTGCACAAGTTAGCTATATAATTTTAATTGTATTAGCATTTAATTTAAAAAAATTAAATTAAATAATTATTTAAATTTATTTAATATATTATTAGGTTAGGTTAAATATTTAGTTTATAGTTATGTTAAAGTTCAATTAGAAATATAATTAATTCAAACTTTATATGTAAAATGATTTTTTTGACCTTTTTAGTTTTGTCATAATTGTAATTTTAATATTAAATGTCTATCTAATTCAAATTTTAATAAATTTAAAATATATAATTTAGATGATAGCCATCCAAAATAGAATGACATATATTGATTTGCATTGACCTCGCCAACTAATTAAAATTTCTTATAGTTATTAATTTCTATTTCAATATTGCACATTACCATCAAAGAATATATATTTATTTTAGTTTAAAATATAAATATCATAAATCAATGAATTCATAAATATAATATTATTATTATATTTTAAATAATAAAGAGGTAATATAATTGACTTAATTTTATATATTTGATATAAAAATATAAAAATATAAAATAATATTATATAATTTGATATTAACTATTATTTTAATACTAAAAAATTATAATGCTCATTCTAATAGATCCGGATTTGTTGCTATGAAATCCATGAGACTCAAATTACTTCTCAGGCACTCAAAACTATCTCTATTGAGTTTCTTTGTTGTAATTTTTTGGAAATTGTTACTCTATCCTACAATATTTCACTTTTATTTTACCATTTTTAACGAACTCTCTTAATGAAAAAATATTCAAGAGTTTTTGTGCTTGTTTCACCATAAAAGATTGGAATCTTTTTCAAAGCTATTGATGATTCATTAGGATTATCCTTAGCCAAATAGTTTAACATGCTATTGCATGTGATCTTTAAAGATCAAAGCTATTGATGATTCATTAGGATTATCCTTAGCCAAATAGTCTAACATGCTATTGCATGTGCTACTATATACTCAACTTTAGCTATGAAAAAGGAAAGACATAAGTAAGAAGTTGAGTCCTTATTGAGGGGAAGTTTTGGCCTTACAAATAATGTTGAAACATGTTGATAGAAATGGGTACCCATTATTTTTTGGAATCCCAAGGTAAAATCAAAATGAGTATATGTTAATTTGGATCTCCAATGAAATGGGTATCCATTACCTAAAAAGTGGTACCCATTTTTAAGAGATGGGTACCCTTTATTTAAGAAGCATGTACTTATACTTAAAAAATGGCCACACATTTAGTAAATAAAAGGACCCGTTTATTTATTTCAAAAGAAAAACCTCCCAATTCATTTTTTCACCTAAAGGCGACATAACAATAATGACTACTTGACTTCTAGCCACCCCAACACTCTGCTACCTCCTCTAGCCAATGTCTCCTCCAAGTATGTACCTTTGTCATTTTTCTTACTCTTTTTGCCTCCAATGTAGTAGGGTTTAAATTAGGAATTTATAGTTTTTACCTCAACAACTAGAAAATGAGCTAAATATCTATGTTAATGGAATGTATGCAAAAATTTAAATTAGTTTCACACACACTATGCCTATGTATAAAGTAGTGCCCTCAAAATAGACACAAACTATGTGGTAAATATGACAAATATAAATATTTTAACATTATGTAGTAAACATAATCTCTTTAATTCAAGAAAATCTAGATTCAATAAATACTTATGCTAATATCATTCATTATCAAAATCCTTAGATACTAGAAACTTTTAGGTTTTGATATTTTATGTTTTAAGTAGTCATTTTTTGAAAAATAAATTCAACTGAAGTTTGATATGAAAAGAGAGATTCTTTTTTAGTTGGCAAAAGGCCAAAGCTAGAGATGATTTATATTAAATATAAAATTTATTAAAACAACATTCTTTTGTTGAGAGAGAAATGAGAGAAATGAAATTTCAAAACGGTCGCATGATCGCAAGCGGTAAAAAAATACCATGTGATCATGCGGGGAAGAGGGGAGTATCCAACAGAGAGTCCATTGGATTCGATGGAGGGGAAGGCAGACAGCGATATCTAGAAAATAGCCGCTCCCATGATCGAGGTCGCATGATCGCAAGAGGTAAAAAAATGCCTTGCGATCATGCGGGGAAGAGGGGAGTATCCAGCATAGAGTTTAGCGGATTCGATGGAGGGGAAGGCAGACAATGATATCCATATGGGGCCAGGCAGCAGCTTCCATCACAGAAGTAGGTGTTTGATCAGTACCAACTGCAACAAGATTTTTCATACTATGGTAAGGTTTCCTGTCAGCCCTCTCGCCCTCCACATTTTCAATTGGTCCCGTTTGCATAGAAAAATTGGGTGAAGGGCAACACTGCTACCCATTTTGATCCTGATGACATAATGAAAATATTTAGTGGAAAAGTAACAGTCCAACCGGCCAAGCCTTTTTTTGTGAATCCTAGATACATTAACGCACCAGTAAAGCCCCAGTCTAGGTTGCAGAGGAAGGAGGTTTTCAATAAGGCAGTACAACATCTCAAAGCCCCTTTTAACAATACACATTCTATTCATGAGGCGGGAGGTAATCTCTTCTTGCCAAGACAAAGAGCTCACGGTAGATATCAGTGCTTCCACAAGCAAGAAATACTGGACATTTGTGAAGGCACGCCACTGGGATCGCCTGTAGCCATACGGTATAATCAGGGGCCCGCTAAAAAATAGGGAGATTTGAGGGTTACGAAGTAGATATCAAATCAACATACTGGGAAATCTCATCAAGTCACAACAAATAGAGCCCCTTTCAATCCTAAGCAACCTATTCAAGTTTGGCAGATTAAGCAGAGCACTCTTCATAAGGCAACTCATCAGGGGACTGAGACTCATGATTATACATCAATATCCTTTCCAGATCATCTACTTCAAGATCAAATCCATCATCTCCAAAATATAGCATTAATAGGTACATTTTCGAGAATAGGCTTATGTATTGATGATATTAAAATTTGGGCCTTTGACAATTGGCCAGGGTTAATTGATGTTTTTTGGTTAAATATTGAGTTGGGTTATTTTCTTGCTAAATTTGAAAACTCTGCTATGAGGGATGGGATACACAAGATCAAAAGTTGGTTCTGCAAAGGAGTTGGACTCTTTACTGCAGTATGGACCCCTAATCTAAAACTACAAGATAGAGCTCCACTTTTCTTCCCCATTTGGATTGCCTTGCCAAACTTGCCTTTAGAATTCAGAGATCTGGACATAGTAGAAATCATTGCTAATCAGCTTGGTATCTTTGCTAAGCATGACCTAATACCATTTGAGGTGCCGCACTGAGAAGTTAGAGTGTGTATCCTTCATGATGGGACTTCTGAATTGCCAAAATGTATTTCCCTAAAATCCAAATGCGGGAAGTGGGATCAGAAAATTCATCTTCAAAATGAGGAGACTATCATGTTATATCAACATCAATTAGGGCATTTCACAACTGATTGCCAATCCTAGCCATTAACCCAATTGAGGGTATGTGATAACTTCTGTACAAATCCTTTCCAGTGCTCCATATCACATATCCCTCAGCAAGAAGAATTGAAATCTTCTTCACCATACTCTATTGAAGTGCTGCCTAACAAGATTTACCCATATGAAGCTTCTATCTACTTTTATTGGGCTATAAGTATCATTATGGTGTTCTTAAGTGCCTCCAAGCAGCCTGCCTTATTAGATTGGAGTAAATCAGAAGACTCAAGTTTCAGTCAGGATGACATAGTACAACACTTAATGTTTTCAGATTCTCCTACTACAAATTCAATTACAAATGATGTGTTTGATAAAGAGGTGCTGGTAAATCTGCGAGCTAGGAAAATTTCAGAAGAGTTATTGACAGACCTAGCTACCAAAATAATATATGAAATAGCAGAAGAAGAGGGGATCCTTCAGTATGAAGGTGTGTACAACAAACAAGATCAACATAAATGCCTGAGTGATGGTTTTACCACTATTCCAGTAGAAGAGAATATGCTACCGCTTGAAGAGCATCAGATTCTAAACATGCACCAGCAAAGTGACAACAATAAGGTTTGAGTGGTAAATGAGCTCAGTACGGATTCTAAAGGCTCTTCTTCTTCATATTCTACCAGTCAATCTAAGGGGAGAGTTAATGGGCAGAGAGAAGCTATATTCGTCGACCATAATAAAGACTACAGGAATGTAGCTAGTATGTTGGTGCATCCATTTAAATCAGATGAGACTGTTCACTCCCGCATTGTAGAATGGATACAGAGTAACACATTTCCTACATTAGAGGAAAACCTAGCAGGATATGACCAGGAATTGCATGCTGATCTAGATTTGGCTATTGATGGGACTAATTAGGAAATATGTGATGGCCCAAACAATACCACTTGTGTTGTAGGAGCAGGTCCTATGGCTTTTGACCCTAATATGTCGCTATCAATTAAGAAATCACCATTACATCAAGCACAAGCCAAGGCTTCACAAAAAAAGAGAGGTAGAAAGCCTAAAAGCACTATAGTCAAAGAAGAAATTGAAGCTGGAATTCAATCAACACTGGATGGGAAGTTCACACCTTCCAAAAGATTGATGAGGAGAACAAAAGGTTCTCCTTGTTAGCAATGAAGATAGCATCTTGGAATGTCAGAGGACTCAATGCCTCTGACAAAAGAAATAGAATCAAGCTAGAAATTGATTCTATAAAAGTGGTTATTATACTACTTCAAGAAACAAAGATGTCAGATGAGGTTTTTATCAAAACTATTAGGAAATGGACAAAATGGAATGTTGTTCATAGTCCAGTGATAGGTGCATCAGGTGGGCTGGCTATCCTCTGGGATACTAATGTTGGCATTAAGCAGAATTGCCACTAGTGACAACACTTATTTGCGTTCTCAGTGCAAACCGAGCAGACAGTGCAAACCGAGCAAACAGTGCAAACCGAGCAAACAGTGCAAACCGAGCAGACAGTGCAAACCGAGCAAACAGTGCAAACCGAGCAAACAGTGCAAACCGAGCAAATAGTGCAAACTGAGCAGATAGTGCAAACCGAGCAGACAGTGCAAACCGAGCAGACAGTGCAAACCGAGCAGACAGTGCAAACTGAGCAAGTTAGTACAAACCGAATAGGACAGTGTAAACCGAGTAACATCATGTCTACCGAGTCACCAGTATTTACTGAGTTCAAAACCTACCGAGTGATCAGTATGAACCGTGCCTTCACTTCTATCGAGTGCATGACGATGCCAAGTAATGCAGTGGACGCCGAGTATCAGAAAGTCACCGAGTCAGTTTGCAGGAACCGTGTAACCATACTTGGGCCGACTTAGTAGCACTTATGTTTATTTGTCAAGCCGACTGTGTAATTGTAATTGTAATTAATTGTTTAAGACTTGTATATAAACAATATTGTAAAAATGTAAAGATGTATGAATGAGGAACATATGTGAAAGAAAAAGAAAGGCAGAGATAAGCGAATTACAGAAAGCTTCAGCAGTATAAGGAACAGCAAAGATAAATTCATCACAGAAGGTGATCAGTACATCAGCGAATCTCAATCAGCAATCCAGTTGCAAAGCAAGAGATCTACTATTTCATCCTAACAGGTGAATCAGTACTAAATCCTTTAACCGGGTAGACTTAACAGTCTTTTGTAAAATCTCTTTACCGAGTGCATACTTCATTGTATGTTTTGTAAATCCTTTAACAGGGTGGATTTAGCAATCCTTATTGCTCCTAACAGGGCAGATCATCAGAAGTGATCAAATTGTAAGCCTTAACCGGCCAACTTTATTCTGCAGTATTAAAGCTTTGTGGGTTTCATCCCCACCCCAGTTTTACTTTCTTTTGGAAGGTTTCTGGGTAACCAAATCTATGTGTCATTATTGTGAATGCTTTTAAGTTTCATGCTTTCTGTATGCAAAGGTTAAAGTGAATTACATGTTAATACTTCTGTAATTGGAAGAAAATTTGGAGTTACTGATTCACCCCTCCCCTCTCAGTAACTCGGTTAATTCTTGAATATTTCCAACAACTAATCTTTTTCAAGTCCAAATTATTGAGAAGAAAGATAATTGGCAAGCCATCAGATTGGAATGTTTTGATACTAAAATATTATTGTTTAATGTTTACAGGCCCACATCAACCCAAGACAAATTGAGATTGTGGTCAGAGATTACTCAGTTTTTACAACTTCAATCAGACATGCATATCATAATGGGGGGGGATTTTAATGCCATTTTAAAATTGTCAGAAAAAATGGGTGGAATTTGTCCACCAATGAGGACAATTCAGGACTTTGCAAATTTTGTTGAAGATAATGGCCTAATGGATGTTGTGCCATCAAATGGGTCATTTACATGGACCAACAAAAGGGCAGACTTCTCTCAAATAGTGATCAAATTAGACAGATTTCTCCTCTCCCAATGTTGCAAATTAGTCAATGTTACATTTCACTCAGAAATTCTACCACAACCAGGTTCAGATCATTTCCCAATTTGTCTGCATTTGTACACAACAATAACAAAACAAGATTTCCAACATAGACCATCATTCAAGTTTGAAAGAATGTGGTTACGCCACCCAAGTTTTTTGAATTCACTTAAGCATTGTTGGAATTCAGTGCCCATGATAGATGGAACTAAAATGTACCAATTTGCACAGAAGATGAAGCTCACCAAACAGTGGATCAAGAAATGGAATGAGATAATATTTAAGAATATTTTTAAAGAGAAAGAAATAGTCAAGGCCAAATTAGAGGACATATATAACACTATTATAAAAAAAGGGATGAATAATGACTCCTTCGCTACTCAGAAAAGTCTAGTACAGGAGTGGGAGGAAATATGCAGCAGAGAAGAGGAATACTGGAGGCAGACGTCAAGAGAACTTTGGCTAAAAGAGGGGGATAGAAATACAAAATACTTTCATGCGTCAGCTAAACTAAAAACAGTGAGCAATCGTATTCTCTCTATAACCAAAGCTGACAATGGCATCTTATTGTTAGAACCTCAAAGCATACAAGATGAAGGGGTCAGATTTTTTCAAAATTTGTTAGCCCCTCCTGCCATTGCTTTTCCACTGCCACCTCCAATGGAGGAACTGCTAGAGGCAATCCCCAACATGATTTCAACAGTGGAAAATTTAAAACTCATGGCTCCATTTACCATTCAGGAATTAAAAAAAGTGGTCTTTTCCTTGCCTCCGGACAAAGCCCCAAGCCCAGATGGCTTTACTGCTCTATTCTTTCAAGTATGCTGGGACTGGATTGGATGGGAATTATTGGATGTTATAGAAGAATCAAGGACCAGCAAGACCATGTTGAAAAACTTCAACACCACTAATATAGCCATTATTCCAAAAGTGCAAAATCCAAAGACATTTGCAGACTTCCGACTGATATCCTTATGCAATACTATCTATAAAATCATCACAAAGGCTATTTATTTAAGGATGCAGTACCTTATCCCTAAGATTGTCTTGCATCCACAAGGGAAGGAGCTCTAGTGGCTCATGAAGTTCTTCATTCTATCCACAATAGTAAATCAACACATTTCGTTATTAAACTGGATATGATGAAAGCATATGACAGAGTTAGCTAGGATTTCCTCATTAAGGTCCTACAAAAATTTGGATTTTCAAGAAGTTGGTGTAAATGGGTAAAAGCTTGTGTTTTGGGTGCATCTTTTTCAGTTTTGATAAATGGTGTTCCAATGGGTTATTTTTCATCTACACAAGGAGTTAGGTAGGGGGATCCTTTATCACCAGTCTTATTCATTTTATTGGCAGAGACATTTAGTAGGTTCATACTTCAGAAGAAAGCATCAGGCAAGTGGCTGGGTGTGCAAATTGGTCAAACAAATATTTCAGTGACTCACTCACTTTTCGCTGATGATACATTATTATTTGGTACATCAAACATCAGGGAGGCCAAGCAAATCAAAGAAACCTTGGACCTGTATACTAAAGCATCAAATCAGAGAGTTAATCCTCTCAAATCCAAGATATATTTGTTTAATACAAATCAAATTGTATCTAATAAAATTGTTAGCCTTCTTGGATTTTCAGTGGATTTCCTTCCATTAGTCTACCTTGGTATCCCATTTTTCACGGGGGCAAATAAAATCAGTTATTGGACACCAATCATCGAAAGGATTAAAGCCAGGGTGGTTGCATGGAAAGCAAGGTGGCTGTCTCTCTCAGGTAGAATACTTTTAATCAAAACAGTTCTCTCAGCAATCCCCAATTATTACTTATCAGTCCTCAAGGCTCCTATGTCGGTCATTCAAAAAATTCAGAAATTGATTAGAGATTTTCTATGGACTGGGAACATGAACGGAGTAAAGAAAATCCCTTTAGTCTCGATAGAGAAATTGGCACAAGTTAAGCAGCTAGGTGGGGCAGGGATTCATGATCTACAAAAGCAGAACATAGCATTTGGGGGCAAATTAGTATGGCAAATGTATTCTAAGCCACATAATATTTGGTGCCAAATTATGCAAGCCAAGTACTTAGATGATTCTAACCCGGCTAGAATTATATCGGTATCTGACCCCCCTAAAGGGTCAGCCATTTGGGACTTCATGATCTCTTCCAGAGATTTAATATGCAAGTATATTACATGGGAAGTCAATAATGGTCAATCAGTCAAGTTTTGGCGTGACTCATGGAGTGGGGCACCACCTTTGATTAGTAAAAATGACATTGGAATGGAGGATATTATCTCTGTAGCAAAAAATGTTTGGG
Source organism: Chamaecyparis obtusa (assembly GCA_027943335.1). Lineage (NCBI taxonomy): Eukaryota > Viridiplantae > Streptophyta > Pinopsida > Cupressales > Cupressaceae > Chamaecyparis > Chamaecyparis obtusa. The sequence continues at coordinate 175,484 of BSBK01007230.1, read as the reverse complement.
GTATTCACTTAATTGGATATGTATTTTCTATATGCCTGCACTCAAGAAAAGTAATTTGGAAAGACCCCCAAGAGCTACCTCTCTCACCACAACAGATTCAATTATTTCAAAAAATCTTGTCTCAAAGACTGATCTACTTATTAAACTTGGAGGATAATTTGATTTGGGCACCGGGGGTAGATGAGAATTTTAATATTAAGGATGGATATAAACTTATTTAGTAGAGAGATGCAACCAAGCAACCATCCCGTGCTTATTCCTTTTGCTGGAATAATCTAACATTACCAAAAGCAAGATGCTTTTCTTGGCTAGCTTTGAATAATAGGGCATTAACAAGCGAGCGGCTTCAGAGACTTAATATAGCTCTGCCTTTTAATTGTCTGCATTGTGATAATCATCAAGAAGACACAGACCACCTATTCTTAAAATGTGAATTTGCTCAAGAATGCTGACATTTTGTCCTTGGAAAGTTACAATATCTAACTCCTCTTCCATGCAAGCTAAGGGACCTATTTGACTCATGGCCACAACTATATTCATCCTCCCTTTTTTCAGCAATTTGGAAGTGCACTCCAGCAATAGTGGTTTGGGCAATTTGGTGGGAGAGAAATAAAAGAATCTTTCGCAGACAATTTTTGATAATCCAAGTGGTCACAGCTCAAATAGAAAGATCGATATTAGAACTAGTTAATGCTAGTCATAATAAGCTTAAACATAATCTAATTATGACATCATGGGACTCATTTATATTACGAGAGTGGAAACAAATACATGCTCCCTTTGGTTGGTGTTATCAACCAAAACCAAATAAAATGCTGGACAGAGAAGGGATTAAGTGGATGCCGCCATCCAAAGGGTTTAGCAAGATTAACTTCGATGGCTCCTCAAGAGGGAATCCAGGTAAATCAAGGGTGGGAATTTGTATCCAGAATTTTCAAGGAATATTACTAGCAGTAAAATGTTGCATGCTTCCTGATGGCACAAACAATATGGCTGAGGCCAAGGAATTATTAGAAGGTCTAATATTAGCAAAAAATGGAGGCTTCCGACAGATTCAAATAGAGGGAGATTCAATAGTGATTATATCAGCATGTATAAGCAGAATATCCCATAACTAGAAACTATCATACATCCTTCAGCAGATTTGGCTGTTACTGGATTCATTTCAAGAAGTTCAGATCTCTAACACACTTAGAGAGGGTAATAGACTAGCAGACCATCTGGAAAAAAAAGGTTGTGATGGGTATGAACTGGTGGCTATTAATGATGATTCAATTATTAATCACGATGCCAAGCTGAAGGAAATCTATAGTCGAGAAATAGTGTCATGTGCAGTTGATGCCTCAAATGTCCGGATGTAAAGTTTGTTCTTTAATAGATGTATGCATAAATGGTTTATGTATTTGCCCCAAGTACAATTCCATTTGTGTGTTTAATGGGAGGTGCGGACAGTTTTCATATGCCATAGTATTTGGCATGTGAGAAGTACATAGTAGATATAAATTTTAATAACTTTTAATAAAAACACAACTTGCTTGTGTATCATTTGTGCAGGCATATCTATTTCCCCATCTGCAAGTTCATCGGCACACATGTGTTTGTGGTTGAGAAAGTTTAATCAGTGTACTATTGGTAGAATCCCAAGTTCCAAAAATGACATTGAAACTTTTGCATAATCTCGCTCACACTTGGGATATCCTAATTTTATTTTGGCTGTACTTGGCAATTTATTATAGCTACAAATATGTGGGCTTTTGATCATATCCATCACTCATTGTTGAGTTACAAGCTGGGAGCCAATGGATTTGCAGGTTAGTCAGGTGATGTAATGCAAATAGTGTGCCTGCTATCACCATGAAGTCATGCCCAGAAATTACAGAGTTAGGATGCGATTGGAACTTTTGGAAGAGGCTCTGCCATCTCACATCGATGAGGGCTCATTTTCATCAATGTTTATATGCCAGTCGCAAGCAATAAGGGATGCAATTCAACTAGTTGTTGGGGAAGAGAGAAATTTGATGGAGGAAGATACACACATTACAATGCTAGATAACAGACCAGAGTAAATAGAGTACATATTAATGCCAAATTTTTTGATTTACAGATTGTGCCTAGAGCTGCCAATGCTCAAAATATCATCTATATTTCTGTATATGATTGAACTACAAAACATTCCTTTTGTTTACAAAATATTCTTCCTGTAGAAAGTTCTCGAAATGCCCTGGATTACATCCAAATGAGAGAAACGTTAGAGAAAAAGGAATATAAAATATACTGCATTTAATATAGTAGTTGGCGAATGAAAAATGGGCTGGCCACATGATCACATGAAGAAAATAATGCTCATGCGATCATGCGACAAGAGCAATAGAGGGGACCCACGTGCTTTGGAACATTAGCAAAAGTTATCGCATAAGGAAAGAGAGCCTGGCCAAAAACATTAGGCAGTGCAAAATATTTGAGGTTGTCGCATGATCGCATAAACCAAATAAGGGTTATGCGATCATGTGAAAAGGTGAAAGGAGAGGGCCCCACACAAAATTATCGCAGGTTCGCATATAGAAAATAAAATCGAGAAAGCTTTAGGCAGTCGCATTTAAATCAGTGGTTGCGGTTCAAAAAGAGCTGGGCAAGTAGAGAGGTCGCATGATCACATGGGTGGGAATGAAGCCATGAGATCATGCGACAAGGCATGAGGCATAGCTGGTGGTAGATGCGGAAGGTGGATGAAAGTAGGGGCAGTTAATGCAGAGAGGTGAAAAGGAGTGTGGTCGCATGATCGCAAGAGAGGAGAGAGACACCTTGCGATCATGCGACAAGGCATTGAGAAAGCCTGTGGTAGAAAGAAGTACAGTGGACAGGGAAGATTAAAAACTGTCCTGCTGGCATCCACGTCCTTCAACATACTGGACTCTCATTCGTGGAGCATTTGCAACATGATGGACTTATCCCAGTCAATGTCTTTGGTGTCTTCGCTTGCTCACAATGCGCTCTCGAGGGCTGTTCAGCAGTATGAACTATGGGATGGTTTGGCGCTAGTTGGTGGATTGTTTTCGCATCATGAGCTGCTCTCAAATCACAATTGCTTTCTAATCTATGAAAGTATTAAACACTCCCTCTGTTCGCAAGATGCTCAATTTGTAGAAAATGCACTTCGATTCTCGAGGAGGCGTTTGGGGTTTCACTTGGCAAACAAAGTCAGCATTCAAGTTAATGTTGTTTTAGACATCATGGAGCTGCCAAATCCACATCTTCCCTACGTCTTCTCTGGTAGCCCGCAAGCTCTTTTGCGGGTCCCTGACCTTAATACACATCCAAATGGCTTGGAGTTTGGTGGTGGTTAGATGTATAAAATGTTGTTGTCATAGGAAAAATTCACACAATCGGCATATTGTACATGTCACCGTCATTATGGCACTTTTGAAGGCTTTTTGGAGTATGATCTAAAACTGGATTAGAAATATTGACATATTGCTCGAAATATGTAATATTTATGTATTTATATATCCTCGGATATATGCTTGTATATAACTATGATCCCAAGGTTTCTTATTGGTTTTTCCATGGGGGAGTTATTGAACTAGATTAATAAAATATGGTGGTTACACCACTTTTGCTTAAAAACAAAAAAAACATTCTTTTGTTGAAAATCAAATTTTCACGATCTTTTACAGGAGAAAAATAAAAACCCCATTGCCCTATCAACTTTGCAGACATATTCAAAACTATTACTAAGATTATGCCCTAAATCAATCATGATGTTTTCAAAAAAATTCATCACAAAAATCCGAAACTCATTTGAAAAATCATATGATTTTACTAATATCCATAGCAAATAAACTTGAAATTACTAGTGTCGAGAACAAATAATTAAGAAGGGACTACTGTGGGTGTTGGTTCTACTGGGACTATTGGTGCTTAGTCTAGTTTTTCTGATCGTTCCATGGAAGGGACTATTGCTAGCCCTGTGCTGGCTACTTCGTTGGCAGATTTAACTCCTTTGTTGGGTGTTGGATCTTCAATTTTGAATTCATTGCGTTGGCATGATGGGGCTACTACACTTGAAGAAGGCTGGATCATTGTTAAAGGAAAACATTCTAAGAAGTTGTCCCCTTTTTTGACATGACCCTTTGGTCCCATAAAAAGGGAACTAAAAGTTATCTCCCTTAATTTCCTCCTGTTGTGGATCTCTAAACGTTTACCTTGTGTAGCAGTGTGGACGATTTATTCTTTGGGCTGCTTTGTTTCTTTTTTCTAGCAGCGTTCTATTGTGGGTGTTTCTTGGGGTTTCTAGCCTTTTGGTTTGGCTTGTTTGTTGTGTTTCAGGAACTTTTAGTGATTAATCTTTCATTTTATCTTTATACAGGGTTTCGGGGCCTCTTCAAAACGTGTTTTTACCTCAATCAAAAATAGATAATTAAGCATAAAATTATAGAAATTAAACTTGAAATTTGTTACAAAAGGGGAAATGATAGGAATCTCAAACCCTAGCCTTTGAGGTGGACAAGCCAACATTAACATTTGGTCCATGGAGACTTCTATTTGTAGTTTCTAGCCGAATGAAAGTAAGGGTATGTAACGCCCCGCTAGGGAATCCGAGAGGAAACACTATTCTTATAATCACCTAAAAATGGTCAAGATCAAATCAAGTGAGCAATTTAGGAAAAATCAAAGCACTAATTGCAATTAAGCCAAAATCCAATAATAATTAAAAATCAAAAGCCAAATAAATCAATTAAATTAATTAAATCAAGATAAATCAATTAATTGTGCAATTAATCTAATTAATTTTATAGTTCAATTAAAAATCAAATCAACCCATTTAAGGGTAACACATGGATAAACAAATTATTTAAATTCAATTATTTAATTCCTAATTTCCCTCACCCACCACATGGGAGGAAAATACCTCAACCAATAAGAATTAAGGATTGGGCTCACATGGATCAATCCAAAATCAAATCTCAATCACTCATAAGGTGAGAGCATCTTGACCACTCATTTTTTCTTTTTGTCCCAAGCTTTGAGGACAAACCATTTAAATTGTCCCTAAAGTTGAAACCATGTACTTAACTCAAACTCAACCATGATCAAATTAACTCCACCCCCCATGCTTGCAAAAATCTATAAAAACAAAGCTAAAATCAAGAGAATGGATCCACACATCTGAGAATTGCATCAAACCTCTTGATATTTTAATCTAGAAAGACATTTTAACATAATTTGAGTATAGTTTCATTGAAATAGGCTTAATTTGTAAAATCTTTTATCATTTTCTCATTTTAGAGCTGTCATTAATGGAGGCTTGCTGGGAGCTTATCATTGGCATATCTAAATAGAGAGCCATAGAGTACTTGTGATAATTTAGTTTATTTATTGTCAAACTAACCCTATGAAGGTATTTTATTAGTACACAAAATGGTGCCCACCATGGGGCCTTAGGCCTCATTTTTCTAAATTTTGGAAAATTTGCTAGAAGTTTAGGATTTTCTACTTAATATCTCTATTTTACAGGTGGAGTTGTGCATTTGAGCATTCTTGCAGTGCATCTGAGTATTTTGACAGCTCATTTGAGGTCTAAAACAACACATCCAAAGCAAAGCCTTGCGCATTTACACGACCAAACAACACATCCAATACTTTCTATCTCTTGTCTTACATTCTTTTAGTGCTTTTGCCCTAACTACAAAGTGCATCTAATACTTCCTGTAGCACTTTTAATGTTTTCTTTATGCGCATTTGATTGATAAAGCAACGCATTTAAATTTTTTTTTAGCTCTTTTAATTTGTTCTGCAACGCATTTGAGGTTTTAAATAGCGCATTTAAGCATTTTTGCTACGCTTTTCACTATTTTTCAAATTTGATAAATTTGACAGTCAGAAATGTTTTCTCTCTATTTTTTTGATGGCAAGACATAAAAAAGTAAAAAAACAAGAGACATGAAATAACAGAGAGGACAAGGCCATTGCGAAAAGGATCAACAAAGAGAACATAAACCACATAAATAAGTTTTTGGAGGATTCCAAGCAGGAAGGTAAGGATTACGAATGCTATTTGTAAATAATTGAAACTTATAAATCAAAATTCATATCCTTAAATTGGATTTTCATGCCTTGATCATTTGTGGTTAAAATTGAAAAAGGAGGCTTAGAGTTCAATTTTTCTTGATTTTCTTCACTTTTCTTGGTTGTGTTGGACTAACGATTTCGAAGGGAAGGGAAAGGAGCTGGAACAATTGCCACTAGATGAGTGAAATGATGAAAAATTCAATAAAAAATTCCCCTAGCCTTTGCTAGGTTTTAAATGAGGTAAGCCTTCATCCTTTTGTCAAATTTTACTTAAATTGTGGCATTTTCACTTTGAATCTAGTAATTACAAGCCTATTATTGTTTGAGGAATTTGGTAATAGGCCTACACTCTTCACTTTTCAAGTGAATCAAAATGCCAAACCTACCAAATTTCTTGATTAAAAGAAAGACTAAGGAATAAACAAGCACTAAATTTAAAGCCTATTGTTTGTGTAGGAGAGTAGAAATACTCGATTCCCATTAGATTAAAAGGCTTGGTAAATTGAACATTGTTAATTGTGCTTGGGAATGAAGAATAAGAGGGATATTCTCTTCACCTTTTGGTGAATCAAAATCCTAAACCTATCTTTTCACTTCATTTATTCGCTTTCAAATGAACATGCTAGAACTTTAGTGGGCTCGCCTCCCAAGAATTTTCCTTAACGAGGTCGGTGAGAGGGACAACCCAAAGTGGGATACAATTGCCTTTGTCACAATAATCCAACCCACTATAAAATAAAATGCATTCATCCTTAATGGGGTGAATGACAAAAGGATATCAAGTATTGAACTTCCTCGAGTAGTCCTTCGGGATTGCGCAAAACTCCGATATACCGTTGGTGGGAAGCCCCTAATTGTAGTGGGATGAAACTTGGTATTTATTTTGATCGGAATCATTACTAGTACCTTGTTAACTTAGAAATCCTACCTACTTAGAGCCATGTTTACGAACCAATTTGACAAATAGGTGGATTGCTTGAAGTTACTTCTTGTGCAAAAACCTGTGATAATGTTTGATACATTTCAAACATTTTGTGTTTAGAGGGTTAAGAAGACACATGTACTTGTGGTTTCTTTGTTTGACGATACATAAAAAAAGTAAGAAACATCCATTGAAAATAATCTTACACTTTTAAATATCTTCTTAAAAGAACAATCACCAAAATAGGGGAAAATCACTTTGAATCAAACCTTTGTTGATGTCAGTTTTTACAAGATCACATAAATTGAAAATATCCTTACAAGAAGATGACACTTGCACAACACAGGAGGTCCCCAAATTTGTATTCCAAACTCCTTTCATTGAAACTCAAGAACAAGAAGATAGTCTCCCTAACCTATTTGAGGAAAGAGCCAATTCAATGGCTACAAATAACAAATTTTATGACTATGTTCATGGAGGCAATAATGAAGATCAAAGAGAAACTAACCAAGGGAACCAAGGAAACCAAGGGCCAAAGGAAACAACCAAGGATAAAGCCAATAGGGCTGCCCGAGATCCTGAATTCCTTGAGATAATGGAAAAACTTTTAGAAAGAAATAAGGAAAGATACTTCCTTAATCTATCCCATTCAGGGGTCAAACTTCCCTCATGATTACGATACCACAAAACTAAAGAAAGATGAGGAAGAGGAAAATCCATTAGGTGCAATGAATAAACAACTTAAAATGTTTCAAGCACAAATCGACACCATGAAGAAAGTGACCAAACCAAAACCCTTTGCCATTGAGGATTTTAGCCCATTTCCATTTGATCGGAATTTGGTTATGGTACCTTTCCCACCCAATGTGTACTTTCCTAGATATGATAAATATATGGGTAAATCAGACCCATAAGACCATCTAAGGGAATTTTGTGCTTTGAGTATAGAATTCATGCATGATACCAGTTATTTAATGAGGCTATTTCCAAGAAGCCTAGGAGGCCAAGCAATGGAGTGGTTTTCTAAGTTACCACAAAGAATCACTAGTACAAAAAAAAATATATGACTAAATAAACTACTAAAAAATGTAGATAAATGACTAATTTTGATCACGTGCCCATTAGTAGTTTATTGTCGGTCATTTATCTCACAACCAAATTTATGACTAAACTATTTTATGTTAGAAAGTAAAGTCCACCAAGATAACTGAGACGAGGGGGGTGAATCAATTATCAACCAAATACAACTTTTATCAATCTTAACAGATTTTAACCATGTAAGCAATGTAATCAACAACCATAGAAAGATATAAATACACAATAACACAATGACACAAGATATGTTGACTAGGGAACCTCTTGATCAAAGAGTAAACCCCGATGGGAATGATGCCCACAAAAGATGCACTAATATGAATATTCCTTGTGAAAGGATGGAATCTGTTAGGAGTCTTATGAAATACATTCAATACATATGAGTCCTTGTTAGGAGACTTTGAATCCCTGCTAAAAGATTCTAACTCTGTTAGGAGTTATGAAAGACAGAAGGACCCATTGCCCAAATAGCTTCAGGGTAAGATCACCGAACTCATTGTCCAACTTATCTTTGTATTACTCAACAGAATAATACCAAAAGATTTCTTACCTCAACAATTCAATACTCCTTTTTTGACCATGCCAAACCACACCAATTGCTTCCTTATATCTCAATACCAGATCTCTGTACTTCGCTTATCCTCTTTAATAAATTCTCTTTCACAATTAACTCTTACATTACCACTACTTACATTACAACAAGGAAAACATTCCTTCCTTTATACCACACTCAAGTAATTACAAATGAGTTAGCATACAAATTACAAAATAAAAGTTTCCACATGTTACATAGAATTTACTCAAAACTATCGGCTTCCAATTAATATAATTCTTCACTCGTGCAACCTTAGATCTTGTGCTCACATCCATGTCACTATCAACATGTCCTCAACTTCTCTCTAACTGCGCATGATCAAATTCAATCCTGATTAGGAGATATCATCTGATTACCGCAAACTGCTACTCAGGAACACTGCCTGAATACTGCTTCCATTGATCTGCTGATAATTGTCATGAATAAATGAATTACTATCTACACTCTTAACCATGATCTTATAACACATCATAGAGTAAGTCCTCAACTCCGCATAGCTTCATCTTCAATATCCCAACTGTGCTAACTCAAACACTGTCTGCTTCTCTGCTAATCTTTAGTAGATCACTATGTTGACATCAATGACAATCACAGTCATAAATGCAACAACAACTGCTACCTAATGGTTTCAAATACTCCCCCATAGGATATATTCAGCATTCATTCCTAACAATCTCCCCCATTGGCATTGATGGCAACATAGATGAAAAAATATCCAAGTTCCATGAATACCAACCACTGCAACACTATTGCTTTGAAAATGCTTCAAATCCTCTACATCAATCAAATCTTGCTTCATTTTCCTATTCAATTCTCTCCAATAGATGGTTTTTCATGTATACTTCTCCCCCATTGACATCAATGATAGATGTTTCATCATTATGTCAACAACAACTCTAATGTCAAAAGACACTGTTCAGAAAATACATTCACTAGAGTTCTCATCACTCAGCTCAAATACACATACTCCCCATAGAGGAAGTTCCAACATCTAGTCCAGAAGAAAAGATAAGGCTCATATACCACTAGATGGAAGCAACAATCTGCATCACTTCTCAAAAGTAGGCTGGGGCATAACCCCAAGTATACCTCTCAGATACTCAAATGTATCCTTAGGCAAAGGTTTTGTAAATATGTCTGCTATCTGCTCCTTTGTGCTTATATACTCAAGTTGTAATACCCCAAAATGGGCTATAGGTTCATTAACCTCTTACATCAACAATTCGATCGAAATTGACATCAAAGTCCTAACCTAAGGCACATCTGCACATCAGTTAATCGAACCTAATTGATTATCTTAATTTTGCATCAGGGAATATTCCTAATTTATCATAATTATCTTTAATTGAATATTAGTTGGCAATAAATATCATTATTTATCCTATAGTTGATTAATTGAATATGATGAATATTTTATTAATTAATTTATTTCTGCCACTTAATTATTTAATTAGATTTAATTACATTTATTCCTAATTATTATTATTTAATTTTGACAATAAATCAAAATCCTACTACAAAATTGATTAAATTCTTATTTAATTAATTAAAGCTAGTTGTCAATATTTAATGATATAATTTGGGATAAAGTTTGATTAAATAATTGATCAACCCACAAATCAATTGTTTTAATTTCAAAATCAGTTAAGTTGAGGATAAATCACTTTATTTATTAAATTAATTCATAATTATCTATGCACATTCAAAGAGCAGTTAAACTTTAAATCAGAAAATCAATTCAAGTTGTTATCTTTTTGAAACTCAACATCTATTTTGAGTTAAAAGCTGATCTAAACTTCTGATTTGAGTCAAAAAGCTATTTTTGCATGATTTTGGTAAGTTAACTATTTCTAATTCTTTGATAACTCAAAAATCAACCTGAGTTTATCAAGAGTGATTTATGGCTTTTCTCAAAGCTTCTCAAAGGCCTGGATTTCTATAAAAACAAGGCTCAATTCCTTCACAAAGGACCCTCAAATTTTGCATCCTTACTCTGGTGAATTTACATTGGAGAATCAAAGCTTTTGTGCAACCAAGCTATTGTGAGAATTTCATTATCATTTTTAGCATTCAATTCATTTTGGCATCCATAGCATATCATTGTTAGATTAATCTTGCACCCATCTTTCATTTCTAGATTAGATTCATATCAGTTTTCATCTCATATTTGCACAGAAAATACAAAAATATAGATTAATCTGCATTCATTATTCATCCATTTTAGCTTTCAAATCATTCGTTTAGGTGTTGGATTGTCACTGATCTCAGTCCTTTTATGAGAATTCATACTCATACCTACTAGAAGGTAGTAAATCACCTAGTTAGCTTAGTTTCATTTATTTGCAAATTTTCGATTTGCTATGTTTTACTGAAGTGTTGTGTTTGCAACTAGGTACAATTTTCACACACACATTTTTGGCGCCCACCATGGGGCCCTGAAATGGGTTTCCATTATTATTTCTTCAATTTTTTGAAAATTTCTTCAAAACTATGATTTTTATTTTTTTGTCCGTACAGTTTTCATACGAGTTTTTACAAACTCGTATCAAGATACCTTGTTTCTCATACGAGAAATGAGTTTTTGGAAACTCATGCCAGTTGTGTGGGACAAATCATCTGAGATTTGAAAACTCATCTGCATACTTATCCAGACTCATTTCGTGCTTGGAAACTCGCACGGGACAGTACTGTAACTCGTACGAGTTTTCATCTCAGAATTCAAAACTTGTTTAGGTTTTCTAGGCAATTTTTGAAAAATTTGATTTCTGATTTCACTGACAACTAACCCTGACAATTGATATCTGCTATTTTTGATTGGTATTTGTTGTCTGCGATCGTGGGAAAGCTCAACAAAATTGCTAAAATAGGTAAAAATATACTACACGCATTGCAATGAATTCAAGTAACTTGCTAAATCTGATAACACTTCAGTTTGGGATATAAAACGAACATCTTTTGTGTCAAGCTTGAGTGTCTTTTCCATCTTTCATATCACAGACTTTAGTTTTTGGGCTATAAAATGAACATAGATTTGCTTTTTGCATATCTGTTACACATAGTAAATAGGCCCTATGAACACTATTTGTGGATAATCTTGAGAGAGTGGGATTCATTCATTTTCTCATGCATGCGAAACTCTTCTTGATGAAGGATCCCCTTGTAGGTAGGGAGGTTACTGAGATTATTTCATGGTTCTACTAGGTTTGGTCCTCAGCTTTTGGTTGATGCATTTTCTCTCCGGAGAGATTGATAGACAATAGTTGTTGACATCACAAATCTTGGTGAGATAATTTTGGTCTTAACGTGTCAAATTTATCTATCTGCTTTGTTTTGGGTAAAAATGAAAAGGCTAGAGGACTATGGTCTACTCCCTTTTTGGGTAGTATCAGAAACTCAAATCCTTAGATCCGGACCCAGATCCCTATGGTATATTTTGTGAGTCACCTTTAGAGAGGGTTAACCATGGTGGATATTCCCTTAATTGGGTCAACCACGTGGACGGAACCTCGAGCAGTAATAGCCATTTTCGTCGTGGTAGCAGCAGTCACTATACAAATGTCCTTATGGAGGAAATCTCCATGGGTGTAGTCTCGTGTTGGGTTGTCAGATCTCCCTAGCAGCTCTTGATTGATTAAATTCTCAGACTGTGTCAAAACCCCGGTGCGCCTGGATTGGAGTTCACTCTCTTGAGACTACAAAAGTTGCAGAGTCGGACCATTACTACAAACCATAGTGAGGCCAAATTTTCATTTTTAGGGTTATATGTGCATTATTGCAAAAGTTTTGAGAACATACACAAATAGTATTTTTAGGGATTAGAACAATAAGTCACTTGCTTGTTCATGTGCAAGGTTGCTTTTTCCCTTGTTCATTGTTTTAAGATGATTGCTTGTTCCTTTGCTTTCTGTTTTGCGTGCTTGTTATCTATTTGGCCTTTGAAAACAGATCTACAAACCTGGATAGAAAATTTGCAAACAAATCTGAAACTGAAAAACATCAAAATTTGGAAAATTGCAAAATTCTGAGTCAAATTCCTTTCTGGTGTCAAAAACTCATCCTGGGAAGTCAAAACTCATACAAGTTTTTAAACACTCGTCTCATTACATTAGGAACATAAGCAATAACTTGAGCACCAAAAAGTTATGGCCTAAAGATTTTTACGACTTTAACAAGAGCGAAGTCCTATTTCTCTACTAAATCATACTTTAAGTTTGTTGCCTACAAGGATTTACTAAAAAATGCAATGGGTTGTTCAAATCCTTGAGGGTTCTTTTGGTGTAGGATTGTAGTAATTGTATGAAATGATGCAAAACAAAACTGAAATAGTTTGTTTGTTGAAGTCAAGAGAAATTAGGACTGGGCTTCTTTAATTGCCCTTTTGATAGCCATAAAAGCATCAATGTCTTGTTCATACCAGTTACATATGAAAAAATTCTTCTTCAACATCTTTGATATGGGCTTAACAATCTCTACAAAATTTAATACTAGGCTTTGTCATTGGCTTCCATTAATGTCCCAATGTTACTTTTTTTTATAGTATATGATATTAAAAGAGTAATACTAGAGTGGGCCAATTTGGAAGTTGTCCAACACATTTTTTGATATCTTTGGGTCTCTGATTAGGCGGTAGAATAAGGGGTAGTTTGGGTCTTCCAATTTTGTAGTTTGATCACAATAGAATTAATAAATACCTCTACTTAGAAATGGGCTTTGGTTGTAATTCTCATCTTTTGAAGTTTAATAATTAGGTGTTACCCTGAAGCACCACATTTACCAATAAAAAAACATTTAATTAAATAGAACCCAAACGAAATGATAACTAATTTTCCTATTTTTAAAATTAAAAATAAAACCCATATTCAAACATAAATTGTCACCATTACTACTTTAAACATTAATATATCAATTTATCTAACCATATACAAACAAAATCACATTCCCAAAACATAATTTGCCAATACGTTAAGTGTAAATTTTTCTAAATTCTTTTTCTCTTAAAATAAAAACTAAATATGTTTAAATTAATTTATATTCTAACCTTTATTTACAAACTAATCACATTTTTAAAATAAATCTAAAAAATAAAAAATTAATTCCCTTTCAAATCATTTAACATAACCAATTGAATGACACTTAGATAAATGGAAAATAAATTTATTTACTACATGAAAAAACTACAATGTTTAAACTTTGATTTTGTTTGGTCTTAGGGTGGTGTTTTGCCTCCAATTTTTTTGGTCCATATGTATAATATATCTTTTAAAAAATAACCTAAGATTATTAATAAAAACTTAAATTACATTTTAATCAAGTCCATTTTCACAACGAATACTTAGATCTATAACTATCATTAATAGATACACATATAACCAAAGTATAATCAAGCCAACATTAATTGAAAGGCTATACACATAGCTTACAATTGAACTACATAAGGCACCAAATGTGTGAGGCCACACTTATACAATAAAATTTTGAAAGTACAACTTGTACTAAAAAAGTGAGGTGCTAGTATCGTGTTAATGGTGGACAACCTTCCACTTGGATATTAGGGTCAGTTGGGCATTGTGCAACATAACAATGATCATTATTTTGTCCACCCCACCAGTGCACACTTTGTAAATTTTGTGTTGATTTAAACGCAACATAACAAACTAAGGCCATAAATGCCACTCCTGCATCCATTGCCCCTGATGTGATGTAGTTATATTTAGTCCACCATTGTTTATGCCTTCTAAAAATTATGAAGTTAAATAGAAATCCCACTGCGATCCAAGAAATATTATTTATTGATCCCCCAAGCGGCACGACGCTTGTACCGCTGAGAATAATAGGCATGTATATGTATGGAATCCATTTTGTTTTAGGAAACAACTTTGAAAAAATCCAAATAGGTAAAGGTGCCAGTATACCCACCAAGAACCACCAATTTTGCTTACTTTACAAACCAAGATTGCCAAAAACTCTTTGTGGACCAACTACTCCCCATATAATTGATGCATTATAGAAAACAATATCACCAAGACATCTCCATGGACTGCCTGGAGGTAATAAATTTGGGTGACAAATATCTTTTATTGAGTATAGTAACCACCAAGTTGTTCCAACATATACACAGGTTGCAACTAAAGTACCCACCACCTGTAAAATCAATTATATATTATATATTTTCAATGTATAAATCATTATAACATCTTCATTTGTTAAATACATAACTCTATAGGTATGAAACTCCTACATAATTATACATTAATGTAAGCTATACCTTTTCTTTAAGTAAGTATTCTAGAGAAGTATATTAGATGAGGGTGAAAATTGAAAATATTTCTTATAAAATTAATATATATATGTTCTAGTTCATAAAGAAAAATAATTATAATCAATCTCTTTTGAATTAAAAAAATGCTCTGTAACTTGGTGTACTCGACCTCTGAATTTTTCGCTTGAACCCTCGCATGTTCCTCGGCAGGGAAGACATTAATGGCTTCGACATCACTGGGAGCCATTAATGTAGGCTCTTTAGCCAAGAGATTTAATCTTGCGGAGAAAGATAAGTCTCTCATTTTGTTTGATGCCCTCGCTGCAAATGCTAAAGCCATTCCTCAACCACCTCCAGTGATTTCTTCTGACACTGCAGGAGTGGAAGCTTAGAAGAATGGAGAAGAAGCGTCGTCCGCTCCCAAGCCAAAGTCCTTCAAGTAGGCCGTCCAGAATGAACGAGCCCTCCTGAAAGGAGCAGCCTTCATCGTGAGTGCCTCCCAAGGGTTGTCAACCGCTGAAGGAAATGGAGGTAAGGATCCTATTCCACCCAAGTTAATTGTTAAGCCAAACTCACATATGAATGTTGTGATTGATTAAGAGAGAGCCAGGCTTAGAGATTGTGCGATATTTTTTGCTGCGGTTGATAGTTCTAAGATACCATCTAGGAACTTCCTTAATGAATGGTTTCATAAAATATGGGGGCAGAAATTAGGTTTTCATTTCTCCTACTATTGTATGCTTCAAAAGGGTCTATTTATTTTGTTTTTATGTGACTCCAAAGCCCATAAATCTATTATTGATAAGCAGTTTTGGAGAGTTGGCCCCTATGAATTTAGGGCTATTCCCTGGTCCATCGAAGCCTCTTAGGATGAAGTTCTTGCTCTTTCTAGTCCTAGGTGGATTATTATTGGTAAAATTCCCCCGTATTTGCTAATGCTCATTCTGCTTGCGCTTGAGCCAATTGGAAAAGTTTTGAGAATTGACCAGTCTGATACTCTCATCCCGAACATAGACATTCGTGTCCTCATCTCTGTTAAACCTAGAGTCGACCTCCTTGAGCCCTTGCAATTTGATATATACCTTGTGCTTGTTTGTTGCCCAATTATCTTTTTGGGTGGAATAGGTGGCTGCTTCGTTTGTAGAAAAGAAGGCCACAGGAAGAATGAATGCCCTATCATTCTGAAGAGAAATGCACTAAAGAAAAAAATTATTAACCCCCCTCCTAAACATAATAACAAGGCAGGCCCCGAGAATCCTTTGTCTTCTTCCAAATCTGCTTCTGCTCCTAAACATCCCCCTTCTGTCCAGATCTCCCCCCCTCCAATTTGGAACCAGGATTTTGCTGCCCTCTCTGCTACCCTGGACAGCCTCAAAGGTAAATTTTACTCTATCCCAGATAACCCTAAAAGTAATCCAGACTTCTCTAAACCCCTTGATATTATTTCTAGTGATGGAACACTTGATTTTTGCCTTATTGGAACCAATTTGAAGCAAACTCATAGAATTAAAAATGCTCAGCGATTGGTTGTTGATAAAATCTAGGGTAGAGCCCCGAAGAATAAAAATGTACCCCAATCTAGTAGGAAAACATATAATCTTCCTCATGGTCAAAGGCCCCTAAGCAATTCCTCTCCCCCCTCTGCTCCTCCTTAAGGTAGGTTGGATAGATCTATCTATGTTCCTATTCACCCCTCGTCTGTAGACTTACCCATTGCCCTCTCTCTAGGTGGTGAAGGGGGAGGGATTTCTCCCCTTTCGGCCCAAGAAGATAGACTGAACTCATTTTTAGTTGTTGTTATTCTAGCCCCTCCTCACCTTCCACCACCGTCGGATAAATGGAAGTCTATGTCTGTTGAGAAGAGGAGTGAGAAGGAGTTCACCCTACCTATAGGGGGAATAGAGTTGGGAGAGGGTGTGAGACATGTGATTGAGCTTGAAGAAGGAGAAATTGCCTTCCCAGATTGTGCCATTGTGAAAGGATGTCCAACTGAGACATTTGTGTTTGCTGCTGATCCTTCCAAATATTGTAAAGGAGAGGAGCAATGTTTAAAGGCAATCTTTTCTTGTTTGGGCCTAGTTAAGAAAAAGAAAAGAGGAATACCACCTTTAATCAGTGGGAATCCCAAGCCGTCCAAAACCCCCAAGGTTGACATGCCTAAATGCTTTGAAGGATTTAGGAAGCCCATGGATACCAATTGATAAGTACTCTCTATGTTGTTAAATTGTGCTTCATGGAATGTTAGAGGGCTAGAAGCCCCTGACAGGAAATATGTTGTCAAGAGACTCCTTAATTCTCACAGAGAGTTATATTTTTTGCTTCTTCAAGAGGTTAAAGCAATAGGGTTTGAGCTGGATATCACTCTTAAGTGCATATGGAGAGATGCAACTGCATTCTCAACTAAACACTCAAGAGGTAAGGGTGGAACCTCTATCCTGATTAGCCCTTCTTGGAAGAATTCAGTTCTTTTGTGGGGCTTATCTCCCTGTAACATAGCAGTTTGGGTTAAGTTGAAGGTTAAGGATTTTGAATTTGGATTATGTTCTGTTTATGCCCCAAATGATCACAGTAGCAGGATTGAGTTATGGAAGTGGCTTTCTGATCTAGATCCCATCCCTTGGATAGTGGCAAGAGACTTCAACATGGTGGAGAGGGCCCAAGATAAATTGGGTGGTCTCAGATTTGAATGGAAAGGCAATGAGCCCCTCTTCTGGTGAAAAATGATCAATAAACTTAATATATTTGACGCCCTAGTAGGGAAAAAGAATGACTCAAAAGGTATTTGGTACACATGGTCTAATTTTCAAAGAGGAGAGGAGAATTTATTCCAGATTGGATAGAATCTACCTTAATAAATTGTGGTTTAGTTGTCAACCCTATCTTGACAATAATTGTGTGAAGGTAATACCCTTCACCCTCTCTGACCACCACCCTCCCATTTTCTCTTCTATTCAATTAATTGGGAATCAAACTTCTGATCCCTCTCCTAAGCAAGGCTTTTCCCTTAACACTTCCCTTTTGAGAGATGAGGATGTCCAGGAAGCGGTCAAGATCATTTCCTGGTACAATGAGAAGATTGCACAACATGACTCTGATATTGATAGATGGAATCAGACCACTAAATCCTGGCAGGGGTTGCTCAAAACTGTAGGTATAAAAAAATCCAAAGACTCTAGAATGGTGGAGTCTCTGCAGGTAGCAGAAGCTCAGATTCAAGACAATCCTTCCTTTGAAGAACACCTAGGATATGTAATTTCTTGCAGAGACTCCCTCAGAAGAATTCAATTGGTTAAATCTAGGGGAGCTAGAATCAGAGCCAAGATCAAGTGGATTAATATGGGAGATAGAGGCTCCAAATTCATCTTTCAAACTCTTAAGAAGAAAGAAGCTAAAGATAAGATTGCGAGTATTAGGGTTTAGGACTCTGTGGTATCTTCTCAGCAGGAGATCCTCAAGGCCTTCTCTTCCTTCTACCAGGAACTCTTCACCTTTGCAGATTCTGACCCCTCCATGGAGGAGGCCAGAAATAAGATTAGGAACTTCATCCCTAAGAAGGTAAGTGAGGAGGAGGCTAAGATGTTGGATAAGGCCTTATCAGAAGAGGAAATCAAAATAGCCATCAATAGAATGGCTAATGATAAGGCTCTGGGACCAGATGGGTTACCAATTGAAGTTTACAAATCCAACATAAATTGGATTGTACCTAAACTTCTGCATGTCTATATGGAAGCTATTGAAATAGGTACACTGGGTCCCAAGTTAAATGTCAGCCTCATTAAACTTATTCCTAAAGAGGGTGATAGGCTACTAATAAAAAATTGGAGGCCTATTACCTTATTAAATGTTGTATACAAGATCTTAGCCAAGGTTCTTGCTATAAGAATTGAAAAGCTCCTACCTGCAGTGATTAATAGCACTCAAATAGGGTTTGTCAAAGGGAGATATATACTTGAAAATCTTATCACCTGTTGGGAGGCTATGAACTGGGCTAAAAGTACAGGTCAAAACTGTGTTATGCTTCTTATTGACTATGAGAAGGCTTATGATAGGATTGAGTGCAGGTTCATTATGATGATGTTAGAAGCTCTTGGTTTCCCCCCCCCACTTCTGCAGTATGGTTTCAACACTCTTATATGGTGCGATGGCTACAGTTGAGATCAATGGTGTTAGGTTAGAATTTTTCAGCCTCTCCAAGTCTATAAGACAGGGCTGCCCTCTGGCCCCCTCCTTGTTTGTTATTGCATCAGACTCCTTGCACTATTTCCTAAGGGATAACTCCCTCTCCCCTAGAGTGAAAGGTGTCCTTCTCCCCAATAATCAGGAGGTCTCCAATGTACAGTTTGCTGATGACACCTCCATCCTCCTTCTCCTTGAAGAGGCTAATATGAGACTCCTGATGAACAAACTAGACATTTTTTGCCAAGCCTCTGGCAGTAAGATCTATGTAGCCAAGTCTGTTATGTTGGGTTGGGATCCAAATCTGCCTGAATGGTGGGGTAATTTTGAATTTTCTTGGGGTGGTCCAGATCATATAGTCAGATACTTGGGCATCCCCTTCTTTGTCTCTCCTAATCTCAATCAGATGTGGGAATGGATCTTTGAAAGAATCAATAGAAAATTATCTAAATGGGATAGTAACCTTCTATCCTTCCTTGGTAGATTTCAAGTGTGCCAGAAAGTCCTCTCCTCCTATCCTATCTACTTCTCCTCCATGTGGCTCTTTAATCAGCTACAGTTTAGCTCTATCCAGAAAGTTATCAGAGATTTTTTATGGTCGGATGGCGGAGGAAATAAAAGATGTCACACTATCTCCTGGGAATGGTGTTCAAGGGGTAAAGATTGGGGAGGGCTTGGTCTAAAAGACCTCAAATATCAAGGCATCTCTTTGGCTGTCAAGTGGATAGCTAAGGCAAGGGAGGGGGAAGAGCTGTGGAAAGTTTTGATTAGAAACAATTTGCTTATGGCTCACTATAGCAGACCAAAAGGATGGCAGAACCTTTATTTTTTTGACTCTCTCACTATTGATGCTAATATTGTTGTTCATGGGTCTAATGTTTTCAAAAGTATATGGAAGGCTTGGAAATATGTCAAGGGGTTCTTGATCAACAAGGGGCCTATGGAGGACAATGGGATTATTTGCAGGTTCAAATCTATTTGGTGGAATTTGAGCCATGGAGATAAGAAACTTGCTCTTCTACAGGGCTGCTCAGCAAAGAAATGGGCAGGGCTTGGTATTGCTACATTTGATGATATCCTACAATAGGGTAAACTCATATCTTGGGAGTGGATGGAAGGTCAGCTCAATCTACCCCGTTCCCATTGGAGAACTTATTCTATCCTCAAAGAAGCCCTTAACTCCCTAGGTCCCATTAAAAACTATTTCTCTGAGTCCTGCTGCAACTTTCAATTATGTTGGCCTGATGGTACCCCTCTCCACCTTGGAAAATCCAAATACTTTTACTAGCTGCTAACCAATAAAGGTGACATTTTCTCTCATGTTAACCATAAGTGGGGAATGAATCTTCAGGACTCGGAATGGATGAAATACTTCAATATGATGTGGGCCAGACCTGTTGAACCAAAGATCTCTTATTTTCTGTGGAAACTATTCCTACACAAGCTGCCATTTAAGAAACCAGGGGGTGAACCTAATATCTATTCTATTTGTAGGCAACCTGAATCTGTCTTCCATGTTTTCTTTGAATGTTTGTTTGCCTCTGAGATCTGGAATATCTTTGGTTTGTCATACAAGACCCATTTTAATGCATTGAATGTTGTATCTAGTACTATCAACTGTAGCAAATTTTGCAACTCTTTCTGTTCTTTGCTTTCCTCTGTTGTTTTATGATTCATCTTGAAGGCTCGAAATAATGATGTACTTGTAGGTAAGAGCAGGAACCTTACTGAGTCTCGCAAGAGATTCATATATTCTAATATTTCCATGTAGGTCACGGTGATCTTAAAGGTGAAAGAGAGCAAGTTCCTGCAGGTGCTGAGAGATGGGAGGGCTACCATAGAGAAATCAGAAGTAGCATATGGATACACTTCAATGAAGGATAAGGATGAATTTGAATACACCCTTAGGGATTTTATCTAGCAGCTGAGACATGATCAACTTCATAGAGGAAAGAGGAACACAGGATATAAAGACTTCAGAGTCCTGGGATACAATTCTGTATCCCCAGACACTAATGATGAAGAGGAAGAGGAGGGAGACAGCCCCTCTTAATTTAGCAGTTGTTCTTTGTTTTTGCATATCTACTCTATTTAATATATATATGTAATCGAATGTTTTACTCAGTAGTATTGAGATTTTTTGTAACACCTTGCATACTTTGATTCGCTACTTTTTGTACTAAACAATTTATAATTTATATGCAATAGAAAAAAATAATTATTATTATAATCTAGAATAAAACATATTGTCATTAATGTGTTTAGTAAATATATTTTAAATATTAATTTCATATTAGTGTATTGTAAGAAAAGGGAAAACCTATGAACTTAATAAACCTAACATCACAAAAATACTTCAAGAACTTTTAAAAATTACTATATATAATTATTTTTTAGTTCATTCACAAATCTTCATTAAATAAAAATATGCTTTCTTTCTTGAAGTTTGCTTTATATGTTGTATTAGTTTTTTCCATATATATTTATGATTTTGAAAAGGTTATACACGTGAAAACTAGTGGGGTACCAACCTGAACAATAAACATAGAACATGGTGGAATTCTCATGTAATGTCCCAGCTTAAAGTCCTGAAGAAATAAAAGAGCCTAAACCATACTAATGTAGCCATATGTTTTGAATGCCACACTAGCCACTGGTATTCCTGGAAATAAATATCCAATAATGTACTCCGTTATCACATTCAATCCAGGTTGCTGTGAGCATCAAACAAATAAGAAAAAACATTTGCTCAATTAGAAATCATTAGAAATTAAAATGTGAAATTTAACATTGAACCTTTGCTTGGAAATAAGAAATTAATAGAACGAATACAAAATTTTGAACTTCAAATATTGAAAAAAAACTCTATAAATGAAAGAATTTTTAGGTTTTCTCTAATTCAATAATTTGATACCAAGCTAGAGTTTTTTAATAAGATATTAATTAAATTAAACAGTTTATCATATATCAAAACAAAGTGAATTGCATTGCTACACTTAAACAACTATTTATCATATTTTTCTAATTATAAATATTTAAACAATTAAACTAACAAAAAAAATATTAATTGTTATAAACTTTATTTGTTAATGACACTTAATTTACATATTTCTGCTTAAACAAGATATTCCAAGCTTTAACTGTGACTTGCTTAGATGGCTCATGTGAGACCACACTAATAGGCGAGTCCTACTAGAAAGACTAATATACCTTAAGATTGACTATCTAAACAAGTGAAAATATAAAATATCTCTATCTAAAATCACACTAATAGATGTGTCCTACAAGAAAAACTAAAATACTTTGAGATGAGCCATCTAAACAAGTGAAAATTTAAAATGACTATAATAAGAAATTAAAATAGAATTTCATATTAATACCTGATTTGTAATTGCTTGAATGATACCAATAGGCAGGGTGAATACAAAAGCAATCCCTAGAGCAAGCAACAGTCCCCAGTATCTTAGTTGTAGATCATCAGTGTAACCCTCACAAGCTCCCAATGCTAATGCCAACAAGATTAGAAACCAGTATTGTGGAAGAGACTTGTAATTTGCTTTCATTAACCTGGTGTGCACATCATCTCGTCGATCTTTGATTGCTGATTTGGCCTGCTGCCAAATGTTCCTGTATATAGGATTGTACATAGGATTATAATGATTCAAGTAGAATATTAGGTAAAAGGTTCATTAAAAAAATAAGTTTAAACAATATATTCTAAGTTTTGATTTGTTTAGGTGGTTTGTGATGCGATATAGATAAACAAAAGTTAAAGACATCAAATTTCCACGCTCAATAATAATTAGCACATATCAGTTCTGATTTCAACTGTATACAATTTGTTTTGCATTAATGTTTGGGATCACATTTTGTGATGCATGATTCATGATGAAGCTATCTATTATCCTAATAATAGATCATATGGTGTGATTGAAAACATTGATGCAAAGCAAATCTTTACATGAAGTCAGCAATAATAATAGATCATAGGACTTGATTCAAAACATTGATGCGAAACAAACCTTTTACATGAAGTCAGCAAAGATAAAAAAAAATTTGACTTCCACATTGGCAGCTATGCTCTAGCATGTTCTATTGAGTGAGGCTGCAACTATGTAATACTTTTAAACTCTTCAATTTTAATAAAAACTCCCCGCCTCTTGCTTATCAAGAAAAAAAATTAAAAACCATAAATCAGAGTGTGATCTCAAACATTGATGAAAAATAAATCTTTTACCATTGAGATCAGAAATAATAAATAGTAAGAATGATCCGAAACATTGATACAAAACAAATCTTTTACTTTTGAAATAAAAAATGATAGATAAGAAAGTGTGATCTATTACATAAAACAAATCCAAAAATGATATGAACTTTAAAAACAAAACTGCAAATTGGTAAAAAGATCTGCTTACTTTCCATGAAAGAGGATGACATGGGAGACGGTTGCAGCAAGAGATGCAAAGCTCAGACCATATGTGATAGCAAAGAATACGCTCATGTTGAGATTGCTGTATTGATTATAGGCATCCTTGTCGAATGTGAAATCGCTCCTCAATACCCTGGTGGTGTTAAATAGCTGGCCATCGTCTGAGAAAACATCGGAAGAAAATGATGATGATGATGTAGACAACGAGGACAAAACCAACTGCAAAGTTGGCTATGGCAAACCATGGTGTAGCCAATGGACTGCCTAGAAACCCTACAACTGTTGCCCAATCAAGGGCAATTGCTCCAATCCCAAGCCCATAATTGCCTGACCCAATTTGTTGTGCTGTCACAGAGTTTTTCCATATCCAGCAAGCTATGGACAAGACAGATATGGAAGGGAAAAGGAAAGCGAGTACAATGTAATATGCAAAACTGCATGTTAACACTATGATGAAGAACTGGAACCTTGTCATTCCTCTCTTTGGCCTCCTCTCTTCTTCATGAAGTGCCCTGCACCACCATTGCCAAAACAGAGGATTAGATTATGGACTAGTATTCATCATTCACACAGTCTAAGGGCAGTCTAAGGGCAGAATAAATTGATGGGTTTTGATGAATAGAGGCCTTTTTCATTAATGAAAATATTAAAGTACAGTATTCACAAAAAAAAGATCGAGTCAACCTACTGAAAAAGTGAAACTTGAACAAGCGTTGCAGGCCACCACATGTAAGAAGACTCAACTAGTAACTTTCTGAATAGCCCAGCCCATCCAAATCCCAGCATCTGCTCACATGGTCAGATAAAAGTTATCTCCCTAAACATTTTAATCCAAGAGAATCTGAATTCGACACAGTTATATAGACCTTATACCTGTGTAGTTAATGCCAGTAGCCATACTGCTGCAGGATTCATTTCTCTATTATAGACGACCTTAACAATGGTGAAAATACCGACTGCATAAACTCCACTGGTTGCCACACTTGCAAATATGGTGATAAGAGCATGCTATTTGGTATTGAAGGGCCCTGGATTGAGAGAAAAATGCCATTTTGTTCCAGGAAAACGAATTCTTTTCGTGGGCAATGTGGCCGCCATGAAACGACCTGCTGGTAGAACTACAATCTTAGCAGACAGATGTAAGGCTGATGGGATGCGCTCTGTAGGTAACAAATTGATTCAACATTGACAATATCCCACAAGATAAGATTCCCAGCACCCACACTCGAAAAGTTAACACAGGCAGCTTTGGATCATCAGTTGTGGGCACTGTCAGAGCCACTTCTTCAATTGGAGACTGGTCATGCACTTCCTCAGGTTCATCAATTCTTGAGATTTCTCCATTGCCTGCAAACAAGATCATATCTTTTAATTCTTATACGAAAAGAAGATCTCAACAACCATGATTCCTTCCCCCACACACATATATATACATATACATATACATATATATATATATATAGTCTAGATTCATAGTAGCCCAACAGGGGCACAAAGTTTGGGAGCACACAAGATATATGACATGAAAGGGGGTACGGAATTTTAAACAGGTTAGTTGAAGCTACAAATGGTATCTTATCGAGCCAACATGAGTGCGAATAATCTAAACCTACAAGCACAGCGGCTCAGCAGAGGCACAAAGTCCACAAATACACAAGATATATGATATGAATGCTAGCATGAAAGTTCAAACATGTGAGCCAAAGCCACAAACAGGTGACCTCATATCCTGCATGAATGTGAATAGTTCAAACCCACTGGACACAAAGTGCATGAGCACACAAGGTATACAATATGAACATCAGCACTAAAGTTCAAACATAGGAACGAATAATTCAAACTCACAATCACAGAGCCCAACAGGGCCACAAAGTCCATGAGCACACAAGGTATATGACATGAATATCAGCATAAAAGTTCAAACATGTGGATACATTAGATTGACGAGGGCACGGAGTCTGTAATCATAATAGCCCAATGAAAATTTGAGCTTTGGTGGCAACAACAACAATGCTACAACATGAAGTGCACGAACACACAAGGCATATGACATGAATGCCACCATGAAAGTTCAAACATATGAACACATTGAATCAGCCAGAACACAAAGCCTGTAATCATAATAGCCCAATAAACTTTGACGGCGACAACAACAATGCTATGAACCCCCATAATTCAAAACTGACCATCTTAGAAAGGGAAAAAAATACAGTGAAGTTTATTGCAAATGAGTATAAACACTAAAAGGGTGAAATAAGGAAAAGAAACCTTTATTCGTTAGTTCCAGTTCAGACGCCATTGCACCAGATCTCCTTCACTGTTATCACATAGATTATCTCTGCAAAAGTACTACTTTCTGAAGAATTTCATCCATATATTTTCATGTTGCTCACTTGGTCAGAAGAATTCACACAACACAAGGCCAGAAACACAGATCTATTTTTTTAAATTTCTGAATCAAAATTTCATTAAAAAAACCTAATTTCTACACAAAAAAAAGACGACATCATTTACAATTTACCTTGGATCTAAGTTCTAACCCACAAACTAACAAACAGAACTTTTAAGTTGCCAGCTTTCATACCCATTTATCTCATCGTGCAATGTGGATTTTTGGCTTACATGACGAATGATTTTGCATATGATAAAATGGAATCTAGGCTATCTTAGGTCCACCTCTACTAATTAATGAATACTTTCCTCATCTTAAAACAGTTTACAACTAGGGAATTGCCATTCCTCTGAAAAGCAGTGAAATGCATCTTCTGACGTAACATATTCACTATTTTGTTTTATTTCCATAATGCAGGCCTGTATACTATTTTTCAATTAGCTGGCATTGGGAGTATCAATGAAAAGTGTATTAAGGTATTAATTTAATAGGATTCTATTTTTTTTTAAAATAAAAAATTAATAATAGAAAGGATCTTCTTCGTTCTATGTATTAGAATCAAAAGTCATTAGAATTGATCTTATAGTTTTGTAATTATTCATATATTTTTTCATGGAATATAACATTTGAATCAGAATTCTAATCTATCACTATTAACTGTATTTTTCAACAATTCATGCATTTAATATAATCTAAGAGATCTTGATAAGTAGGAAATATTTTCCAAGTAAGTCTAATTATGCTTGCTATCAAGATTTAATTGAGTAGTAGATATTTTCCAAAGAAATGAAGATTTTGTCATGCAATCTTATTTTGTAATTTTCTCTTCCAATGAAGTTATTTGTGTCAAATCCCTTAGGCAAACCAAGACTTTCCATATTCACTTTCCTTTGTTCCATCTTTGTGATCTTCTGCTGAGCTTTGTCATCCAATTCCTGTGCTTCCCGTAGCTTCTCACATTTTCGAATGATACTTGATACCTTTACTGAGGCATCAAGGTGGTTGCTAATTCCCTTGTTTGATAGATAACTATCACTCTTACTGTAGAGTTGTTGCATAATATCTTTTGCTTTCTTTTCTTTCTTGACAACATCCATGTTTTGTTCAATGTTCTTATGGAGCTTCAAATAACATACTCTCATACTTTGAAGCATTTCAAACCACTCATACAAGCTATCACACATCACAAATATTTGGCCCCAAATGTGTTCTTTTGCAATCTTCACTAAATTATTATTAGTATTTGTTAAAGTTTGAATTGTATTATTGGCCTTCTTTAGATCTTCTACCATTTTTTCACAATTCTTTTTCTCTTCCACTGCTTTCTGTTTCTAATGATTGTCTTTATCCGCCTGAGAGTCCAATTGCTTTTGCAATTCCCAGTTGGAGGCAGCATTACTCTCCACGGTTTTAAATAACTTTTTTGAATTGACTCTTTCTTCCTCTAGTTTTTAACTAATTTCTGCCAATTTTCCCCTCAATGCCTTCAGCTCTGCCACCTCTTGTTCCTTCACTACTGCCTCCGCATGTTCCTGTGATGTATCTGTTGATGTAGAGGTCAATTTTTTAATCTTTTTTATAATTCTTTCAAACTGTTCATTGAAGCTTTCCTCTTTTCTTTTTCATTGCCAATGTCTGCCTGTAATTTTTCTAGATATTTTTCTCACTATTATTGCATATTTTATTAACGTTTGAAGTTGACTAAACCAAAATTTTGACCTACCTTGACTACATAACTTATAACTTATTGTGTATTTATCGAATTTCAATTTTTTTTTTTAATAGAAAGTAGACTCGAATATGGAGGGCACTGTTATTTTTCAATTTTTTTTTCCCTTGTTTTACTATTTTTCATTGAACGTCAAACTCAGAGGTTTATATTTGATAAAAAATGTACATTCATTTAACGTAAAAAACCATACACATAATAAATTTAAAAATAGTCAAATATATAATCATTAGAAAGCTAGTTCCGAATACTTGTTGTATGCAAAAGGACGTCTTCTTATTCATCCATTTGATCAGCGTGCTTGAGGCCCAAAGCCATGAAATTCTCATAATTTCTTGAAAACTTGAAACCATGTCCCATTTTAGGCACTTTCGATAGTAAGTACTTTGCCCAAAAATACAAAATTTAGTCATTACTAAGAGACTTTTGATCGAAAGTCATCTAGTTTCGATCGAAACTATTCACGCCAAAAAAACTTAATTTAGGACTTTCGATCAAAAGTCAAGTACTAAGGACTTTTGATCGAAAGTCCTTTATTGACTTTCTATCGATAGTAACAAAAGACTTTCGATCAAAAGTCAATTTCGATCGAAAGTATCTTGCATAAGAACTTTCGATCATAAGTTTTGTACTTACGATCGAAAGTACATCTTGGTTTCTATCGAAAGTGAGTAAGGTGTTTTGCGCCGAATTCACTTTTTGGGCCAAATTCGTTCCTCCAAAAAAGTGTAACCCACTATTGTGGGTTCACCCACACATTGATTTTGTCCACATTTTTAACTTTGGAAAAATCCATTTGGAGAGTGCTAACTTGAAATTCAGATGGATCTATCTGACTCTCTGGTGGGTTTCCATCTTTATTTGGTGGAATAACAACCATGAACTCCATCATGTCTCTTTTTGGGTCGTATGTTGGTAAAACCCTATTGGATGCAGGTTTTTCCTGTACAACTGCTTTAAGGGCACCAGTCTGCAATATCTTCTTTATTTCCTTATTCTTGGTTCTTGTTTCTACAAATTTATTATAGAAATCATTGAAATGAAAATCTAGTGTTGCAGAAGGATTGGAATGTTTGAAAGGTGAACCAGACTCATAGATAGAGCTTGCAATGCCTGTTGATCTAACTAATGCTCTTTGAGGATTTAAACTTCTAGAGAGTTTTGCTGAACCTGAAATTGCAAATAGTTCTTTAGGATCGAATGACATTGTTGTTGGTGTTCTTTTGGTACCGCAAAGCTTTATCTTCTTGACACTATCTTCTACTATGGGATTCTGTGTAGATTCTATTGGCCTGTTTAGAGAGGGAACTTGTTGTATAAGTTTCCCAGTCCAATTGGCACCGGTGCACTACCAAACCCAGTAGCAGTACTAGTAGATTCAAACCCAATGCCTGCACCATAATCATAAGCAGTTTTTTCTATCTCAATTGTACTTTAGACGCCTGCTCCCGTGGGACCCAAACCACCACCTATATAACCCATTTTTTCCACAATGTCCGCCCCTTTGGTATATACTTTTTTCAGTCCTGGCTGGTTCCACTCTGGCTTGGAGTAAATGCAATTGGTGGATTACCATCCTCATTGTCTGGATTATCATCCTCACTGTCATATGCCATGCTAGGATGCTCCAAATTCCACAATTTGATAAACTCTATATCCTCGTCTATTTCATCCAGATCTTCACTGGTCTTTGATTCACCAAGAGCCTTTCTCATACTCCAAAAATCATCCATTTTTGTTCTAGTAGATTTTCTATCCTTACAAGCTTCTGCTATTCTCTTTGGTATTTTTATGTTTGATGGATTAGTAGCTTTTTCATAGAAATTGTAGGACATCCTAGGCTATACAATGCCCTGGTTTATTGTTGTCATAATTTATGATGACAACTGTTGAACTAAAATTTTTTCCTCACTGGAAACTTTCTCCATCTCTTTTGAAACGTCATCCCAGCTATCCTTGTTTTTCAACCTCTCTAGCAATGGTTTAATTTCATGTTGAAATAAGTTTGCAGAGTTCTTATTAGCAACAAGCATTGTTTGAATGATGTTGAGTGGATCATACTTCCAATACCACTCTAAATCAAATTAAAAAATATCTATAAAAAATTTGCCACTTTGAATGCCTTTCTCTCAAATGTTAACCCTCCAATTGAGTAAAGTAATGAAGGGAATATGCTCTTCTTCGATTGTCCAATGAAGAGTCTATCTGTGCTCTCTAGTTGTACTACATATTCTATTGCAAACACCTTGTCTGTCACATGCATTGGAAGTTTGTGGGGTTGCGGTTCTGATCCGTAAAACCTTAGCACAGTGTAATCTTCCATTAAGTACCAGTCAGCCAATTGAATTGTGCTTCCAAGTTAGATGCAATCCCTACATGAAGCAGACAATCTAGGCATTGGAGTGCTTGTTATTTTTTTGTACAATGGTGCCAAAAAGAAGTCTACAAAATTACTGTAATTCCTTCTGTTATCATACATTCTTATCTAAGGTGTCCAGTTATATATTGAAGTACCTGTCCCCCTCTGAATTTCAAGCTTGTTGTTGTTGCTCATTAATATTGCCACATGCTTGGCTAGCAGAAGATAGTACAAGTAGGTTGTGAACCTAAATGTCTTAGAATTGCCTCTTTTAATCAATGTTAATTGTTCTTGCATCGATTGAACCACGTGTCCAAAAAAATTATATCTTACTGGTTCATTGACACAATGGATATCCCAAATGAATTGAATAATGTTGGCACCCACTTCCCTATTGTTTTCCAGTCCCAGGCACAATGCTAGCGAGGATATAGTATCTTGAACCCATGGCACAAAAATGTTAAAATCATGAGGCTTATGGTTCTCATCCAATGAAGCCTTTGCCTTTGGAACTATTAGACCCTTTATAAATGAATCTTTTGTGTTTGGAGAGACTGCCTCATATTGCTCTGCCAGTAATCCTAGGTCAATACAAACATTACAATTTTGTCGGTCAAACCCTAGATGTAGCAAACTGTGAAATTCTTCCTAGGTTATTGATAAAATTTCTTCCTGATTTTTTTTATTCACAATTGTTGTTCTTTCTTCATCATAATTTTTTGCACAAATGAAGAAAATTTTTGGGCAAGGGAAAACTTCGGGTAACAGCATGTGACCCAAACCAACATCCCATGAAGAAACTTTATTTGTTTTTGCACCTACCGTTGGGTTAAATTTTATAAAATTAGACCTCTTTGGCCCAGTTGCCTTACTGCACAATGAATGTTTAATTGCTATAACTCTCTTTTCAAAGTCGATAACATGATCATAAACATCGTGATACTCATCAGTGAAACCAGGGATTTCTACTAGTTTTTTGCGATCTATTAAAGTTTTCTCATCTCCTTGCCCTCGGCCTTAAGTTTTCGCTTTCCCCATTGTTCTTCGAAAGAATGAAAAAACACAAATTCATAGATATTTACTAACAAAATCATAGATAATAACTAACTAATTAATAAAACCCCAATTTAAGAAAACCTCAATTATACATGCAAGAATTAAAAATTAAAAATTTCAAAATCAAGTTAAACTTAACTGAAATTAAACTTTGAAATCAGGATAGATATAAGTTAGAACAGCTAAGGCTCTCACAAATTACAGTCTCAAAATCTTCGGTGGTGGTTCAATAGTTCTTTTTAACTCTGCTGCTACGAGTCGATAGGTTTTTAAAAAGGAAATGTTAAAAACCTTTCGTTAAATGTAATGGTATATAATTATACTATAATGGTAAAGTAATATTTCTAAAACATACTACGTATCATGTAATCTTTCTAAAACATACTATGTGTCACAAAATCTTTCTAAAACATACTACATAGTCTACGTGTCACGTAATCTTTCTAAAACATACTACGCATAATGTAATCTTTTCAACGAATTACACATCAACGTGTCACATTTCCAGAGCGAGTTTTCAAAAAAGCTTTTTGAAACCCATAGTACTTCTAAAATACAACTTCAACCGTTCATCTCTCGTAATCCAACAATTGTCACGATTTTAAAATATTAATAATTTAATACACACTAATGAATATTGATCATTAACTATATTTGAATTTCACTTAGAATATCTTATCCATGAAATTTGAACCAGTCACCATTAAATGATAAAGTTTGGAAATATTTAATTATTACACGAAACAAAAGTGCAACACAAATTTTTTATATTATATAAAGAAAAATTTCATTACAATTTAAATATGCCCATAGACCATATCTATTAACGATTCTTATTATTTATAATCAAAACAAAAAAGAAAAGCAGTAGCACTTCAAATTTCTTAATACATTTTCATATTATATTCTTAATACGTGATTACAAATTTACAATTTATATCATTTCAAAAACCCTGGTAAGCTACTACCACTAGAGGCAGACATAGTACTCAGTAGAGGGACTAGAGAGTAGAGAGTAGAGAGTAGAGACTATGTAGAATCACAGACTATTTGGCTGAGGCTCCCTTCCTTCTATGTGGAAGTATGAAGAGAGGATAATCTTGAAGAATTCATCTAGCCACCGATAGTCCCCGGGTTCCTCTAGTAGGTGCCACTTTCAGAGAAAATCCCTCCCAATTTGTGCCCACTTCTAATGACGTGTGAGCTGCTCAGCATCAAGGTTCAGTAGGAATGGTTTCCTGGGAACAACTACTCCTGGTTGTAGAATCTTAGGTATCATTTGCCCAAGGAATTCCAACCCCAATTTCTAAAAATACGACAACATGCACATCGTCGCCGAGGTACTCTTCTTTGAAAAATTTCCTCAGAAGCATGATCATATCCACCATTTCCCCCTAGGTCCAATAGAGATGCCAAGAACCAAGATGAAATGTTAGTGGCAACTCTATACCTATTTTCACTCTCCAAAAATTCACATCCAAGCACCATCCTTATAGCCTCCTTGGTGAAGGTTCCCAACTTCGTAGCAATAGATGCCAGGATTGGGTCTGTGACCAGGCCCAAAAAGGCCTTCTGGTCCTCCAAGGTAGTGCATCTCAAATGAATTGCAGTGTCCATTCGTAGACTATTCTCACAAATATGCTTTCACAGAGAACCTAGCACTTGCAGACTATTCTCACAAATATGCTTTCACAATTGTAAATTAACGAGCATAGATCGATCTATTTATAAGTCCTAATTGGAAATCATTCCCCTAAAGATCTAATTAAATCATAACATAAATGGTAACTATCCAAAAATCTCCAAATCTTTCATATTTAATGCAACACTGGGTGAAATTGGAAACAACACTTATGATAAGCCATTTTCTATCTTGGGAATAACGAAGGTCGAAAGGATTGCGCCACGCAGGTGGACATAACAATTCTTTATTATAAAAAAACCTTAAAACCTATGCCCACTCCTTAGAAACAATAAGAAAAGTACGTTAGCTGTGAAATGGTGGCATGAAATGAAGCTTTACCATTGATGTAAGATCATCGAACGGTCAAAAAACAATATCCTTATATGAGATGACATTTTCATTCAAGCCTTAACTTTAAGGCATTAATCTATCAAGGTACTGAATAGTTATTAGTTATACGACGTCACACATATTTGTCAATGAAAATTGAAAGGCACCATCAAAGAAACCATTAATTCACATTACTTTAATTGATGTCATAATATTACCAAATTTGCCAAAATAAATCTACTTTTTTGATGTCAAAAAATGAGGTCACAGACTCACACGACACATGGTATAATTTCGGGCCTATTGTTGGTCTTCATATTACTTATGGAAAACTCTTGGCAGAATCATGACACGTGGTATGCCACGTGTCATGATTCCGCTAAGAGTTTTTTGTAAATAATATGAAGACCAACAATAGGCCCGAAATTCACCTTTGGCTGTTGATATATTGTAAATCCAATGGACGTAAGTCATGTGAGTTTGTGACGTCATAGACTCATAGTGATGGTAGTGGGACCCGATGACCGATGTAACTTCAACATCAAATCACAACCACTGGATTAAGAGAGATGAATGATGGAAGGTACATTTCGAAGGAAATGTGGTGCGATAAATCTTTTACTGAAAGCTCTCTTCGGAATCATCACACTTGTCATTCTTCAAATTACCAATTATTCAATCGCCATACCAACTATAAATTTTTGAAAACCATTTGCCATGACAAATAAATTAATTCAAATATTTGGAAAATAGTTTCGCCATATTTTTATAAAAAGGGTATTTGTTATTAAAATATTCGCCAACCAATATCCATATTTTGAAACATAATTCGCCATCAAAATTAATAATTTTATTATAAAAAAAATTATAGTCGCCATTTTTTTTATAAAAATTGTATACAATATTAAAAAATTCGCCACCAAATATCCATATTTTGACACATAATTCGCCATCACTATTAAAATTTTTCCCCCCAAAACACATGTGATTGGCCACAACTTTATACTTTTTGGGACGGGGGGTTCCTTAAAGTTATCCCTGGGATATACTATTTCAAATATCACGAAGTTAAGGAACACTATGTGGAAGAAGGCATCTAGTGAGAATGCTGAGTCAAGTAATGTTGTCAGTGAAACCTCATCCACTGGATTGGGTGACATCGGTACCTCCACTTAAGGTGAAATAGGTATGTATGGGACTGACATTTCAAATGATCACATTTTACATATAGTTCCTTATACATGATGTGTTTATACCAAATCATCATGAATAAAGATGCACTATGGTTTATATGTTATGAGCTAACAATGTTATACAATCGGTAAAAGAGAGACTGAGAGTTGGTTACCTGTCAGTAATCACTATTCAAGGTTAACAAAGCACATGTATCAACTGACGAGGGAATTATGTGTTAACCAAAAAGTTGAAATCCTACAGTATTTACCGAGCTGACAACTGTTATAAACAGAAAGTAGGTCAAGCATTTATTGCATGAAAGTTTGAGCGGGAATATCAAAAAGTCTATAAATACATGGGAAACAGAGTTCATTGTTACATTGCGATTTCGAAGAGCGAAGATTTCATAGAAAAGAGTTCGAGCTAAAAGATTTTTAGAAGGATTCAAGGCTATTGTAGATCGAACCGACATCACTCTTTGATGATTTCAAGTAAGTTCATTTGCTATCAAACACTTTTTATCCCGCTGCTTGCCGAAACCCTAGAATCGATTTATGACATCTACATCGTCTACAAGAAAATCACAAAGTATTGAGGAGGAAGTTAATCTAATCGTTAGGGAAAATTTTGATGAACCTAAGTTTAAGCCACATCCCAAGGTCGTAGCACAAACAGATATAATTGGCACTTTTTCAAGCATACCAGATAGGGTTTTATTGACAGAAGATGTAAGAGCGTATATTCACTGCAAGATTGGTGAAGTTGGAGACTTTGAAACTATTGCTGCATTTCAACAAATCTATGGCACCGATGGTAAAATGAAACCAGAACACAAAAAGATTAAGGAATCAGGGTTATCATGTATCACACACTATTTGCATTCATTTAAGATAGATTGGATCAAAATCATTTTGAGCAGGTATCACGATGAAATTTTTTGGCTGGATAAACCTATAGAGGTCAACAAGAAAATGATCAGTAGGGTTACTAGGTTCCCTACAACTGACAAAGCAAAAGATTTACATAGCTTGTCACGATCAGATGTTGAGAAGAATACTGGAGCACAATGGGATGGAAGAGCACTAAAAATTTCTACAATCAAAGACCCAACAGTTGAATTTGCAGCACATGTGATCAGGTATAAGATATTTCAATCGAGCAGACTCAACAGCATACCCTACAGTGCAGTAGACATGACACACAAAATTGTGAAGAAAGATCACCAGGTTGATCTTGCCGAGGTACTGTTTCATCAACTATAGGAAAATATGAAGACAATAAGAACAAAAAAGTCTTAACACATGTAAGTTTGGATCACTACTTGTTTGCATATTTTTCTATCTATAAAATTTTGTACCTAGCATCGGTAAAGTAAATTGGCAACCAGATAAACTGATAACAAAAAAGATTAATCATATGATGAGTAAGTTAGGAGATAGATTGAATACAAAATTTGATGCATACTTCAAAGAATTTCAGACAAAAATGAATAAAAGAAGTAGAATTCCAAGGGAATTAGTTGAAAAATTTGAGAATGATATATGTTTTGTAGTCAACACAGATTATACTATGATAAGAGCAGTTGAACCTATAATAAAATGGCTGGCACCTATGGGTTATGAAATGAATCATGATTTCTCTTTGAAATCTATTAATGCATTGCTAGCACTACTAAAAGACCCCACTGCCACTAGGTTCGGAACATATGAAGAGGCCAAATCTAGAATCTCAACAAGCATAGAGATTGGTAGAATGTATAGAAAGGAAAAGAAGATGAAGAAAGATCTTGCTTCTAGATTTGGAGATGTCTCTGACTCACTTGAGGAGTCACCGGTTAAAGCTACAACCGAAGGTCAGTTACAGTTGGCTGACAAACCATATGATAGTGAGGAGACCAAGTCTGAAAAAGAAGAAGAAGATCCCACATCGGTTCCTCCACCCCAAATCCAAAAGAAGAAGTAGTTGCCAGTACAAGAAGGTATAAGGACAAGATCATCAACTAAAACCTTGTCCCCTCCAGAGAAAGAAGCCATAAAAGTTACAAAACTAAGGGCAGCTACACCGACAAGGAAATATATCAAGAGAAAGAACAAGGTTGTAGCTGAGGCACCAAAGAAAAGGAGAAGACTGGTAAGAAGTAAAGAAGATCTTGAGGAGACTAAGAATGAAGATGGCATCAATCAATTCAAGGTGGTCAGAAATAAGGTAAGAACACTAGATGAAATTATTGAAGACATAATTAAGAATGGAGACCTTGTTGATCCAGGAATAGACAGATTTGACAAGATGTCAACAGAGGATCAAACTAAGTTAGAAGAGGCTGTCATCCAAATGATGATAAAATTCAAGAAAGTTCTAATGGAATTTGCATATGCATTACCAAAGGAGTTGGATGATAAGATTTCTAACAAATGGGCTATTGCACTAGACACCGAGAAAAGAAAGAGAGAACAATCTCTAGTTCGGGCAGCCCCACACCTAAGCTATGGAGAACTTAATGATTACATGAATAAATATCAAGCAAGATTTAAGATCAAGAATAGAGCCATGATGATACTAGATGAAAATGTGGTAGATAGGGATATAACAAGTGACTCTTTATGGTCATCAATTTTTAAAGCCAAAGAAAAAGCTAAGCAAGAAGCATTCTTAACCCTGTCTAAGAAGAGACAAAATTCCAAAGGTAAAGGTATTTGTATTGATGATAGCACAACAAAGAAGTCAAAGAACACCGGTATATTAGTTACCGAGGTAATTGATATCACCGAGCAAAAGGAAGAAATAAGTGTTTCACAAGATGCACTGGATCAAGTAAAGATCCAACTAGAGAAGAAAATCGATGACGATGTACTCATTGAGGACATCACAAATGGTGATCCTGATGACAAGGATGATGAGGATGTGAATATTGCACCTAATCAAGCTGAAGCACTAGACATTGAATGTATATTTACATCACTACTGGGTAAGCTTCTTATACTTACAGAGGCAACATAAATCATTTCACAAGTACAACCTGACGGCTCAGATCTTGAGCAACACAAAGACACAACTGAGGTACAAGAACCTGAAAAACCTACAGAGACAGATCAGCCTAATCAAAAAGAGGCACCTTCCACTGAGATTAAGGAAATAGAAGAGACAAAGGAAACTAAGGTGAACCCACCTGACACCACATCCAAGGCTCTCACTCCATCAAACAAGACTACATCTACCCAGGAGTAGAAGAAGGAAGAAAGTGTGTCAATCGGGAAGGATACTCCAAAGACTAGAGACAAAACTATTGTTGTTATTGAGAAGAAATCACCTCTAGCACCAGAGAAGAAGAAGAAAAAGAAAGGAAAAGGGCCGGTCACCCTAGATGAAGTGATAATTATCCCTGAGTGTGACCCGAGGACCCTAAGCCCCGAAGAATTGAGCAAATATGGGGAATTATGTTCAAGAAAGGTAGCTCAAGAGAAGTTGAAGCAAGAACACAAATGAAAAGAAATATTAATAGATGTGAGGGATATCCTACAATAGGTAGTACCTGAGGTGAGCATTAATGAGGATACTACTATCATAGATCAACTTGCTACACTTGCCGAGAAGATCAATGCCCCGGACACTGATGCAGATAAATAGATTAAAGAAAGGGAAAAATCTAGGATACAACATAAACTGGTAGAGAAAATAAGCCTAGAAGTGGC
This sequence comes from Chamaecyparis obtusa, assembly GCA_027943335.1. Classification (NCBI taxonomy): domain Eukaryota; kingdom Viridiplantae; phylum Streptophyta; class Pinopsida; order Cupressales; family Cupressaceae; genus Chamaecyparis; species Chamaecyparis obtusa. Next base: position 137,524 of record BSBK01007230.1, on the reverse strand, counting down.
AATCAAGGAGGTCAAATTATCTGAGGTAATCACCAAGATAAAATCTATCACCCAGTTAATTTGTCACTTTTTACTGAAGCTTTGTACTATAGACACCTTCACTATTGAAGTCAGTGAGAAGATAAAAGGATTGGAAGCAAAAATAAAGTTAAGTACAAATGCAGCTATAACCGAGCCTAATGATTTCTCAAAACACATTCACCGAGTTGAAGAACTCTGGTGGTTGATAGAAGATTTGAAGAAACAAGAAGATCACATAACTGATCAGGTTACTGGGTTACAAACAGAACTCCTACCATACTTGAAAATTTTTGAGGCACACATTTTCAAAGCAGAACAACTTGTTGCAACACCAAAATTTTTGGTGTTAGATAACATCTTTGACATGCATACACAAGTCGGTCTTGAGCACATTGCTCTCACCAACTTGAAAGAGGAATGGGAAAACCTCTTGGAGTAAGTGAAGAAAACCCACCAGCATATTTTTGACAAGATGTGAGTATACTTTACATTTTTGTATTTGGCATTACTATTAAAAAGGGGGAAAAGCAATGTATATGTCATTATGCCAAATATGTACATGGATGCTATGTATACTACATATTACTAGGAGCATGCACCGAGGGGGAGTACTTAGGAGTACTTAGTACTTAGAAATTTTTTGATGTGTATATGTATATGGCGGAAGTATGAGTTATATAGAGAATTTTATCTATATACATTCAAGTTTTGATACTAATGCCAAAGGGGGAAATTATTATCTCTATTGAGCATTTATGGTTGTCATTAGTATCAAAGGTTATCCAAGATATCGGTCGGTCACTTACATTGAGCAAGTTGGTAACCGGAAGCAAGACAGACTAGTCAGTAAAGCATATACACCGAGCACTACATAGTTTATTGAGCAACAACATCACCAACACCAACACTGACAGACAGTAAACACCGAGCATCAGTATACACCAAGCAGTTTATACAATGTTTACTGAGGATCACAGAAAATGGCATAGTAATCTGAAATGGCACATACTTCTATGCAAATAGTTACAACGGTTCATAAAATGTTTTACCAAGATCAAGGAATATTTATTGTGATGATATTCATTAAATGCAATGTATATCTTTTGTAATAGTTGATCTAGGTTATTTTTGTATACCGTAGATCTTAGAGTTATGACTATGTTGTGTAACCTAATTTTGTTAAAGCAAAAAAAATAGAACACTATATATTTGTGTGTTCGCATCATTTTTGGTGTGAACTGATATATGAATTATGGAGCACTTGAAGCAATTGCCTAACTTCAAGTATATCAGTTAACAGAGTAGAACAGAGTACATAGGAATTCAGATTGAGCAGAATCAAGAAAGGCTACCGAGCAGTTCAGAGCAGAGATTCATCACAAGTGAGGTGATATTTTATCAGAACTTATAGATCTATTTTAGACAATTAAGTTGTCAATTAGTAGATAATTACCTATTGCTTTCTGATCATTGTAATAGAGTTTTGGATAAAATATCTTAGTAGAGTAGACTTAACAGTCTTATGTAAATCTCTTAATCGAGTGCACACTTCATTGGTGTTGCTAAAATCCTATAACTAGGTAGATCTAGTTGATCTAACATGTTACTCATGTTAATATGATTTAGAACAACAGAGAGGGGGGGTGAATCAGTTGTTCTCAAGTCCTGAAGTATAAAATAACTTCAAAAACTTTTCTTTAAATCAGATCAAGCAACCAAAACAAACTCGGTCATCACTGATTCAATAATAGAAACATATAACTCAGTAGTCCACTACCCAGCTCTATCTAACTTGTAAAACACAAAAATGTTCAAACCCAAAAACATTCACACAAGTATTGACACCAGGATTTATAGTGGAAACCCAATATGGGAAAAACCACTTTGTAACATGCTACTATTATTTTCACTCTTCTGAAGTGAGCTCAATTAAAAGCCAACCCTGTCAAAGGTTACAATACACACTCTCAAGTGTGACCCGGTTAAAGGATTTCAATCACCCTGTTAAAAGTGAGCCTGGTCAAAGGACTTACATACACTCCATTAGAATGCAACCTTTTTCAAAGGATTTAACATATGACTATTAGGTCAACCTCTGTTAAAAGGATTTTGACTGTTACAATGGTTAGAAAGTAGCAGTAGTATTGATCTGAAAAATATACAACTCACTTTGCAAATATCAGATCCAATTTCATACACAAATGTTGGTTTACTGACTTTGAAACTTTTCCATCTCCACTTCTGATCTGCTCAGAACTTTCCTTCAAGCAATCACCACACTTTTTCTTCAGCCTTTTTGCTTATACAGTTAATAAAACTTTACTGTTCTTCCAGCATCTACTTCACCCATTCATTCACATACCTAATGCTTCGGTTCCCTTAATACTTTCCTCTATTAGGTTAACTTGTCTTTTTCCGCTTAATCTCCTTCGTAGATCTTAGGGTTAGGTCAAATACATTGAATCTACCCACTTCATGTTCTTCGTCTCCTCTTCTAGAATCATCTCAAATCTCATAAAGATTTACAATAAAACATTTTACAAAGCATTAAATGCTTCCATGCAATCAATAAATAAAGTCAACACGTTTTACATAATCCAAGAATTCAACAATGTCGGCTCCAAATCTGAATTCTCTTCAAATATAAAATTGCTAATGCTCGGTCAATACTATGATCATCCACTCGGTCTCCATGTAAAATGCTCGGTCACTACTAAAACTATTTCCTCGGCAATTTACTGATACTCGGTCAACACTAAATTTTTGCTCGGCATCCACTAACTTGGTCAACTATAACATAACTCAACTTAAACATGATTTCTTCATTTTTTCTCGGTTAAGCCTACCAGTTTAGTCTTCAATCTTACTAAGATAAATAATACATTGTCTCATCATTGTGCAACATAATCAAGTACACTTTGTAGTATCAAGATAACTCAACCTTTCCTTAGGTGCTATTGTTACCAACCTTTCTTTCCCTTCTCACCATAGATATAGTACTTTCCTAAGTAGCAACAATCTTACCAGTTAAGGTTTGACATCAATGACAATACAACAATTGTTTCAATTGCAGTTTCCAACAACTCCTAACAGGGTAAGATCACCAGAAGTGATCAAAACTTGTAGCCCTAATAGGCAAACCTTTTCTATTTGCAGTAGTAAAAAATTTGTGGGTGTCATCCCCACCGTAGTTTTTACCTTCTAACAAGGGTTTCTACATTACCAAAATAGTTGTGTTATGTGATTGTCATATTGATTTCATGTTGTTTACTTTCATAAGTTAAATGGATGATTGATGCATCTAGTTAGATTCAAGTTATTTTGGTCGGTTATTACTGTTTATAGTTATAGATTTGAAAGGTTTACAAGTAAAGTTTTTGAAGGCACTATTCACCCCTCCCCTCTCAGTACCTATCTCTCCTAATTCCAACATCACCAAGGATTCTTCAATGTGCCCGAGACTATCAAATTCAACCTTCATGTTACTACACTCCTGCAAACTTGTCTTATTCTTATTGGTTAAATACATGGAAAGTATCTACCTAGGGAATCAAATCTTGAAGCAATATGCCTCCTTCCACAGTCTGAGCACTTATATTATTAAAGTGCATACCCTTGGCTTGCTTCTCACCCAATGGCATTGGAATCCAATGGAGAAACCGCAAGTTAAGGTTCCACCTTCATGACATAGCCGACTATAGATTTTCCCGAGTCAATATGTCAATGAGGTTGGGTTCTTGCGTAGATCAACACCAAATTTAAAATACAATGTTTGCAAAGTCTAGTTAAATGAACTCTAACAAGAACTATGGATGCACAAATGAACCTACAGTGACATTAAAACTCTCTAACCATTACATGATCGGGTTTGCTATGACAATCAAGCCATGTGTTCAGGTCATAACCGATTGTGTAAATGTAACTAAAACTTGAAATCAAACGACAGTCAAAACTATGATGGATTTGAATAAACAATGCATACAATGAACTTGCAGAATGATCAATCCATCTACCTATTTGCAACAGATAGAGTATGATAAAAAAAATGTACTTAGAATGTTTTTTGTGTTTCTTTTATTCAATGTTTCTTCAAAGATCATCTCCTTGTGAAAATCTTGTGATTGGACAAGGTTTAAAAACCAGTTCCAAAAATTCTTCCAACTGATCCAACCAACATGAAATTGGTTGTGGTCGTTGGAGAACCAGACTTACAATCTGTCGATAATGTTGCAAATAAATTAACATTTCACAATTTGTGCAACTTTGGAGTGCAAATTTGTCAAAAAAGCACTAAAATTCAATAACAATTTCCTAAAAGAACTAAGAGGTTGATCTAAGGTCTAGATCCCTCAAATTCCTTAAAACTAAAGAAAATAAACTAAAACATACTATAACTAAGTTTATCCATTCAAAGCCAACTAGGATCCACATGCACTAAGGGTCTCCTAGGCTCATAGGTATGCCCGAGGAACCCTTGACCATAGAAAATCCTCTATCCTTCATTCTTTGATGGATATCTATGCCTTGTTGTAGAGCGGCACTGGCTATGGTGCAACATATTTGCACCCATAGAAAACTGTGCCCCGATTTCCCATGCGATGCCATGCCTCCTCCAATGCATCCTTTCATATGGTTCGTATGCAAAATCAATTTATTTTGACAAAATGAATATGAAAATTATATTAATATTAAAATGGACTTATCTCCTTCGCGCGCGCTGCACTTCTTTTTTTCGCAAATGAAATAATGAAATGAGAAATGAAATTCACCTTTTTTTTTACTTAGCAAGATTATGTATAATCAAGATTATATTTTATACTTAGCAAGATCTTGCTAAGCATATTAATATTAAAATCTTTCCTAAGTAGTACTTTGAGTATTTAGACTAGACATTATCCAAATAGTGAGTATTTATATAAAGTGCTATAACACACAGACGGTCCTCCTTTTACACCAATTAATAACAGTGACAACTCTCATAGGTGGTTGGATAATTTTTAGTCTAATCCAAGCACACTAGCATGAGGTACATGAGTTATGTTCATCCCACTAGATATAGATGGGCATTAATGCTCAATTAAATGATAAGTTCCCATAAAAATGTGAACTCCTACTAATCTACAAACTCTCATGTTAAACAACTACAAAATAAAGTCAACGTAGTTCCTTTAACACAACCAAAGTTAAAATTGAATTATTCAAAAAAGGGTTTGTGTTTTGAGTTAATTGGTTTATGTAAATCTGTTTCAGCAACAGGTGATGAACATTCATATTTTCCTAAGCAGTACTTTGAGCATTCCTGCCACACATGTACTATTGTGAAAATCATCACAAGTCCATTTTTTGTAGGAGAGAGAGAGAGAGAGAGAGAGGAGGGGAATGATGAGGATATTGATGCTTCGCTTACTAGCTGTTACCTTAGAAAAATGAGCAAGAAACCAAAAAAGAAATGATTAGCAAAAAAGGTTAATTACAATCATTTCTTTTTTGGTTTCTTGCTCATTTTTCTAAGATAACGGCTAAGTAGAGCATCAATATCCTTGTCATTCACCCCCCCCGCTCTCTCTCTCTCCTCTCTCTCTCTCTCTCTCTCTCTCTCTCCCCTACTGGTCCTTTGACGTGTATTAAATAGAATCAAATTTTTAGCATATTATTATCATTCTATTTCTTTGTTGTAAACATGCCATTGGTTCAGTTTTGTAATTTTTTTTTGTGTTAAATGCATATAAAATAAAGGTCTAATTCTATAGACTGCTAATGTAGAGCCCTCTACTATCACCTTAAATAGGCCAACTCAACTTGAGGATTCAACAAGAAACTTAAATGGAATACACTAAGAAGTACCAAATGATGAATGCTCAATTGTTGTAATGGCAAAGCAATATCAGAACCGCCCATTTCTAGAGCTTGATTTTTCTATAGTCCTAATGATTTTTCTATAGTCCGTCAACAACTGGTTAAGGACTCTATCCGCAACACCACCAGCATCCCCAACACTGCTTCCATGCTGCAAACATGCAATCCAATTATGCATCACCAGTCAAAGCCTATCTCTCAAATAGTTCAAACAAAATGAAAAAACCCATAGTTTCACGCAGAGCAGAGCAGATGGATTGCTAGAGCCCATTGACAAATCTCTATAATATCTCATCAATAAATATAATGGATGGGGTACTCTTCTCAGACTCCTCAAAAGCCTTTTGGAGATTTCTTTCACTTTCTCCAACCAACTTTGACATGATCTCAAGTCCATTGATACATAAAAAGAAGGCACCGGTTTCATTTGCCACTGCCCTAGCAATTAAAGTTTTCCCAGAACCAGGAGGCCCATAAAGAAGAATACCCTTTGGGGGCTTCACACCAATAGATTTGAAGAGTTGTGGACATCTAAGAGGAAGCTCTACCAATTCACAAATCACCAGTCAGAATTAGTTGAACTAGACTTTCTTTGTTGTAGAATTGATTTAGTATAGAATATTTTCCAGCAAGATTTTTTTTTAAAAGGCAAGGTTTTCGTAGCATTATCTACCACTTGAGAAAAAGTTTCCATAGCTAAATTTCCTTGCCATAGTTAATATTTCTCTAAAGACTTACAAGTTAGTAAGTCCTCAGCTAAAGGGCTGATAAACTAAATAAAGTTTCAAACATATGAACCAATAAAACTCATACAAGCAAAAGCCATAGCCAAATTGAATAGCATTGGCTATTTGTCAGTGGAAGGTCCCTGCTAGAATAGACACATTTGTCACTTCATTAAGATGACAATTGTGTACTAAGTTTCCTAACTGTATAAGTCATCATCATCTTTATTATCTGTTGTAGAAAATACATCCGAAGCACTAGTAGAAGCACCATGAAATCAAAATTCAGAACCAAAGCCTTGAGATTGTTGTAGTGTTTGTGCAAAGGCTTGATACTTCTAAATATTAGCATCACTAACACTTCTTCGGGCACATTTCATTGACTCCTCAAAATGAGCAGCCTTTATTTCAGCTACCTCATCACTATCATCCTCATCCATTGCCTTGGGGTTCTCACTTCTTTTTCTTTCACGTTCAATATTATCTTGTAAAAGTGCAGAGGAAAGAGAACATGACAAATTGAAATAATAAGATACAAGTTGATGAAAATTGAATAAAAAAATGTAAAATTCTAACAAACCAATTCAAAAAAAACCATTAAGAAATTCATAACCAAATTTAGTTTGCAAAAGCCGCCACAATTGAAACTCACCTTCTCAATATTTTCTCTAATAGAATACTTGCAAGCCCGTTGAAAAATCTTTGTAATATCTCATCAATAAATATAATGGATGGGGCATTCTTCTCAGCCTCCTCAAAATACTTCTAGAGATTCCTCTCACTTTCTCTAGCCAACTTTGACATGATCTCAGCTCCATTGATATAGAAAAAGAAGGCATCGGTTTCATTTGCCACTGCCCTAGCAATTAAAGTTTTCCCAGAACCAGGAGGCCCATAGAGTAGAATACTGTTTGGGGGCTTCACACCAATAGATTTGAAGAGTTGTGGGTGTCTAAGAGGAACCTCTACCAATTCACAGATCACCAGTCAGAGCCTATCTCCCAAATAGTTCAAACAAAATGAAAAAACCCACAGTTTCACGCAGAGTAGAGCAGATGGATTGCTAGAGCCTAAAGCAGTCAGGAAAATAGAACAAGTAGGGACCCACTAGCAACAAGCAGTAGAATGAGTATGGACAATTGAAGATAAATATATAGACTAATCACCGATCAGGATGTTGTTGATGATTAGTCTAGATATTTATCTTCAATTTTTTTTTAAACACTCCATGTGTCGTCAAAATTTTGACCCCAAGTGTTGAAATACTGGCCTAAATTTGACCATTCTATGTCGAAATGTGGCATCGTAGATCTGGCATCCTGGTTGGAGGTGCTAAATATTTTGACCAAAGTTGGTCAAAATCTGGCCGTCGTGAATTTGGCATCCTGGTCGGAGCGATGCAAATTTTCGACCAATATTAATTTATATTGGTCGAAAGATTGACAATACATGAACACTTCCCAATGTTATTTTCGGCCTAGATTTCCCTCATTTTTGACCAATTGTGGAGTTGACCATTTGATGATTTCAGTAGTGGGTTGATATTTTGACACCAATAATAGTGAGGAACAAGTTGGTTGATCATTTGACCGAGTTGAGTAGAAACTTTGACCAATCGTGCATCAAAAAATGGTGCAAAATGTACTAGTGCCAGTGCTGATTGTATGTTTGTCATTGATGACAACAGATGGTAAGAAAAATGCATGGAAGTCTTAAGCAGTGAGCCTTGAGCATATATTTCGTGGATATGTTATCAGCATTATATCATGGACACAGAGGTTGATTATGAATATAGATAGTTGTGTAGCAGTGTTCCTGACAGAATTATAGGCAAAGATCGGTATGAGATTCACAATATGGTTATCATGGAGTGTTACATATTTATATTTATGTTGTAGACATATGTATGAAGCTATGTTCATGGACGCAGAGTCTGATATGTAGTAGAAGTTAAGTTATGATGTTCACAGTTGATAGTCACAATTTCCTGAGTTTATCTAGAGGAGTCGACAAAGATTATATTGGTAAAGTAGTTGCACCTATCATTTTGGTATGCGTACTTGGATTAATGTTTATTGGAGAGTTAATAATATTTGGTTAAGAGTGCATGATGTAATTTTGCATGAGGAGAAGGTATCAGTTAATTTGGTGGAGTTGACAGTGTGAAGTAACGTTTTCACTCATATTGAGTTGGACAGGTCCCAGTTTGTGTTGCGTGCTTAGTAGAGTCGAAAGTGATGTTATTGGAGAATTTTTTTGTTTCTCTAATATGATTTCAAGGTGGTTCTAATAGGCTGACTTGATTATATAATTTAGAGGAAATATACTTATAGGCAGTCATTTTTATTGCTATGTATGGCAAACAGTTGAAAGAGAAGAGTAGAGCAAAGAGTGTGAAGTATTGTGCCATCAGTAGAAGGTCTATGTGACTAAGAAGAAAGTGTATGCTATTCATTGGAATTGATCAAGACAATAGGTCTACGTGTAGTTCACCAAGATCTAGATATAGTGTGTATTTATTAAATAGAAGGTTACAGCCTTCACCCCTTTGAGAAGTGTTCTCCTGGACAGTGCGTCCTCACCCCTAACAGGGTTAATTATAAAAGACTCCTAATAGGGTCTGACCGTTGACCAGTTCATTGTACTTATTGCATTGTAAAGATCAACTCCTAATGGGGTTGCAAGATCTTTTAACAAGGATCATAATACACTAGTGCAGTTCTTAGTGGGTGTCAACTCCCACCGGGGTTTTTACCTATTTGGGTTTCCCTGTAACCAAAATTGTGGTGTTGTGTTAAGTGTTCTTTCATAGTGGTTATGCTTAATATTCTTATATACTTAATTGGATAAAGAATTAAAACTTGTAGATAACTGATTCACCCCCCCCCCCCCCCCCTTTAGTTATCTCTTGGGACTATTCCTAACAATTGGTATTAGAGCCAAGTGCCTCAGAGAGAAAGTTTAATAGCTTGAGGTTGATCATATGACATTCTTTAGAAAAGAAAGTCCTAAGTTTGATGAAGAGAACTATCTAGATTGGAAGAACAAAATGATGACACATTTGTAGTGCATTGCCTTTGAGATTTTTGAGGTAGCTACTAAAGAAGTTGAGATTCCTTCTTTATCAGATCTTGCTAAGGAAGATGCAACTCTTAAGCAAAAGGAGCTATTTAATTCAAATTCTCTTGCCAAAGAAGCCCTCATCAATGCCTTGTCTGACAATGAATTTTCAGAGATTAAGAAACTAGATAAAGCCTACAAGATTTGGAAGTATCTAGAAGAAATATTTGAAGGAGACATCCAAGCCAATAATGCACGTAGAAAGACATGGAAGAAAAAATACAATACATTGGAGATGCTACCTGAAGAAAGAATTAGAGCCTACAATCAAAGGATTAATGAAGCACTTTCAGGAATAAGAAACAATGGTGGAGAGATTTCTGAAGAAGACATCATGGATAATTAGATGACTACTTTGACACCAGAATATGATAACAAGATAAACATCTTGGAAGAGACTATACCATTCTCAAAAGAATTTAGGAGAGAGACCTTAATCAACAAGATTTTAGCCTTTGAGATATCAAGTTTGAAGACAGAGCCTAAACATGAGACAACCTTCAAAGCTTCAGTCCATGGTAAGAAATCCTTGAACAACTCTGGTAATTTTGATGATGATGATGATGAAAAAACACTAGATGATTTTATTGCTATGATTGCTAAGAGAGAAAAGAAAGGAAAAGGAAAATATGAAGGACAGTTACCATTCAAGTGCTTTTCATGTAACAAGATTGGTCACTTTGCATCTAAGTGTCATACAAGAGTCAAGAAGTTCAAAAATAACTACAAGCCTAAGTATACAAAAGAATGTTACTATGGTGGAGATGGAGTATTAGATGAAGAATCAACACAGGATGAAATTGGATTCATTTCTCTTGAAGATGAAAAGAATGCACAAGAGTTGGCACTGATTTCACAAGCTGACATCACGACAGATTGGATCATTGACAGTGGTTGCTCACATCACATGATAGGAGACAAAGATATATTTGTACATCTGGATAGGTACAAAGGTGACATGGTTAGATTTGGTGACAACACTCCTAAACCTATCATAGGTAAAGGGGCCATCAACTTGGATGGAAAGAACAACACTGATGATGTTCTTTATGTTGATGGTTTACAACAAAACCTATTGAGTGTTGGACAGTTGCTTGACAAAGGATATCAGTTGGAATTCAAAGACAACAAGTGCATCATTAATAACAAGGAAGGAGAAATGATTGCATCAGGCTCAAAGAATAAAGGTAATGTCTTTCAACTTAACCCAGAAGCAAGTTGTTTTGTTGTTAAAGTAGATGATAGTTGGTTATGACACAAAAGACTATGTCATATCAATTTTGAAAATATAGTGAAGATAAGTAATGTTAAGGCAGTGAGAGATCTTCCTAGTATTGCAAAACTAGTAGACACAATATGCAGGGAATGTGTGATGGGAAAGCATGTAAGGAATTCATTCAGAAGCCAGCATAATTCAATAGAGAACAAGTTGGATCTGATACATACAGACCTTTGTGGACCTACTCAAACAAGATCATACTATGGTGAAAGGTATTTCATTTTGTTTGTTGATGATTATTCTAGAATGATGTGGGTTGTGATCTTAAAGGATAAATTAGAAGCATTTGAAAAGTTCAAAATATTCAAAGTTAAGGTTGAAAATGAGTTTGGATTGAAGATTAAATGTCTAAGATCAGATAGAGGAGGAGAATTCACCTCTGATAGATTTTATGAGTACTGCAAAGAACATGGGATAAGGAGACAGCTAAGTGCTCCTAGAACCCCTCAGTAGAATGGAATTACAGAGAGAAGGAATAGGATCATTCTTGACACAACACGCACCATCATGATTGAAGGAAAGGTCACACACATATTGGAGAGATGTGGTAAATACTATAGTCTACACAATGAATAGAATATAATTGAGGCCAGGCATAGATAAAACACCTTATGAGCTATGGTTTTTTAATGTACCTATAGTGAAATACTTTAGAATCTTTGGAAGCAAGTGCTACATCAAGAGAGATGAAGCAATTGGCAAGTTTGATGCAAGAAGTGATGAAGGTATTTTTCTTGGTTACTCTACTAAAAGCAAATCTTATAGATGTTTTAACTTGAGATTAAATAAGATCATTGAAAGTGCTCATGTTAATATTAATGAGAAGTATATGATTCAAGAAAGATATCATGATTATGCACCTATGATTGAAGAAGAACCTAGACCTACCACTAGAGAAAAAAATTTTGATGAAATGTTTGACAACATTGATGTATTTTTCAATGACCCTAAAACTAGTGAAGAAGAATCTCAGAAGTTTGATGGGAAAGTCACTCCTAATGTTTCTAAATTCACATCTAGATATCATTCAAAGGAAGACATCATTGGAGATCAGAATAGTAAAATCATGACAAGATCAAAAGCAAAGTGTTCCACAACAAATGAAGAGGTATGTTTACTATCACAGATTGAACCCTTAAGTGTTGAAGATGCATGTAATGATTCAGATTGGCATGAAGCAATGAAAGAAGAGCTAGATTAGATAATTAAGAATGATACATGGGAATTGGTCCCTAGGCCTAGTGATAAGAATGTGATTGGAACCAAGTGGATATTCAGAAATAAGATGAATGAAGATGGAACAATAGTAAGAAACAAAGCTACATTAGTCGCAAAGAGAAGGAATTGATTATTCAGATATATTTTCCCCTGTAAGAAGATTGGAAGCCATAAAGTTGTTTCTAGCTTATGCTACATTCAAAAACTTTAAGGTATACCTGATGGATGTTAAGTCAACATTCCTAAATGGAGAGTTGAAAAAGAAGTATACATAGAGCAGCCTACAGGATTCACCTTATCAGATAGACCTGATATGGTATGTAGATTGAAGAAATCCCTCTATGGACTTAAAAAAGCCCCTAGAGCATGGTATGAAAGATGTGATGGTTACTTGACTAAGATTGGATTCAAGAAAGGAGCAGCAAATTGTAACTTATTCATAAGAGAGACATCTGATGGATTATTGTTAGTTGCTATATTTGTTGATGACATTATATTTGGTGGTAATGGTAAGCTTAGTGCAGAATTTGCTAAGGAGATGTAGAAAAAATTTGAAATGAGCATGATTGGTCCTATCAAGTACTTTTTGGGATTGAATGTGCATCAAACAAACAAAGGTATATTCATAAATCATACCAAGTATGTGAAATAGATCTTGAAGAAATTCAAGATGGATGATTGCAAGCTTGTAAGTACCCCTATGATAATAGGATGCATGATTTCAAAAGAAGATGATTCACTAGTAGTGGACATAACCTTGTATAAGTCTATGATTGGTAAACTTATATATCTTACTCAAACTAGACCAGACATTTCCAATGCAATTGGTATTGTTGGAAGATTTGTAGCAGAACCTAAGAAAAGTCATCTCATGGCAGTAAAAAGAATATTCAAATAATTGAATGGTACCTTAGACTATGGTTTATGGTATCCCAATTTAGAGAATGTAGAGCTTCATGTGTATACAAATGCTGGTTGGGCAGGTTGTGTTGATGATAGAAAGAGTACCTCTGGAGGAGCAGTATTCCTTGGGGATAGACTTGTTACTTGGATAAGAAAAAAGTAGAATTGTATCTCTCAGTCAACAATAGAGGCATAATATGTTGCAACAGCATTGAATTGTTCTACAATTCTATGGATCAAGAAAATGATAAAAGATTTTGGTATTCAAATTGATTATCCCATTGTTATTCATTGTGATAACACTAGCACTATCAATATGTCAAAGAACCCTATGATGCATGCAAAGACAAAACACATTGAGATAAAATATCACTTCCTAAGAGAGAAAGTAGTAGAGAAAGAAGTAAAGGTGGACTATGTGAGTAAAATAGAATAGCTAGCTGACATTTTCACAAAGCCTTTATCGAAGGATACTTTTGAGTATCGCAGGGAGAAGCTAGGAGTAATTCTGTTCCTTGATTCTGATTAGAGATTGTAGGAGTGCATTAGTCCTGAGTGGCTGATGAATGGTTGACTACTCTATTTCAGGAGTAGTACCAGTGCTTAAATGTTTTTGGCACCCTTTTCCATTGATGTCAAAGGGGGAGTAGTATATAGTCATGAAAAATGTAAAAAGAAGGAATATATAGTAATAAAAAACAAGTAGAAAGGGGGAGTAAAAATATAGTCATGGGAAGCAGACAGTTGAGGAAATGGAGAATATTGAAGAATATTACAGTAGTTGGAGGATACTTCCTTGGGGGAGTTTTGTTGAGGAAACAAATAATGTTATAAAGGAATTGGACGTTTGGATTGGTGGTGTTTTTCATTCCATATGTTGCCATCAATGCCAAAGGGGGAGATTGTTGGAGATTGGCCAACAAGCCAGTGTTGATTGTATGTTTTTCATTGATGACAACATATGGTAAGCAACATGTGTGGAAGTCTTAAGCAGTGAGCCTTGACAATATATTTCATGGATATGTTATCAACATTATATCATGGATGCATAGGTTGATTATGAGTACATATAGTTGTGTAGCAGTGTTCCTGACATAATTACAGGCAGAGATCGGTATGAGATTCAAAGTATAGTTTGTAGATCCCTATAGTTTTGCTTTCTATTAGTGTCTTACACTTAGTCATTATCTAGGCAATGTTGGTCGGTCATCACTGCGACTGAGTCATCATGTCTAGGCTAAGTCATATAATGTACATTTACCAGGCAGTAGTCACTGCCGAGTAAACTTATGGTCACTGAGTTTTTTGTATTATCCAAGTTATTTTTTGCCGAGATATGTAAAGAAGACAATGCCAAACACCAAAGATATCAGTAAATGCTGAGTACACTAATTGCCGAGTGCTAGAGATATCGAATACCGAGAAAGCCAGAATTAGCATATGTGTTTGTTATGGCACAATCACCGAGGTAAAATGTTTTGGCCAACATTCATATTTTTTTTACCGTTTATTAAGGAAATCACATAGGTGATTACCACTACTAAATTTTAGCTTTTTTTTCAATGAGGTTTAGTCAATTTTTAGATGCCAATTGGTCGACAAAATGACCATAATAGTTGTCAAAGTTTTTTCGTCGATGATATGACACATAAAACTGATGTCAAAATTACGACATCTAGAGTGGTTGAATTATCGACGACCACGCCGTCGAAATAATCGCTTCAACCTGGAAGAATTATCGACTATACCATTTATCTTTGCAACCAATGTTGATCACAAGAGTCATCGACTGTATTACATTCTTTTCGAAATAACAATCAAGTTTTGTTAAAATTGTGACTAGAAATCATCAAAATAATCATCAACTATAGCACTCTCGTTGATAAGTCTATTCTTTTTTCATCGAAAAAGTCACAAAAAATTTAAATTTAAATATATATATATATATATATATATATATATATATATATATATATATATATATATATATATATATATATATATATATATATATATATATATATATATATATATATATATATATATATAATCAAATTAAGCACAGTAATATTATGCTTTAGTTGCTTACAAACAGTCACTTTTCTGCTTGTGAAGACACAGTTTGGTGTTTATATTATTAAAGAAATGATCCATACATTTTTCATCTAGTAAATGGATTTAAATTATGAGGGTTTGGTGAGTGTTATGAGTACCTTTTGTAAAACATCATTTTCTTCTAAATTGCTGCCAAGACTTCTAACCTTATTCACCACACCATCAATCTTATGTAAGTAGGTAGTTATATTGTCATCTTCCTCCATCCACAAAGCCTTCATATTTAGCCTTAGCATTCTACAACTTATCTTGTTTCACCATATCATTTCCTTCATAACAACTTCTTAACTTTTCCCAAAAATCATGAGTTATTTCTAATGATATAACTTTAGTTAACTCAACCTTTGATATAACACGAAAAAACCTTCTAGGTCTTATATATAACATCTGAAGGTTTTAGTTCACTAGTTAGTTTCACATATTTTCTTTCAACAACCTTCTAGGTCTTATATATGATAAAAACCAAGTATCCTTGCATTTGCACTTTCTAGTAATCATAGTTAGATCCATCAAATGTAGGTAATGAAAGTTTGTGTGCCATCATGACCTCCTTAAGAAGTTAATCTCTTCTCCATGGAACCAAACCTCTAATACCAATTGTTGAATGTGCAAGAATCTAACTAAGAGTGGGGGTGAATCGGTTGTCCACAAATTATAACCTTAAAAACCTTTAATTAGTTCCACCAAACTTACTTTGAAATTACAACCTTTTAAGGATAGGAACACAAAAAGAATAGCAAACATAAACACAAGAAATACTAGATTTATGTGGAACAACTTGTAAAGGGAAAAACCATGGAAAAGATTGCTCTCAAATATATGCACACCGATTAAGGTGAGTTACAAGAAAGAATAACTACCAAAAGGACTATGAAGAATGATAAGAGAGAATAGATCCATCACTAATGTCCAACCACAATACAACTAAAATATTTGTGGGAAAATAAAGGCTCACTGCTTCTTGTAGCTAAGACATTGAAGTCCACAGTGTTATGCACCACACTTGAAACTTAACTTATGCAATCAAGGAGAAATATATTATTCAATAATGATTCATCCTTTATTTATACCCAATTTGGTCTTGTGAAATCTCCCACTATTGGCCAGGAAAGGACCAAACAAAATTTGAATTAGGTTGGTACTAAAAATTATTATGGTGGGGAGGATTGAGAAGAGGACCACCACACACCATAAATGTGACCAAAAATAGCACCATACATGATACATATCTTCTTACATTCATTAAGATAATTAATTAAAGTGTAAACACCTAAGGTCGACCAAACCTAGAGTAGTAACACTAAGAACTTTTGAAACCATGTATCCAAAGCCCAAAATCTCATGCCAAAAAGAATTAATGAAGCTAAGGATATTATCAACCTAGGTCCAGAAGTGCACCATAAAAAAATGTTATGAGGAGAAATGTGAAGTACACATTTCATAGGTAGAATACTGTCAACAAATGTAATACTTAGACAAATAAAAAATTCATTGCACCACATTCAAAACAAAAGAATCTTGAATTCAAAGAATACAAACTATACCAAACAACATATCAAAGTTTCACCATCAGATCAACAATATAAAATGTATACAAAGCAATGCCCACATCACCACTACATAGAAAACATTTTGACTTTAATGCAAAATTATGTTGACATCAATGAAAACCATACCCAAACAATCATATTGAATCACTTCTTATCCAACTCACTCATTTTTTTCAATACTACAAAAACTAAGATACAAATAAATCACTTTCTTGACATAGGACTTTTCATATATCCAAAGATCACAATGACACCAAAGGCTTAATAGCATAGTTTGATATGATATGATTTGAACTAGATTGAGAAATTAAGTCACAACAATATTGAGTCTAAACACAAATACTAATATAGCATATTCTTTTTCATTAAGATTGGATCCATAAAATAAATAGCTCTCCCTCTTAAGTAAACCGATTCCCATTAAATAATCTTTTCCATTGTAACAAAAAAATTCTCACCCTTGATACCATGTGCAAAAAATCCATAATGGATTAGTTTAAACTACTCGAGTGCACAATATCCTTTCAATAACCAATAATTGAGTTGTATACCCAGTCAATATGCACAGAATTGTTAAGAGGACATATTTGTGAAGTTTTTATAGACGTAGGTTATTGAATCATCATCTCTTCATTGGTACTCAATCTAGAAACCCTCGTATGTATATAGCCACTCTAGCAAATCTCCACATCTAGAAAATCTCCACAAAATCCCTTCTGGCCTCCACTGCATATACGTCTTCTCAGAATCTAAAAACTCCAGCCCATCATTGATTCTCATCAATGTACCAATTTGGATAGTAAGTCTAATTTAATTTGTCCATGGACTGAGACCTTAAATTATTGAGCTTCTCTTTGTTTCAAGAAGAGTATAACATTCTCTACTTAACAAGGCCAACCACGTGAAGGTGGAAGCTCATCTGACCCCTGCTAGGAGCCTCTTATGACCCTTTACGACATTTTAAGACCTCTAAGATGTATTCTTAGGGATTGTAAAGGGTCGTAAAGGGTCATAAGGGGTCCTGGGACACAACAATTGAGAAACACTTGGAGCCTATTTTACAATCATTGATCCAAATGCAACACTTGGAGCCAATCAAAATTAGGAAAGGGTAAGCGGAAAAATAAGTTAATCTGGATCGTAGATCTCAAATCTTGCAGAAATTCAATTGTCTATATATGATGAGATCTAAACCCTAATAAGTGTGTATGGATGTGGGTGTGGATATGTGAGTGGATGAGAAAGGAAAGAGAGAATATCTTTAGACCAGTGAAGTATTCTCATAGAGTTCAGTGACCGAGTGAAAAAGAGTAAAGAAGTGAAGGAAATAACATAGATAAAATTGATAGATAAAGATCAAATCAATACTGGAAGGAGAAGATCTGTAATCAGCAAATAGTGTAAACCAATAGATTAGGTACTGAGACATTCTAAAAAGTGTATCAGGGTAAACCTCTTAACATAGTGGTTTTAACAAACCTTATGTAATCTCTTAACCGAGTGCTTACTTAGTTGTAAGTTTTAAATCCTTTTGCAAGGTAGATTGTGTTAGGAATAGTCCCGAGATAAACTGAGAGGGGGGGGGGGGGGGGGGGGGCGAATCAATTATCTACAAGTTTCAATTCTTTATCCAATTAAGTATACTTAAACATAAAGCATAAATAGAATGAAAGAAGACTTGAACACAACACCAATATTTTGGTTATGGGGAAACCCAAATAGGTAAAAACCCTGGTGGGATTTGACACCCACTAATATTCTACACTAGTATATAATGATCCCTGTTAGAAGATCCTTAACCATATTAGGATTTTCTTTACAATGTATTTAGTATAGTAGACCTTGTCAAGGGTCGAACCCTGTTAGGAGTCTTTTACAATTAACCCTGTTAAGGGTGAGGAGGCACTGTCTGAGAGCACACTGCTCAAATGGGTGAAGGCTACAACCTTTGGAATAAAATATACACACTATATCTGGATCTTGGTGAACTATGCTTAGATCTATTGTCTGGATCAGTTAGACCTTCTTCTGATGGCTCAACACTTCGTACAGTTTGCTCTGCTCTTCACAATCAACTATGAACCACACTCTAGCAATCACAAATGACTACCTATAAATATATTTCCTCTAAATGATATAATAAAGTTAGCCTATTAGAACCACCTTGAAATCATATTAGAGAAGCTATAAAAAACTCCAATAATAATTCAGTCAGCTCTACTAAGCACGCAACACATTCTGGGACCTCTCCAATAAGATAATTGTAGACGCATGCTACACACTGTCGGCTCTACCAAAATAACTGGATCTTTCTTCTCAAGCTAAATTGCATCATGTGCTCTTAACTAAACATTACTAACACTTATCCAAGCTCTAATCCAAGGGTACATATCAAAATAATAGGTGCAACTCTGAACCAATATAATCTTTATCCACTCTTCTGAATAAACACAAGAAACTGCTACTGGTGAATAGCGACTGCATAAATTCACTTCTACTGATCATCAGACTCTATTTCCATGAATGTAACATCACTAACATGTCTTCATCACATATCCAAATGCACAAGGCTCCATGATAAATGTATGGACAATCATTCATGGAACATTACCTATTACTCTATTAGGAACACTGTTGACACCAGCTGCTATATAATTGTCTGTACTAACAGTTAACCTCTGCATCCATGATATCATGCTGATAACATGTCCATGCTGCATATACTTAAGGCTTACTACATAAGTCTTCCATGCATGCTACTTACCATATGTTGTCATCAATGAAAAACATACAGTCAACATTGGCTTGTTGGCAAATCTCCAACAATCTCCCCCTTTGGCATTGATGGTAACATATGGAATAAAAAACACCACAAATCCAAATGAACATTTCTTTTATAACATTCTCTATTTCCTCTTCAAAACTCCCCCAAGGATGAATCCTCCTTCTACTGCAATATTCTTCAACATTCTCCATTTCCTCAACTGAACTGCTTCCATAACTGAATACTACTCCCCCTTAGTATATTACTCCTTCTTTTACTTCTATTTTTCATGACTATTTATTAATCCCCCTTTGACATCAATGGAAAAGGGCACCAATCATTTTAAGCACTGGTACTACTCTTGAAGTAGAGTAGTCAACCATTCATCAGTCCCTAAGGACTGATGCTCTTTCTTCTTTCTTCCAAGTAGAATCAGGGAATGGAATTAATCCCAACTTCTCCCTAAGATACTCAAAAGTATATTTTGGCAAGGGCTTTGTGAATATGTCTACCAAATAATCTTTAGTACTCACATAGTCCAAATTGACTTCTTTCTTTGCCACTTTCTCTCTTAGGAAGTGATACTTGATCTCAATGTGCTTTGTCTTTGCATGCATCGACGCAGGGTTCTTCGACATGTTAATAGTGCTAGTGTTGTCATAGTGAATAACTATAGGATAATCAATCTGAATTCTAAAATCCTTTATCATTTTCTTGATCCAAACAATTGTAGAATAATTCAAGGCTTTTGCAACATACTCTACTTATGTTGACTGAGAGATACAATTTTGCTTCTTGCTTGTCCAAGTGACACATCTATCACCAAGAAACACTGCTCCACTTGATGTACTCTTTCTACCATCAACGCATCCTACCCAATCAACATCAGTATACACATGAAGCTCAACATTTTCTAAATTAGGATATCATAGACCATAATCTACAATGCCCTAAAAATATTTGAATATTCTCTTTACTACCATGAGGTGACTTTGTTTAGGCTCTACTGCAAATCTTCCAACTATGCCAACTACATTGGAAATATCAGGTCTAGTTTGAGTAAGATATATGAGTTTACCAATCATAGACTTGTACAATGTTGTATCTACTGCTAGAGAATCATCTTCTTTTTTAAGCTTGCATCATGTTATCATAGGTGTACCTACTGGCTTGCAATCATCCATCTTGAATTTCTTTAGTATCTCTTTCACATACTTGGACTGATTTATGAAAATACCTTTCTCTATCTACTGCACATTTAGGCCCAAAAAGTATTTGATAGGACCAATCATGCTCATCTCAAACTCACTCTACATTTCTTTAGCAAATTCTACACTTAGTTTGTCATTACCTCCAAAGATAATGCCATCAACAAATATAGCCACAAGTAGTAGTCCTTCAAATATCTCTCTTATAAATAGATTACAATCTGCTGCTCCTTTTTTGAATCCAATCTTTGTTATATATCCATCAAGTCTTTCATACCATGCTCTAGGGGCTTGCTTAAGTCCATAGAGGGCTTTCTTCAATCTACATACCATATTAGGTTTATCTGATAGGGTGAATCCTTCTGGCTGCTCAATGTACACTTCTTCTTTTAGCTCTCCATTCAAGAATACTAACTTAACATCCATCTGATAAACTTTAAAGTTTTTGAATGTTGCAAAAGCTAAAAACAACTTAATAGCTCCTAACCTTCTTACTTGTGCAAATTTTCTGAATAATCAATACCTTCTCTTTGCGCATATCCCTTACATACCAACCTTGCTTTATTCCTCACTACTGTACCATCTTCATTCATCTTGTTTTTGAATATCCACTTTGTTCCAATCACATTTTTATCACTAGGTCTTGGGACCAATTCTAAAGTATCATTCTTGATAATCTGATCTAGTTCTTCTTTCATAGCATCATGCCAGTTTGAATCATTGCATGCATCTTCAACACTTAAGGGTTCAATTTGAGATAGTAAACATACCGCCTCATTGCTTGCAGAATTCTTAGCTTTTGATCTTGTTGTGACTTTGCTGCTCTGATCTCCAATGATGTCATCCTTAGAATGATATCTAGATGTATACTTTGGAACCTTAGGTGATATTGAATCATTTTCCTTCTGAGTTTCTTCTTCACTTGTTTCAGGGTCATTGAATAATACATTAATACTCTCAAACATTTCTTCAACTACTCTCTCACTAGTAGAAGGTCTAGGTTATTCTTCAATCATAGGTGACCAATCATGATATCTTTCTTGAACCATAAACTTTTCATCAGTCTTAACATGAGCACTTTCAATGATCTTCTTTAATCTCAAGTTAAAACATCTATAAGCTTTACTTTTAGTAGAGTAACCAAGAAAAATGCCTTCATCACTTCTTGCATCAAACTTGCCTATTGCTTCATCCCTCTTGATGTAGCACTTGCTTTCAAAGATTCTGAAGTATTTTACTATGGGAACATTACCAAAACATAGCTCATAAGGTGTCTTGTCTACGCTAGGTCTCAATTGTATTCTATTGATTGTATAGATTGTTGTATTAACTGCATCTCTCCAATAGGTGTGTGCAACTTTTCCTTCAATCATGATGGTGCACACTGTATCAAGGATGATTATATTCCTTCTCTCTGCAATCCCATTCTACTGAGGGGTTCTAGGTGCACTCAACTATCTTTTTACACCATGTTCTTCATAGTACTCATAGAATCTGTCAGATGTGAATTCTCCTCCTCTATCTGATCTTAGACATTTTATCTTTTGTCCAGATTCATTCTCAACCTTAGCTTTGAATATTTTGAACTTTTTAAATGCTTCTGACTTATCCTTTAAGAATGCAACCCACATCATTCTAGAATAATCATCTACAAACAAAATGAAATACCTTTCACCATTGTATGATCTTGTTTGAGTTGGTCCACATAGGTCTGTATGAATCAGATCCAACTTGTTCTCTGCTGAATTATGCTTGCTCTTGAATGAATTCCTCACATGCTTTTCCATAACACATTCCCTGCAAATAGTATCAACCAGTTTTGTTATGCTAGGTAGATATCTTACTGCCTTAACATTAATGATCTTTAGTATGTTATCAAAATTGATGACATAGTCTTTTGTGCCACAACCAACTGTTATGTACTTTAGCAATAAAAAAACTTGCTTCTAGATTAAGTTGAAAAACATTATCTTTAGTCTTTGATCCTGATGCAATTATTTCTCCTTTGTTGTTAATGATGCACTTGTTTCCATTGAATTCCAACCTGTAACCTTTGTCAAGTAACTGCCCAACACTTAGTAGGTTATGTTTCAAACCATCAACACAAAGAACATCATCAGTACTATTCTTTCCATCCAAGGTGATGGCTCCTCTACCAATGATGGGTTTAGGAGTGTTATCTCCAAATCTAACCATGCCTCCTTTATATCTATCCAAATGAACAAATCTATCTTTGTCTCCTGTCATGTGATGTGAGAAACCACTATCAATGATCCAATCTATTCTGATGTCAGCTTGTGAAATTAGTGCTAACTCTTGTGAATCCTTTTCATCTTCAAGAATAATGAATCCAATTTCCTCTTCTACTAATTCTTCATCTGATACTCCATCTCCAGCATAGTAGCATTCCTTTGTATAATTAGGCTTGTAGTTATTTTTGTACTTCTTAACTCTTGTAGGACACTTAGATGCAAAGTGACCAATCTTGTTACATGAAAAGCATTTAAATGGAAATTGACCTTCATATTTACCTTTTCCTTTCTTTTCTCTTTTAGCGACCATAGCAATGAAATCATCTAGTGTTTTCTCTTCATCATCATCATCAAAATTACCAAAAGTGTTTGTAGATTTCTTACCATGGACCAAAGTTTTGAAGGTTGTCTCACTTTTAGGCTCAGTCTTCAAACTTGATATCTCAAATGCAGCAATCTTGCTGATCAAAGTTTCTCTTTTAAAGTTTTTTGAAAATTGCAGTCTCATCAAGGATGTTTATCTTGTTTTCATATTCTGGTGTCAATCTAGTCCTCAATTTATCCATGATGTCTTCTTCTGAAATTTCTCCACCATTGTTTTTGATTCCAGCAAATGCTTCATTGATCCTTTGATTGTAGGCTCTTATGTTTTCCTTAGGTAGCATCTCCAATGTATTATACCTTTCTTCCATGTCTTTTTGTGCACATTCTTTGCTTGTTTATCTCCTTCAAACATGTCTTCTAGGTGCTTCCATATCTTGTAGGCTGTGTTTACTTTCTTTATCTCTGAAAACTCACTATCTGATAGGGTGCTGATAAGGGCTTCTTTTGCAATTGCATTCTGATGGAACAAATCCTTGTGCTGGCTAGTAGCATCTTCCTTTGTAAGATCTGCTAGAGAGGGGATATGAACTTCTTTGATAGCCACTGTAGACACCGAAAAATCCTTTAGAAAATAAATTATTTTTGTTTTCTGAAAATCCTTGATGACATCATCATTTATTAATTAATTAATTATTTAATTAATTAATTTATTTTTATGGCATTAAATCCCTCTCTCTTAATTAAAAATCTTTAATTAAGGAATCTAGCCTAAAAATGTCATTTGGACATTATCCCTAATTTATTAATTATTTAATTAATAAATTGCTCAAAAACTTCAAAAATAAATTAATTTATTTTTAATTTATTTTTTATCCCAAACTTGGCCAATTTCCTCTAGACCACTAACCTCTTCCAAAATCTTCTAATCCCTTCTTAATTTCGATTAAAAGGCTAATCCCATCTTTTCTAACCCTAATCCCAAGGTTAAATATTTAATTAAGGTTAAATATTTAATTTGCATATTTATTGAAAATATTTTAATAAATATTCCTAAAACTTAAGCTTTTGGAATGAATAACTTTTATTCCATGAACCTAAGGAGAAATCTAGACTCTTCTAGAATCTTCTCAAACCCAACCTCTTCACCCATCCTAATCCTTTTCTTGTCCTAATCTAATCCTAATCCTACCCTTAAACCTTTGTGCAATCCTAACCAAGCTTAAGACTTTCCTAAACCAAAGCAAAGTCTTTCCTTCCAAATATCTCAACCACAAAGCATTTATTGCTTCCCCAAAGTCTTCAAAGCCTCTTAAAGCCCATTCATTGCTCTTGCAAGCATTTATTTGGAGAGTTATGAGCTTGGAGCCCCCTTTGTTGACTCCTTTTTACCCTTCCCTTCATCCACTCACCTTGTGACATGTGTCACCTCCTGATTGGCTGAGAGCTAGCACAATCCATGTGCTTCCCTTTGAGTGAATCTTGGCCTCTCTTAAGGATTTCAATCCTGGCCATTCATTCCTCCTACCCCAAGCCTTAGAAATCCTATAAATACCCTCACTTCCTAAGGCAAATCATCTCTCAACTTTCAAACTCAATAGCAAAGTTATAATGTCATTTTCATTCTAGCATAAGCATAAGCTCATCATTTTAGATCATTTTCAAGCTTAAATCACATTTAAACTAGCTTAATTGGATTAACATAGATTCATTTCTTGTTTAATCAATCTTAGTTCTTTCATTTAGCTTTGCATATTTGTGTGTTCTTGAGGCCTTTGAGGCAAAATAGGTTCCTCATACCTATTTTGTGTCATTTTGGGTCTTCTTGATCCTCAAATCATCCATCTTGCATGCTCCAAGTGCTTGAGTTTGCACACCCACATCCCTCTATATCTAAGCATATCAAACAGTGCATGGGCGCATTCGTTTTAAGCTTAAACTGAGGTGGCTTTGATTTTAGTTTGTTTACCTTTAAATTTGATTTGATAATATGCCATGACGTTTGTTTGTCTTTGGCCTTCAAAACAGGTTTAGGTGCACTCACAAATCCTAGTCTACATTCTGGCACGCCCGGTGGGACTCAAACCACAATCATTTTGATGAAACTATACTTTATATACTTTTTTTTTGCAGGAAATAAAGAAATGTCGCCTTCATGAAAAGAAATGATGCCTAAAGAAATTAAATGTCACCTTCAAACAAAGAAATGTCGCCTTCAACAAAAGAAATGTCGCCTACAAGGAATTCAGTCACGCCTTCATGAAATGAAATGACGCCTTTGAGGAAAGAAATGACGCCTATGAGCTCTGTTTTCACGCCTGCATAACTGAGATTTTCCTGTGATTGACAATTTCTGTTCCGTCCCAGAATTCTTCTTCTGTCGCCTGCAATTAAAGAAATCACGCCTGTAACAAAAGAAATCACACCTCTGGTTTTTTATCTGTCACCTTTTGAGGTACAGAATGTCGCCTGTAGGAATTAAATGTCGCCTCTACACTTTCCAGCGTCACCTATAAGCTGGACAGTGTCGCTTTTGGTTTTTGTCTTGAGTTGCTTAGGACTGGTTTTTTTCATTTCTTTTATTACAGCAAAGGTCAAACTCAATCTTGAATGAAACTTAAGGAAATGAACTTAGGTCCTAGAGTGTCATTATCAATTTGAAAAGCAAACCAAATCTCGAATGCATTAAAGGAACAAACAACTCTATTCCCTATCTCATTTTAAATTCCAAAGCAAGCAAACAAATTCAATCTTGATTGATCTAAGGGACAAAACAAAGCTTTTTCAAAGTTCTTAAATCAACTCGCTAATCAAATCTTGAATGCACAAAAGGAAAGAACTTGCAACCGTTTGAATCATTTACATTTTGAGGAAAGGAACAAATCAAAAGCTAATCACGAGTGTCTTCATTTCAAAGTTCAAACATCACTTAATCAAATTTGGGAAAATGAATAAAATCTGCTTGATGTGCATGTAGGAGTTTTTCAATTCTTTCATAATCCTTGTTAGAGTAAGCAACGTGGAATATTTGAACTTGGACAAGTTCACTTGTTCTACTTTTAGCGAGGCCTGTCCAAGGAGAAGCGCTTCCTCCTGGGAGAATGACCTCAAACCGGTATCCCCCCCGACCGGTATACAAATAAGTGAATACCAAAAGAATCACTTACATCTCCTAATTGCCGGGCGTTCGTGCCAAACACGTGTCTGGGGATGGTAAACATTCCTCTCCCCCAGCATAATTGGCAAGGCTCTTAAGTGAGTCACGGATGATCAGCATAACCGGGTATGGAGACACCACGGAACTATTAAAAACTTGATAAACTAAAGGCTACCCTATCTACATCCGAAAGTATCAAAATCCTTGTGCAAGGACCGATTCCAAGGGGTTTACCGGGTCGCCTCAAGATTACTCACCATTTGTATTCCCTTCTAGGGGATACCAAGCTGTGGGCAAGCGATTTTGATACTCACCTTCCTTAGGTAGATCTGTTTGAAGTGCTTGATAGTCAAAGACTCCGTGAAAACACTTGTTGAAACATACACTTTCAAAGCTTTGTCAGAGTCAGTTGCCTTTGTTTGTATCCCGCAGGGTTGCTTTGTCCCTTGCAGAGATTGCTTTGACTTTAAATCTTTTCCATTGGAAACCTTTGCCTCAAAATCAGAAGCCTCTTTTCCAAGTGATGCCCAGCAAGAACAAACATCCTAAAGCAAAGTTGCCCAAATCCCAAGCCTATCAAGAGCAAAAACTTATCAAGAAGAACACCAAGAGCTATCAAGCCATTATCCAAGAAAACCAAGCAGAAGAGAAGTCCCAAACCAGACTTGAGAACATTGCCCATAATGCCCGCATCAAACAGTTCGCCTTCCATTTCTGAGTTAACCATCACTTTGTCAACCTTGAGCCAGAAGATTAGCCAATCCTTATTCATGTCTTGTTCCATCTTCAGATCTTGAAATCTTGTCTCAAACAGCCTTGCATCTTAGTTTCATCCTAGTTTCATCCTTTTCATCAGCATCAAAACCTTAGTTGCATTTCAAAACATCATAAAGTGGCATATGCATTCATCTTCCTACCAGCATTCTAGAATCAATCCTTGTCATTTGCATTATCCCTTTAGAAGGAGCTTTGTCCCTTCACCCTTCAAAACCTTTTTCACCAGCATCCCCCCATCAGCTTTCCATATCTTTCCAGCAGATCCATCATCCTTTGTTCCAAATCTAGAGTTCCACCAACACTTAGTGTTCTACCTTTTGAGTTGTTCCTATCCTATATCCAAGATCAGAGACCATCATCCTCTTTTTTGGCACAACGTGTTGTCATAAAGAAATCAAACCTTGTCCTTGCATAGCCATCATCTCGAGCAAGAGATTGGAGTGTATTGATAAGAAACTTGTTGACCGAAGATCATCAGTCTATCTTAGGTTGACCCCATCATATCTCTGATCCTCCATTTGGGAAAAATAGCAGCTCATTTGTTGACCACTCAGTAATCTTTCACCAACTTTCCACTAGCAACCTGTCCTTCCTCCACCGTCTTGATCCATATCAGTTCCATCCAGCTTCCATCATCGCCATCTTGATCCATCCTTGCATTTGCATCTTAGAAGTCATCATCTTTAGAAGTTCATCAAACTTTGCATCCATCAACATCTTTTAGCCAAACATCTTGCATACATTTAGCACTTGCATCTCCATGCCTGTTGAGACCAGATCTCGGAAAAGAAGAAGCATGAATCATTATCCACCAACAACCTCATCTGATCCCAAACTTTTCACCAACGCCATGATGACCTACAATCCCCAGATCCAAGCCAGTAACCCATGTGAAGATCCAAACATCCCTTCATCCCCCTTGGCAAAACAAACATTTGTAAATCCTCCAGAAAGCCCACCAACGACCAATGCCCTTGTACCGCAACATCAGCAAAGCACGTTTGTTCACTACCTGCCAGAAAGTACCTCCATCCCACCATCTCTCTATCCACGCATCCCCATCAAAACTATCCAAGTTCCAGCACAAGCATATTCTCCGTTTGTCCAATCATTCCCTGATCCTATCATGCAAACATCCCAAGAGCTTTCCACCATTCCCCTTTTCTTGCAAGGAAGCCTCACCAATCCCGCAACACAAGCTGCAGCACCATCCGCTCCATCTCATACCCCTTTTGCTTCATCATCTGCTATGGCTGCCCAAGCCCAAAACCAACACTTAAACCAAAGTCAGCTTCCACCTCTCACGCAAGCTTTTACACCAAAAGCTTCGCCACCATCCGCAAGTCAAGCAACGCCTTTCACCATCAAAGGAGCACCGTCACCCTTCACCCCCCAAGCACCCATACCTTCTTCTTTGGGGTTAGCGCAATCGCTTCCCATTCCCACCTCATCTTTCTCTTGGGTGTTTCCTTCATTTTCCTCCTCACAAGCATCCGCTCAACCACAACCTCAACAAGCTCTTTTCTCTCAACCATCATTTATGTCCCAAGCTCCCGTTGCTCCTACCATTCCATCATCCGCTGTAGTGCACCCTAACACAAGCTCTCAGTGGGGCCTTACACAAGAAGAAATGAAGGCATGGGGGATCCCATCTCAATCCCCTACATCTATGGTTGCGAGTCAACAAACCGCCTTCGCCCAAGCAGCACAGCAGCAACTACCCCAAACACCGCCAGCTTCAAGCTATTCATCCCAAATCCCAAATACCTTCCAGCAAGTTCCACCACCTCAACAGCCAACTTTCTCCAGCTATCTTACCCCATCACCCTTTGCTTCTAGCTTTCCCACATCTGTTCCACCTTTAAGTAACGCAGGCATGCACCCAGCTTATATCAGCCAAAGCCAAAGCCAACCTCAGCAACTACCACCATCATACCCGCAAGCAGCATCGTTCCAACAGCCTCCCCCACAGCAACCACATGTCCCCTTTCAGCAAACAACCATCATTCCCCCACAACAGCAAGTCCCTTGCTATCAGCCTCAGCAACAAAACCCTATCATCCCCCAGCAACAACAAGTTCCCGCCCATCAGTTACAACAGCAAGTTTCAAATGTCCAATATCAGCAAGCAGTCCCACAACAACCGCCAGTTCAACAACAGGAAGCAGCCCAACAACATCAAGCGGTTCCATATCATTTACCACAATATCCCCCCGTGCCACACCAGCAATATCCCCAGCAACCATTACCCCAAAATCAGTTCCAACCTATTTATCCACAGCAAGCACCATATCCAGTTCCACAACTTCCTTCACAAGCAGAAGTTCCAGTTCCCTCGCCACTCAATGCTGAGTGGGAAGCAATGAAAAATGCTCTAAAAGAGCTACAAAGTGGAACAGAGAATAAAACCTACAAGTTCGAAGAGGTGTGCTCATATCCCTTCGATCGGTCCATAGCAACTATCCCTTTCCCCAAGCATTTTGAGATGCCTAAGTTCGACAAGTATCGAAGAAAAGGAGATCCAATAAACCATATCAAAGAGTTCTACATGGCGTGCCAAGAAGTGGCTTACAGTGATAACTATCTCCTGCGCCTGTTTCCCAAAAGCTTGGGAGGAACTGCTGTTGAGTGGTTTTACAAAATACCACATGGGACAATAAAAACCTTTGCTGAACTCTCTGAGAAGTTCATCACACACTATGCCCATAATGTGGAGAATGAGTTGTCCTTGCTAGACCTATGCAACTCAAAGCAGAAAGACGGAGAAAGCCTTGCAGAATACTTGCAAAGATGACAGAATCTTACAACCAGGTTATCATATCAGCCGCCAGAGAAGCATCTAACAAAGATCTTCATTGATAACCTGCATCCAAAGCTATCCCATCACATGCAAATGAACTGTCTCCAGACATACCAAGACATCAAGAGCAAGGGAATAGGCATCGAGAAAGCTCTCCTAGACGAAGGCACTATTCGTCACTTCAAGGATGATTCCAAAAATAAACCCAACAATGATAAATCTCGTTACTGGAATCGTAACAAGAATGTTGTTACAGATGGAGCCACTGACACTAAAAATGTACAATTCGTTGTGGCTAGTCCTACACCAGCTCAGACATACCAACCGCCACAAGCGCCTATCTATCAGCAACCACCAGCTCCCGCATATCAAGCACCTATTTATCAGCAGCCTCCTCAAGCTCATCAACCACCTGTACAACAGTATCAGCAGCAATACCAACATCAACAGCCAGCACGTCAAGGCAATCCTGTTAATACAGTTAACGTTGCCCCAAGGCAAAACAAGCCCAACAATCAGAACAATCCAAAGAGGACTTTCACACCTTTGGGTGAGCCTCTGGATCAGATCTTTTATCGGCTAGCCAAGGAAAATATGATCACATATCCGCCCATCCCACAGAAGGATGACAATGCACCAAAGTCTGATTGGTATAAAGAACATGAATACTGTGATTACCATCGTGTGAAGGGGCACACAACATTGAAGTGCATGCGGCTTAAGCACTACATCCAGGATCTCATCGATCGCAAGGAAATCTAGGTCGATGCACCAACTCAAGCTTCACCCAACGCCGGTTTGCAAATATATCAAAATGTGTTCCCTCAACACGATACCGGGAAGAATCAAGCCAACGCCAATCAGCCCCAAAATCATGGCAAAGGAAAGCAAGAAGATCACACAGCAGCCTACATCAACTATGACAAGTATGTCAGATGCATAACTCAAGATGAGCCCATCCAAGATAAGCCCACCATCAATACCATCCACGTCAGAGGGCCGGATCGACAATGTGCTGCAACTACCCGCAGTGGTAGGATAACTGTTGTCGGTGCTCCTCCGAGATCAGCTGCTCCTCCAAGGCCAACATCTACTGCATCCACAACATAGTCTAACACTAGGCCAGCATCAAATGCACGCACAACACAGCATAATGCACCAAGAGCACAATACAATATCATAGAGCATCTTGGGAACATGCCAGCCCAAATATCTATCTTAGATTTGCTCTGCACATCACCCATCCATCAGGAGATCCTGGACAAAGCTCTAAAAGAAGGCCATGTCCCCACGGACATTAACACAACTCAATTTGAAACTCTTGTGGGACACCTATCAGCAGCATGTGCCTTGTCCTTCAAAGAATCTGATATACCAGATGTCGCTCCTGACCATACTCTCCCTCTCCGCATTGCTGTCATGGTCAGAGATTTTGCCATCAAACGAGTTCTGGTAGATAATGGCTCAGCCCTCAACTTGTGCACATTAAAATTCATCAAGAAGATAGGGTTCACGGAGGCCGACATACAACATGAGCAAATCACTATCAAAGCATATGATAACTTGGAGCGTACCTCTGAAGGTACTATGACTTTGCCTATCCAGCTAGGCCCAGCAACGCAAGATACTCTCTGCCACGTTGTTGATCTTGACCTACCATTCAATATCCTCCTCGGTCGTCCATGGATCCATTCCATTAAGGCCGTACCATCTATTTACCATCAGTGCATCAAGTTTCCACATCAAGGCACTGAGGTTACCATCCATGCTGACCCTAACCCCTTCGCATACTACCTTGCGATGGAAGCATCTTTCCCTCATTCTACTCATTGTCCTGGAACTGATATTGGTACTTCTATTGCTAGCTCATCCCGATCCCATCGCGATCCAGAGACCATCCTCTCTTCCACCTTATCATCCATCAAGATCAACAATCAGGGTTGTGGCGAATACAGCCTCAGTGATGCATTTTCTGTAGGAGCTCTTCCACGTGATCCACATACTCAAGGGCGCCCAAGTTGTCAAAACAAGCCTGTTGAAGAACATTATAAGCTCAAGCAAATCGGAAACATGACTTTTGAGTCTCATGGTACCATCAACAGCAAAGAAATGGATCCAGATATTAACAAATGGTTATACAAAGATCCCCCATCATGTGACACACAACTTCTTGAGTACTTCAAAGAGAAATATCCAATCCCCTACAAGAATGTCACAGAACAATACAACTATCAAGGTGGTGGTCTAGGACCACAAGAGGATGGAAATTTGTTTCCTATCATACCATCCCAGAATCCAGAACAGCAAGGACTTGGCTTTAATACCCCTCGCCTGCTTGAACAAGAGCCCAATACCACAACTGCGAACACTAACATGACCAACGTGAACTTTTCGAATAGCCAGGATGACCTTGTGGAAATCGAAGACATCCCCGAAGAGAAAGACATCCGATCCTACGATGATATCTTTGCCGATGACACCCTCCTGGGGACTTCTGTCCTCCAACAACTCTCCATTAACCTCATAGATCTTCCCCTCACAAACCCTGACCTCATAGATTGGGACCAACCAAGCATCGCACACATCGACGAGTTCCAAAGCGCACAAGCACTCCTAGAATTCATGGGGGCATCAGATCCAGCAGTCAACCAGGATCCAACATCAACCTCTGTCTATCAGCTTCACCCAGAAGGATATTTTGGGGAAGAGGCAAGCTTTAGTCGCAAAAATGAAATAGCAAAAGAACATCATGAGTCTTTATGTGAAAACCCCCTTGGGGCACATTCTGATTCCAAAATAGTAAAAACAAAGGGTGTATCTTCTAGTGAAAACTTGGCAATTCAGGCACTAGAAGATGAAGCCTTGCCTCTTCCCCCTATCCAAGATTATAGACCAGAGCAGTCGCTGATCATCATAGAGGAAACAAAACCAATCGACTTGGGAACAGAAGAATGTCCAAGGATCACCTACATTGCAGTCAACCTAACAGAAGGAGAAGAAATTGCTCTCAATACCTTGCTCAAGGAATCCATCATCAACTTTGCATGGTCATACGCCCACATGCCTGGGCTTGATCCAAACCTTGTTGTTCATCACCTATCAGTAGATCCAAACGTCAAGCCAGTGAAGCAGAAGCTAAGGAAAATGCATCCAAAGGTAGCATTGCTCGTCAAAGCAGAGCTTGAGAAGCTCCTCCAAGCTAAAATCATCAGAGCAATCGACTACTCAGAATGGATCTCTAACATGGTGCCAGTCACAAAGCCTTCTGGCGACATTAGAATCTGTACTGATTTCAGGGACTTGAACAAGGCATGCCCTAAGGATGACTTCCCATTGCCAAACATAGACATGCTTGTAGACCTCACAGCGGGTCACGAAATGCTATCACTCATGGATGGATTTTCAGGCTACAATCAGATTCATATAGCAGAAGCAGATCAACATAAAACAACATTCACAACCCCATGGGGTACCTTTTGCTACAACATGATGCCATTTGGGCTAAAGAATGCAGGGGCCACATATCAGAGAGCAATGACAGCGATCTTCCATGACATGATCCACAAGATCCTTGAAGACTATGTGGATGATATCCTTGCAAAATCCAAAACAAGGGATGAGCACCTCAACATCCTAGAGCATGTATTTGATCGTCTAAATCATTATGGCTTAAAGCTTAATCCTAAGAAATGGGTCTTTGGTGTTACATCTGGCAAGCTTCTAGGCTTCATCGTCTCTAGACGAGGCATAGAGATCGATCCTAAAAAGGTAAAAGCAATAACAGAGATGCCTCCACCAAGAAATCTCAAACAGCTCAGAAGCCTACAGGGCAAGCTTCAATCAGTACGACGGTTCATCTCGCAACTAGCAGACAAGTGCCAACCATTCTCATATCTTTTATGCAAAGACACCAACTTCAAGTGGGATCCCATATGTCAAAGAAGCTTTGATAAGCTCAAAGAGTATCTAGCAAATGCTCCAATCCTAGTACCACCGGTTCCAGGATGCCCACTCATCCTTTACATCTCAACAACAGCTACAGCACTAGGGGCACTCCTAGCACAGCATGATGATGAAAATAGAGAACGAGCTATCTACTACATCAGTCGCACTCTTGTGGGCTATGAGCTTAACTATTCACCCATGGAGAAAGAATGCTTAGCAGTGGTCTTTGCCACTCAAAAACTTAGACATTACATGCTTAGCCACACAATCAAGCTCATATCAAAGGTGGACCCTCTTAAGTATCTGTTATCAAAGACAACCCTCACAGGCCGTATGGCAAAATGGGTCATGTTACTCAGCGAATTTGACATTCAGTATGTAGATCGCAAAGCAATCAAAGGGCAAGTCATTGCCGATCAACTAGCAGAAGCACCACTGGTGGATGCCTATCCACTAATCATGGAATTGCCCGATGAACACTTATGCATGATTGAAGAGCAGCCCATGTGGAAACTATACTTTGATGGTTCCAACACATCCCATAGCTCTGGCGCAGGAATCCTATTCGTCACACCTCAAGGTGACTATATTCCAAAATCATTCAAGTTGGGATTCCCCTGTACCAATAACATTGCAAAATATGAGGCACTCATCTTAGGTCTCAAAACAGCTATCCAATGGAACATCACAGAACTACAAGTCTTTGGAGATTCACAGCTCATTATCAAGCAAGTCCTTGATGAGTATCAGACAAAGGACGACAAATTGCTACCCTACAAGCAACTGGTGGATAAACTGAAAGAGCATTTCCTACATCTACAATTCAATCAGATCCCAAGGCTTCAAAACAAAGCAGCAGATGCAATGGCAAGCATCGGATCCTTATTGGAAATACCACGAGACGCATCACAGTATGAATTTCTAGTCGAGCAGCTACATTCACCAGCTTATGAGAATGCCGATGCAGACATGGTGTGTGTCTTGGTTGGTCCTCAATCCCCATGGTACCACGACATCCATGCATATCTAAAAAATGGTATCATATCTCCCCATCTCACCAATAACCAACGCCAAAACCTCATTCGCAGAGCTTCCTGCTACACTCTTGTAGCCAACACCCTATATCGTCGCGGGTATCACAATGTCCTATCTAGATGTTTAGACTCAAACGAGGCCATCCTGGCCTTACAAGAAGTTCACGCTGGAATTTGCGGTGCCCACATGAGTGGCATGGTTCTAGCAAAGTAGCTGCTTAGAGTTGGATATTATTGGCCAACAATGGAACATGATGCGTGTGAATTTGTCAAGAAATGTCTCCCATGTCAACAGCATGCCAATTTGATACATGCACCAGCACAGGATCTACAGCCTATTGCACCACCGTGGCCTTTTTCATGTTGGGGCCTTGACCTCGTTGGCTTGATCACCCCCCTCTCTTCGGATGGACACAAATATATCATAACAGCCACAGAGTACTTTACCAAATGGGTTGAAGCGATTCCGCTCACCCTAACCACTGGCATCCAAATATCCAAGTTCATCCTCTACCATATCATTTGCCGCTTCGGCATACCATCTACCATTTTCACAGACCATGGCACACCTTTTAAAAACCAGCACGTGGATGATCTGTGTGCCAGACTCCACATCCATCACCATTTCTCCAGTCCATATTTCCCTCAAGGAAATGGCCAAGCTGAGGCAACTAACAAAACTATCTTGAAAATCCTCAAGAAGGTTGTCAGTGATTCTGGTCGTAACTGGCACCTCCAAATCAATCCTGCCCTTTGGGCCTACCGCACTTCTTATCGCACTCCCACAGGCACCACCCCATACTCTCTTGTATATGGTGCTGAAGCCGTTTTACCGATCAAGGTTGAGCTCCCATCCTTGCGTGTCTCCATGAAGAACTATACAACTGATGAAGACTATCGTGTGGCCCGGCTCACACAGCTAGATCTGCTAGATGAAAAGAGACAGCAAGCTTACGATCACCTGGTTGCATACCAAAATTGACTCAAAAGGAGTTATAACAAGAAGGTCCATCCTAGACAGTTCCAATTCGGTGACATGGTCCTTAAAGAAAATCAGAAGGTCCTAGCAAATAGAGAAAAGAAAGGCAAGTTTGAGCCTACTTGGTTGGGCCCCTATGTTGTCACCGCATCCTTTGGCTCCGGTGCCTATCAGCTATCAACACCAGAAGGCGAGCCCTTGAATGATCCTATCAACATCATCCATCTGAAGAGGTTCTATGCCTGAACCTGATCCTGCATATATCAGATAATCCAAAAACATTCAAAAAAGCAAAAAAAGCAAAAAAGCAAAAAGAAAAAAAGAAAAGAGAAAGAGAAAATAATCGTCCAACGGTGAAAACTTGGCAATTCAAGCGCCTTGGACAAGTATGTTGGTGAAAACCTGGCAAACAGGCACCAACATAGTAAACTAGGCTATTTATCTATTCAGTTGTCCTTTCAGCTACCGTCCTCTTCCTCCATCCATAACAGATCTCCCAGCAGTTCCATCTCCCCTATCCTCCAAGCATTCGGCTTCCATCTTCCTCCAACCCATCTGCAATCCATATCCTATTCCAAAGCTTTGTACCATATCTTGTACCATATCCCTTTCCCTTTTCTATACAGCGCAATCCTCCCTGTATTTATCCTTCTCGTCTCTGTCCTAGTGAGAGTCCCGCTGAGTGTGATCTTCCTATCCCCAATCCTGAGCTTCTGTACATATCCCTTGTGCATATCATTCCTCCTTGTTGTACATAACCTTTGTCCGTCCTGCAGCAGCATTTGATCAAATATCTTGTCCCATCCCCAGCCTCAGAAAATTTGTAGTCCCACTCAGGCCTTGTGCTTTAGCAACATCAATTGTCGACTTATCCTTGCTCATCCTGATTATTCCTTGAACTTCAGCTTTTGCCAGCGAACAACTACACTTATTCTCTCACCAACCCATGGGTCCTTGAGGATATATCGTTCCTCCTATCTGACCTAATCTTCCATCCTGGTCCTTGAGGATATATCGTTCCTCCTGTCCAACCAATCTTCCCACCATCAATCAAACCTAATCTCTCTCCTTGGCAAAGGATGTCTTTTTGGAGTTATCATTTTGATCTTGGATTTTTGTCCTTTGGGTCTTGTTAATCTTTTTGGCTTCTCATTATCCCACCAGGGTCACCATGATTCATTATATCACGGTGTGCTGCGTGTGCGGATAATCTGGGGCAAGGTCTTTTGATCTTTCGCTCCTGCCTGTGAGTCAGTTGTGTGTTTGTGGTTCCTTCAGCATCGGTTCCACCATGTCGCCTCTGCGCTTCATGTGTGATATTGGGGCAACCCTGTGTGTTTGTTTAGCGTCAGTCCTCGTCAGTCCTCTGCAACACTGGTGACAAGGCCTCGTGATCCTAGTATCCTTGGCAGGTCTCTAGCATTGCTATATTAAATCTAGGCTGTGCACTCCCGTTTGCACTTGGAGCTATCCGGTCCCTTGCATTTATCATATAGTTTAATCTTGCATCTTTGCATATCGCTGCATCTTGCATCTTGCATTTCCATCTCATCTTGCATATCATCCATGTTTGTTCTTAGAAGTGAGGTTATTTATCTCCCCTTTCTTCCTAGGCCCTTCCTTCCTCGTCCCGCCGGGCACACTCTGTCCCAGGACATAATCCCTCTTTCTCCTTGTCCCACTGGGTGCATCTTCCATGATTTTGTCTCACCGGGGCATGTTCCTCTTTCTTCTAGTCCACCCAGGCGTCGTACCCTCTTCTTCTGATTCTAGCCTTGGCATCTTGTTTTCTTGTCTTTGACGCCATGCCACTTGCGGCATCGCATCAAAGAAGGGAAAAATGTAGACACCGAAAAATCCTTTAGAAAATAAATTATTTTTGTTTTCTGAAAATCCTTGATGACATCATCATTTATTAATTAATTAATTATTTAATTAATTAATTTATTTTTATGGCATTAAATCCCTCTCTCTTAATTAAAAATCTTTAATTAAGGAATCTAGCCTAAAAATGTCATTTGGACATTATCCCTAATTTATTAATTATTTAATTAATAAATTGCCCAAAAACTTCAAAAATAAATTAATTTATTTTTAATTTATTTTTTATCCCAAACTTGGCCAATTTCCTCTAGACCACTAACCTCTTCCAAAATCTTCTAATCCCTTCTTAATTTCGATTAAAAGGCTAATCCCATCTTTTCTAACCCTAATCCCAAGGTTAAATATTTAATTAAGGTTAAATATTTAATTTGCATATTTATTGAAAATATTTTAATAAATATTCCTAAAACTTAAGCTTTTGGAATGAATAACTTTTATTCCATGAACCTAAGGAGAAATCTAGACTCTTCTAGAATTTTCTCAAACCCAACCTCTTCACCCATCCTAATCCTTTTCTTGTCCTAATCTAATCCTAATCCTACCCTTAAACCATTGTGCAATCCTAACCAAGCTTAAGACTTTCCTAAACCAAAGCAAAGTCTTTCCTTCCAAATATCTCAACCACAAAGCATTTATTGCTTCCCCAAAGTCTTCAAAGCCTCTTAAAGCCCATTCATTGCTCTTACAAGCATTTATTTGGAGAGTTATGAGCTTGGAGCCCCCTTTGTTGACTCCTTTTTACCCTTCCCTTCATCCACTCACCTTGTGACATGTGTCACCTCCTGATTGGCTGAGAACTAGCACAATCCATGTGCTTCCCTTTGAGTGAATCTTGGCCTCTCTTAAGGATTTCAATCCTGGCCATTCATTCCTCCTACCCCAAGCCTTAGAAATCCTATAAATACCCTCACTTCCTAAGGCAAATCATCTCTCAACTTTCAAACTCAATAGCAAATTATAATGTCATTTTCATTCTAGCATAAGCATAAGCTCATCATTTTAGATCATTTTCAAGCTTAAATCACATTTAAACTAGCTTAATTGGATTAACATAGATTCATTTCTTGTTTAATCAATCTTAGTTCTTTCATTTAGCTTTGCATATTTGTGTGTTCTTGAGGCCTTTGAGGCAAAATAGGTTCCTCATACCTATTTTGTGTCATTTTGGGTCTTCTTGATCCTCAAATCATCCATCTTGCATGCTCCAAGTGCTTGAGTTTGCACACCCACATCCCTCTATATCTAAGCATATCAAACGGTGCATGGGCGCATCCGTTTTAAGCTTAAACTGAGGTGGCTTTGATTTTAGTTTGTTTACCTTTAAATTTGATTTGATAATATGCCATGACGTTTGTTTGTCTTTGGCCTTCAAAACAGGTTTAGGTGCACTCACAAATCCTAGTCTACAGCCACTTCAAAAACTTCCAAAGAAATGCACTATAAATGTGTCATCATCTTGTTCTTCCAGTCAAGATAAGTCTCTCCATCAAACTTATAATTACTGTCTTTTCTAAAGTATGCCATCTGATCAGCCTCAAGTTGCTAAACTTTCTCTTCAAGGCACTTGGCTTTGATACCAATTGTTAGGAATAGTCCCCAAGAGATAACTGAGAGAGAGGGGGGTGAATCAGTTATCTACAAGTTTCAATTCTTTATCTAATTAAGTATACTTAAACATAAAGCATAAACACAATGAAAGAAGACTTGAACACAACACCAATATTTTGGTTACAAGGAAACCCAAATAGGTAAAAACCCTGGTGGGAATTGACACATACTAATATTCTGCACTAGTGTATTATGATCCTTGTTAGAAGATCCTTAACCCTGTTAGGAGTTGCTTTACAATGTATTTAGTATAGTAGACCTTGTCAACGGTCAGACCCTATTAGGAGTCTTTTACAATTAACCCTATTAGGGGGTGAGGATGCACTATTTGAGAACACATTGGTCAAATGGGTGAAGGCTACAAGCTTTTGAATAATAGATATACACTATATTTGGATCTTGGTGAGCTGCGCTTAGACCTGCTATTTGGATCAGTTCCAATGTATAGCACAGATACTTTACTTGGTCACATAGACCTTCTTCTGATGGCTCAACACTTCACACACTTTACTCTGCTCTTCACAGTCAACTATGAACCACACTAGCAATCACAAATGACTGCCTATAAATATCTTTCCTCTAAATGATATAATCAAGTCAGCCTATTAGAACCACCTTGAAATCATATTAGAGAAGCTATAATAAACTCCAATAATAATTTAGTCTACTCTACTAAGCACACAACACATTCAGGGACTTGTCCAATAAGATAATTGTTGATGCACGCTACACACTGTCAGCTCTACCAAAATAATTGGATATTTCTCCTCAAGTTTAATTACATCATGCACTCTTAACCAAATATTACTAACACTTCTCCAAGCTCTAATCCAAGGGTGCATACCAAAATAATAGGTGCAACTCCTGAACCAATATAATCTCTGTCGGCCATTCTGAATAAACACAAGAAACTGCTACTGGTGAATAGCTACTGCATAACTTCACTTCTACTAATCATTAGACTCTGCATCCATGAATGTAATATCACTAACATGTCTTCATCACATATCAAAACACACAAGGCTCCATGATAACTATACAGATAATCATTCATAGAACATTGCATGTTACTTTGTCAGGAGCACTACTGACACCAGTTGCTATATAACTGTTTGTACTAATAGTTAACCTCTGCATCCATGATATCATGCTGATAACATGTCCATGTTGCATATACTCAAAGCTTACTACATAAGCCTTCCATGCATGCTACTTACCATATGTTTTCATCAATGACAAACATATAGTTAGCATTGGCTTGTTGACAAATCTCTAATAGATTGTATAAATCTTTTAGCTCTTAACAGGGTAGACCCCTCACATGGTAGATCATATTTTGTGATAAAATTTGTAGCCCTAATAGGAAAACTTTATATTGTAGTAGTGAAGATTTTTGGGTGTCATCCCCACCCCAGTTTTACCTTTCAAGGGTTTCTGGGTAACCAAGTTACTGTGTTCTGAGTACTTCCATGAATGATGTTTAGTTTGTTAATTTCATTACATTGATGAAGTTGGTGATGATGCTATGCAAGTTTTTAGTAATGTTAAAATGGATTAATAGGTGATATCTAATTCACCCCCCCTCTCAGTATCACTTTTCCTAATATATTTCCAACAATTGGTATCATAGCTCTAGGGTTTCTTATAAAAAGTATACCTACTTTAAGACAAAGATCTTGAGATGGAGGTTTATAAGTTAGGAAAAATTATAGAGAATCAGAAGATTGATGTTCAACTTTCATTACAACAACTTGAAGCAACCAGAG
Source organism: Chamaecyparis obtusa (assembly GCA_027943335.1). NCBI lineage: Eukaryota > Viridiplantae > Streptophyta > Pinopsida > Cupressales > Cupressaceae > Chamaecyparis > Chamaecyparis obtusa. Next base: position 96,242 of record BSBK01007230.1, on the reverse strand, counting down.
GAGAACTGAAGAATTCCTTAAGCAAAAGAAGAGAAATTGTTATTCGACAAAATGAATCACAATATCAAGAAGAAGATACTATTGGACTATTTGACAATGGGAACTCTGTAGAAAGTGACAAAGCTATAAAAGAGCTACTAAAGAAAAATAACACACTAAATGAGGACATCATAAATCTGAAGAGAGAACAAGAAATTCAATCTGTCAAACTCTGTGAAGTAGTTGAACAGAAAAAGAAAGTTGAAGAAGACAAGACACTGGCGGAAGAAGACAAAAGACAAATATTAATGAGACTTGATGAAAGGACAAGTGACATGCAAAGGTTGACTAAAAATCAACTAGACATGGTAAATCAATTGCTATTGGTTAATCAAGAATTGGCCAGAAAAGATGTGGAAATCACCAATCTGAGATCAAAAACTAATCAACTAAGGAATGAACTAAGATCTGAAAAGGAAATAAATGAAAGGATGAAAAAACCTAATGAAGTTGCAAGATACTTTGAAGAACTGTTAAGGTCACCTAGAAGATCTAGTGATAGGTTTAGACTTGGACTAAATGAGCAATCACCATCCACTGAGGAAGGAGAATCATCAAATAGTGGAGAGCAAAGTATGCTAAACCAAAGAAAAATAAGCCTACATGTCATCACTATGGAAAGCCAGGACATATAACTAATGTCTGTAGAAGAAAACATGGTAAGTCTAATCCTAAACCTAAATTTAATTGTCATTGTTTTAAATATAAGAAACTTGGACATCAGGCACAAGAATGCAGGTCTAAGGTCAGCAATCCACCTATCTCACCAAAATTTCAAGGACATTGTTTCAACTATCAGAAGTATGGACATAGAGAATTTGAATGCAAATCTAAACCTAAGTGGTCATAAAATGAATAGACTAAGTCACCTTTGAAGAGTAACACATATAATTGGGATTATAACACTTGGTACAGTTGTCATTACTGTGGAAAATATGGGCACATTGGAGAAAATTGTCTGAAGAATCATTTCAAAGGAAAATCTAAAATTTGGATGAATGGAAGTATGATATGCTACAAATGTAACAAGATAGGTCATCTAAAGAAAGACTATAGATCACCCATACTGAGCAATGATCAGAGCAAGAATGAAGATATCATTGAGAAATTGATAAATTAGATGAACAAAACATGGAAGAGGAAAGCACTAGTGAAGCCAGTGCACCTGAGGTCACCCAATCCGATGGATCAGGTGATCACACTACTTCAAACTAAGAAAAGTAGGTATGTTTGGAACTGATTCTTAAAATGTTTTATCTTATATTAGTTCCTAACATATGTTGAGAAAAAGTCCATATCTACATAGATAGAGATGCATTACAACATATTTGAGTTAAGTGGAAAAATTCATTTTTGATGCCGAGCACCTGTGATAGCCAAGTTGTGATGTACACCGAGCTGTATCAAAATAGTTGTGTTGACCGAACTCGTGTTAGCCGAGCTTAGCATAAGATTGTCGAGACAATTGTATTCCACCTAGAATGTGTATGAAACATTTATAAAGCCCTAATTTGACTGTTTGAAGTCTATAAAGTGGGATGTTACCATTCATTTCATTTCACCAGTGAATTGAGAATTTCTTTGATCGATTCAAAGAGGGTGTAACCTGTCTATTTTAGAGCTTAATGGCAATTTCAAAATCATAACAGCATGTCATTGGCAAATCATCTGAAGAACACTTGCGCAAAGGTACCCTACCAAGTAAAATCTTTTCAAGAATTTTTAGTTGAGATAAAATGGCATCATCTTCATCTACTACAATGAAGAAACAAGGAAAGGAAGTTTTTAATGTTTAGTTAGTAAAGAATGAGGTGTGTAAGCCATAGAAGTTTCAGGCCATTCTGGAGGGCACGATCATTGGAGATCTAAGTGAAGCTCTGTCATCAGTTCCAAAGAATGTTTTAATGATAAATGACATCAGGTCATGCTACATGTGCAAAATTGGAAAGATTGGCAACTATGAAATCAGGGAAGGATACAAAAAATTGTACAAAACTAGGGTGTTGAAGCCAGAACACCAGAAGGTTTTCGAGCAAGGGTTAGTACATGCCCTAGATTTTCCACAAAATTTCAAAGTGGAATGGATTAAAATCATACTAAGTAGAGTACACAACATGCAAATTTGGCTAGAGGATGGACCAGTTCAGATCACAAAAGAAATGATTCACTGGGTAACTGGATACCCTAAAATCCCTGGTAAGAAAACAATGAGATGTTTAAGAAAGGAGGAGATTGAGGCAAACACTAAGGCAATTTGGAATAAGCACGCAATGACAATCTCTACTATCACTGATCCTGAGATTGAGTTTGCAATGAGAGTTGTTGCTCACAAATTTTATCAGTTTAGTCGGTTGGACAACATCCCATGTATGGTAGTGGACCAGGCTTGGAAAATTATGAAGAAGGGCCATACCTATGACCTCGCCGAGCTCCAACTAAATCAACTTGCCAATAACCTTACTTCTATCTGAAAAGAAAAGAATTCTATGTGTAAGTTTGGTTCCCTACTCATTTTTCTATTCTTTTACATTCAAAAGTGGTTTCCTACTACTGGTAGAGTTATTTGGGATAAGAATAGGCCAATCATAGTTCAAATTAATGAATTTATTAGTCAGATAGGAGAGAATTTTGAGGGTGTAATGGAAAACTATTTTATTCAATTCTAGAAGAAAATGAGGAAGAGAAGTAGGATTCTTGTATGTCTAGTTGAGAAGTACAATCAGGACATTTGTTTCTTAGTAGATACTGACTTCACCTATACACAAGCTATTTTATTGAGGGTATCATGGCTAATGCCATTACCTTATGAGGTAAATATTGATGAGACCACAATAGCAATCACAACCCTGTTAGCCGAGGAAATTGATCAGAAGGCTCCCTAATTTGGAACATATGAGGAGGCTAAGTCCAAAATAACCATGGGATTGAAGTCTACTACCATGGAGAGAAAGAGGAAAAATATAGTAAAGAACTTAGTATAAATGATAGGAGAGAAAGAGGTAGATGCACCTCTTGGATTGACACAAGGACTAGGAGAAGACAAAGAAAGTGGATCTAGTGAAAGTGAAGAAGAGGAGAAAGTCATGGAGAAGAAAGGCAAGAAGGCAGCAATTGACGAGCCCCTAAGCAAGAAATTACAAAAACCTAAGGCTATTTCATCACCTATTCTTAGGCCAAGAACAAGGGCAGCCTCTATAGCTGTAACTGCCAAGACACAAAAGAAAACCCCTGCATTAGGGAAAAGGAAAATTGTTCAGCCTAGGGTAGTGCTGAGCCAGTCAAGGAAGAAGCCTAGGAGAAAGCTTATTCTGGAGAAGGATGATGAGGAAATAGAAAGTGATGAGGAGGTTAAGAAGAGGAAGCTACAAGTACATAGTAAAACACCAATTGTGGATGAATTATGCCACACCATCAAGAACTCTATTGGACTTGAAGGTTTGAAACAAATAAGATTTGAGAGCATGAGTAGAGGAGATAAGGAGAAAATTGAAGAAGCTATACTTGAGATGCTCTGCACTTTCAAAATGCTACCAATACAAATGGGGAAGTTGATCCCAAATGAGCTATACAATAGAGTTGCATAGAAATGGGAATTTTCCCTAATGACTGAGAAGTAGATAAGGGAAAGGACTTTAGCTCAAGTTGCACCAGACCTATCTCCTACTAGTATTCAGAAAGTTGTGGAAGAGTACAGGAACAAATTTGATCCTAAGAAAAGGCCTTACTCTATCCTTCAACACAAGGTTGAAGATGTTGTTCAGGAAAGTCTTAGGACTTGGAAAATCATTTTTGGTTTGTTAATTGACAAAAGTGCACCATAGGATGCTAGCACATCTAAGAGTGCTGAGCTAGATGAAAAAGAAGATATAAATAAGCCACCTATTCAAGAGAAAGAATCTCCCAAGGAAGAAACATGTCAAAAATTTTCAGAAGTCACTATTGTTGACATCACCAAGGATACCCCAATGAAACATTAGGTATTGATCGAGGAAGACATACAAGCCGAGGAAGAAAATGATACATCTTTGTCGGGAAGTAATACCATGCTATTACAAGTTATAGATTATCCATCAATTGATGAAACTTCAACTATCAACAAAACCCCTGTAAATCCTCAAGTTGTTATAGTTGACATATTATCCGATATTAGCACTACCAAAGAACAAGACCAGTCAGCAATTGCACTTCAATCTACATCTGTCAAGGAGTCATAGAAAGAAAAAGTAGATCAGTCTGCACTATTAATTGTCAATCCTCACATGGAGGATAAGGGAAAAGAAAAGAATGAAAAAAATATCAACATCCAAGAGCCTAAGGAGCAAGAGGCAATAAAAAATCTTGTACAGATGCCTAGTGGAAGTACACAAAAGAAGAAGGCACATAAAAATAAGGTGAAAACTTCTACACCCGAGGTGACAATCGATGAAGTTATTGTGATTCCAAAATCAGACACAGATAACTTGTCCTATGAATAGATACAAATATTGCAAGATCTACTAAAGAGGAAAAGCAGGCAAGAAGAATTGAGAAGGGAACATCATCAAAAGAAAGTTTTGCATAAGATAAAAGGTATATTTATTGATGCTTTTGACATGACTGATGTTGATGAGTTTGACCCCATACTGGAACAAATTGTTCACATAGTCAAGAAAGTGACAAATGAAGAAAGAGAAGAAAATGATAAGTTGTTGCAATGGTCAGAAAGGAAATTTGAGACAAAGTTACTCAATAAGGTCTCTGTTGAGATAGCAGTAAAGCAGGTAGAACTCTCTACCCAAATATCAGATTTAGGAGTTGTATTAAATGCACAATCTTTGTATACAAAGCTCTGTAATGTAGAAGAATTTACCAAGGATAACCAGGAACTAGTAGATAAACTGCAACAAGAAATAAAGTCTACTAGTCAATCATTGAGTTTGGATGCTAGTTCCAGTTCCAAACACTATGTCAAGCTTCTATATAGTCAAGGAAGGATAACTGAGTTGATGGCTAATGATGGTAAGATAAGGGCTCATCTAATCTCTATACAAACAATGTTGACACCTCACCTAGAGGTCATTCAAAGAGAGTTAGCCAAGGCTAAGGAACTAATATAGAAAGATCCTCATCTTTCTACTACTGAGAGCCTAGTCAACCTAGCTGCCGAGCTAGAAGTGTAATCAGAGGTTCTGAAAGTTGCAACATCCAGTTGGGAGTCTACATTGCATATCGTTATGATGCTTCACAAACCATTCTAGAGAAATATTGCAGGCTCCCTACTAACAAAGAAATCATAAGTGCCAAAAACAAGGGGGAAATAAGTAAATGACATATCATGGCACATAGGGAGGTAAAAAAATCAAAGAGCCAAAGAAAAAATAGAATGGTATGATATACTAAAGTTTTGTATATGTATATATCTTAGGGGGACTATTATGTTAATACTAAGTACTCTTGTAAATATATTGTAAATGTCATGACAAAGTGTTTTTGCCACTAATGTCAAAGGGGAAGATTGTAGATCCCTATAGTTTTGTTGTCTATTAGTGTCTTACACTTAGTCATTATCTAGGCAATGTTGGTCAGTCATCACTACGACTGAGTCATCATGTATAGGCTGAATCATATAATGTACATTTACCGAGTAGTAGTCACTACCGAGTAAACTTATGGTCACTGAGTACTTTTGTATTAGCCGAGTTAGTTTTTTCTAAGCTATGTAAACAAGATAATGTCGAGTGCTAGAGATATCAGTAAATGTTGAGTACATTAATTACCGAGCGCTAGAGATATCGAATGCCAAGCAAGCTAGAATTAGCTATGTTTGTTATGGCACAATCATCGAGGTAAAATGTTTTGGCTGACATTCATATTTTTTTTACCATTTGTTGAGGAAATCACAGAGGTGATTACACTCCTATTTTACAATCATTGATCCCAATGCAACACTTGGAGCCAATCAGAGTTAGGAAAGGTTAAGCAGAAAAATAAGTTAATCAAGATCGTAGATCTCAAATCTTGGAGAAATTCAGTTGTCTATATAAGATGAGATCTAAACCCTAATATGTGAGTGGATGAGAAAGGAAAGAGAGAATATCTTTAGACCAGTGAAGTACTCTGATAGAGTTCAGTGACCGAGTGAAATAGAGTAAAGCAATGAAGGACAGAACAGAGATAAACTTGATAGATAAAGATCAAATCAATACTAGAAGGAGAAGATCTGTAATCAACATACATTGCAAATTGAAGGATCAGGTACTGAGACATTTTAACCAGTGTATCAAGGTAAATCTCTTAATAGAGTGGTTTTAATAGATCATATGTAATCTCTTAACCGAGTGCTTACTTAGTTGTAAGTTTTAAATCCTTTTGCAAGGTAGATTGTATAAGTCTTTTAGCTCTTAATAGGGAAGACCCCTTACAGGGTAGATCATATTTTGTGATCAAATTTGTAGCCGTAATAGGAAAACTTTATACTGCAGTAGTGAATATTTGTAGGTGTCATCCCCACCCCAGTTTTACCTTTCAAGGGTTTCTAGGTAACCAAGTTACTATGTTATGAGTACTTTCATGAATGATGTTTAGTTTGTTGATTTCATTACATTGATGAAGTCTGTGATAATGCTATGCAAGTTTTCAGTAATGTTAAAATGGATTAATAGGTGATATCTGATTCACCCCCCCCCCCCCCCTCAGTATCACATTTCCCAATAGATTTCAGCCAACATGATTATCATGGAGGCTTGCACATTTATATTTATGTTGTAGACATATGTATGAAGCTATGTTCATGGATGAAGAGTTTGATATGTAGTAGAAGTTAAGTTATGATGTTCATAGTTGATAGTCACAGTTTCTCGAGTTTATCCAGAGGAGCCGACAAAGATTATATTGGTAAAGTAGTTGCGGCTATCATTTTGGTATGTGCTCTTGAATTAGAGTTTGTTGGTGTGTGTGAGTGTTTACACCTTCTTGAAATTAGGAAAATTAACAACAATTCTATGCAAATACAATGGAAATTTAAGCTAAAGAATTGAAATTAACATCCATATCATCTCATGGTTCTCTATCTAAGCTTGGTAAGTAGAACTCTCAGCCTTATTCTCTACTAGTGACAATCCTAGAATTAGAAAGTATGATAAAATACTTAATCTAGCTCTCATTTCTCAAAATGATAAAAAGATTAACTCAAATGCTCAAAATATTGCTCTCAATTTCTCTCAATTGCTCTTAAATTGCCTATAATTATGATGCTATGCACTTGAATTTCTAAGCTCCCTTTATGCTCTCAAAATGACTCTTATTTATAGTAAAATACCAAGGGTAGGGGGTATAGTTATTTAATCATGATTTAGCCTTGGTTGATTCAAAAACTTTGAAATATTTTTAAATGGGGGGACAATTAAATGATTGTCTCAAAGGTTTGGACAAAAAGACAAATTTGAGCAGTCGAGATTCAAAGTTGAAATGTGTGATTGAGATTCAACTATTTAGGAGTGATCCATGTGCTTTTGTTCTCAATTCTTATTGGTTGCTCAAATTTTGTTGAAAAATATTAGGATTAATTAAATTCTATCAATTAATTAAATTAGCCATGTAAGGGAATATGTTCAATTTGATTTTTGATTTAAAATTATACAATTAATTGATTAAAATCAATTATATAGTGTGATTGATCCCTTTAAGCTTGTATTTAATTATTTATTGTCATTATTTGATTTTTCCTTTGATTTAAATGATTTTGTCCAATTTTGATTAATAAATGTCCATTTAAAATTGATTTGATCCATTTTGATGAGAATTAGAGCATTTGTTTGAGATTTTGCAACTTTGATGATTCTAAGACACTTGTCTAGTTTTTGGTTTCTACAAATGCCCCTCTTTGGATTAATGTGTGTAGTGCATTGATTCAAAGAAAATTTTATGTCTCGATCATTGATTTGATTCTTGATTGATTGATACAAAACTGATTTGAAACCTGATAGAAACTGATTTGATTGATAAAACCTCTGATTTAAAAAATGATGCCACATGCCCCACTAATAATAGTTCAAAATTTTAATGCTCCATATTCAATGTTGTTTGATGTTGATGCCAACTTGATACTCTTATGATGCCCCCTCAAAAATGAAAACAAATTGATCGCCTGATATGAAAAAATGATGAAATTAATTGATAATTGATCCAATATGTTTTTATTTCTAAAAAATATTGATGATAGTCAAGGTCACAACAAATTCCTCGGTTTGATTGATATGCACATATAGATCAAAAGGTCAAATTTACCTCAAAATTAGGTCAAATAGCGTAAATAGGTTGAAAAACCCAAATTTACTATTCATGTGCACTTTTGACTATTGAGATTTTGCTCTGATCCTAAGATAGCTCATCATGATGGTTGTGCCTATTTGAGAGCATCGGTTCGAGAGATGTGGATGGTATCAGAGACCTTTGGATTACGAACCTCTTGTAAGTGATTTTGACCCTCCTAGTGCATTTATTACAACTTTATTTAGCATTTATTACATAAATTTCTTGATTTTTACATGTAATTTTGTAAAATGCCACCTAGGATAGTTTAAATGATGCCTAGGCTTATGAAGTGATGCATCCACACATTAAAAAGCCACTTAAGATAGTTTAAAACCCACCTATGATAAATTTGATATCGCCTAAAGCTAGGGCTTTTTTGTCAAGCTATGTGTAAAACACCGTGTGAAAAATCCCTATGTTTTAAATGACGTCTAGACATGATGAAATGCCACCTAGGGTCATGAAGTGATGCTTAAGAAATGAATTACTACATCTACTTGATAAAGTTCCGCATGTGAAAAGTTATTCACTGCCTAAGGTAAAATACCACCTCTGCATAGGCAAATGACATCTATAGGAATTTTGATAAATTTGATACTCAAACTTGATTTTTCTGATAAAATTTGATGTCTCTGGATGATTGATTGAATGTCCAAGATAGATAAGTCTGTTATAGTTAAGAAAACAAGTGATTAGGATATCATGATAATTATACCAATGAATGTGTGATTTGTCAATCTGATAGGATAGAAAATTGATAGTAGAACACTAATAGGTAGATAACTGATAATTCGTGCTCAAGACATAGAGACATGAACAAATGGTGATAGCTTGATTGATTGAAGTTTGATTGATTGACTTAAAATAATCCATTGATATAGAATACTGATATGATTCCCTTGATTTGCAAAAGAGGCACATTACTGTAAGTTATACATACAAACCGCAGCTTCTTGGATATTAGACCTAGGTTAGGAGTTGACACAGTCAGTTTGCTTATGACCAGATTTCTAGGATGATGTACATTATATGGGATATATTAGAGCACGTGGTCAATGCTGGGATGTCCACAGAGTATAGAGAGTGGTGGTCTCGAAATAGATTTTTGAGATTTAACAATCTTGCAGAGCAGATCCTAGGCAGAGATGAGCGATCAGATGATGATGGTGGGGATGATGACGGGGATGATGGTGGCAGACCTAGACAACATCAAGCTCCTAGAGGAAAGAGAGATCCTTGGATCATAGCTAGAGGATGAGTTGGGCCATGGGTATGAGGTGGACATTTCAGGGATAGGGCTATCAAACAGGCTCAGCCAAATCAGGGACCTAGATTTGTATGTCCTAGAGCTACAATAGTACAGGGACAACAAAGAGTCAGTTGATAGGTTCATATTGATGCTTCTAGATAGGTTCCTAGAGGATAGGATCTCTTGGTACAGTTACATCAGGCTTCAGTAGCACAATAGGGATAGGTTCCAACACAACAGGTGCCTCCATAGATACCTATGTCTCAGGATATGGGTCAGACTTCTCAGGCTTCTCCTAGTATAGACACTTTGTCACATGATGTGAGGAATTTGCAGATAGGTTTATTAGTATTTGTGGGCCGATTAGATCAATTAGCCACTATGATGTAATAGTTCATGACTATTATGGCTTAGAGGCTGATTATTGCTAGCACTAATCAGACTCCTACTCAAGATAGACCAGGTGACAGGGGTCTAGATGGATTAGGTGTAGGTGATGGATCGAGTGGCACTACAAGATCTTGATGGTTGATTATGGATCTCCTCATTGATGACTTTGTATCATGTTTTATTTATGGATCAAGACTTTTGATGTACCACTTTGTTGATGACATTGTATCTTTGATATACAAATTTGTTGGATCTTTGATGTTATGGACACTTATATGATGATGGACTTTCCTTGATTCTTGTGATGTATTTACATGAGATTATCTTTATATGAAGCTCTATATGATGTTTATGATGCATTTACTTTTGATAATGTTATGGATGCAATGTATCTTACATATGATATAGATAGATGGATGCAAATGATAATGGAACTTTGATAGTTTTTCTGATTTTCAATGTATGGATGCAAATGTTTTATTATGGAAATATGGATATATGATGAATGCAACTATGGCTTTTTTTTTTGAATGTATGCAACTCTTAATGATTTATCCTTAACTATATGTATGCAAATGATGAATGAGTAATGAATCTCTTTTCTTTTTCTCTTTTGCTGATATAAGGATAATGAATAATGAGTAATGCCATGGATGAATGCAAAAGATAATCTCACATGATTAATTTGAACCAAGGATAATGATGTTTAAATTGAACCCCCCTTCTTAATGATTGATCAAGATAACTAACCCCCTTTCCCTTGGAAAAATAACTACAAACCAATGCACTTAATCTAACATGAAAATGCAATGCAATGCAACTAAATTGTCACTAGCTTTTTAGCAAAGAAATGCCATAGAGAAATATTTTCATCATTGAGCATTGTAGGACCGGAAAAAAAGTACAACCATCACTGATCACATCATGATGATATGAATACTGCTTTATATCACATTTGGTAACCCTTTAGGAAACTAGTACAACCCTCACTAGTTGAATGACCAACTATGAGAGTATGAATACCAGTTTCAATGGATTCAATGTTGCAATTGGATTTTGGTATTGAGATATTGAAAATCTAAATAGCCAAGGTATCCATTTATGTAAACAAACAAAGGTCAACCTTCCATCCTATATGAAAGTCCTCAATGGTTCTTTGATGACCATGTCATTAGACAAATTCACATAAGTTGTTGGATCTCCCTCAAGATAGTCACTCAAGAAGAATAAAAATATCATGTCTCCATCATCGCCAATCTAGTCGAAACATCAGCGATTAGCTAAAAAGATGTGATAAAAATCCAATAAATATCATCAAAAAGCTTTAAGTGTTTTGCAATGTATCAAGATTTTCAAAAATAATTTCCAAACATTCTGGTCATTTAAGTGATGTCAATTTTTAATCTTGAATAATAAAGTCAATGAAGGCTCAAGGATCAAGTTGTAGGATCAAAATACTTGGTTGTGAACAATGATATCCATCAAAGGTTCAACAAAATCTCTCTCTTCTAAAGCTTTGATAATTCCCTCTCTGATGTGTGACCAAAAGTAGCACTATTGAATCTACTTGTACCAAAAATCCAATCCTCTCCTACCCCCAAGTGATAAATGTGATCATGTGACAAACTTAGGGCAAGATGAAATCAAAAATGCAAAAATGCAGCTGAAAGGTTTTATTATGACTATGCACAAATGATGGATGCAATGGAGATTTACAAGTGGGATGATGGAAATGCAATATGTACACATGCAACTAGGAAAGACTTAAGGGAACAAAAGGCACTTGATTGCCAAGTTTTCACCTTTTGGGTTTATTGCTTTTTTTTTCTCTTTTTCTCTCTCTCTCTCTTTTTTTGCTACCAAGGCGCCTAATTGCTAGGTTTTCACCAAGGCACTTTTTATATTTTTTCTTTTTTTTTTCAAATTTTTTTGATATTTTTTATTTTCTCATGTACAAAAGTGATGCTTGAGTCATCGGATACACACTTGTCTGATACTATTTCTTCTAATACTCTCATCTAATTAGGTATGAAACCTCTTTAAATGGATGCTATTAATGGGCTCTTGTAATTATTCCCCATAACAATTGGCTAATTTGTAAGTCCTCGTTCTAAAAGAAGAAACAATGACAAAAGGACCAAGCCAATTTGCTTCCCATTTACCCTTCTTTTCCCTTTCTGCTTGATTTTTAGGGTTCTCCCTTAGCGCTAAATCACCTACTTGAAAGACTCTTGGTTTAATGTTTCTGTTATAGTTCCTTGAAATCATATTTTGATAAACTTTCAAATGTTCATAGGCTTGTGCTTGATGTTCCTCTAACAATTCCAATTGTTGAAGTCGGGCAACTCTATAATCCTCATTCATTATTAATCCTTGCAATGATACTCTTAGGGATGGGATTTCAACCTCCAAAGGTAAAACAACTTCAGCTCCATAAACCAATGAATATGGTGTAGCTCTTGTAGGTGTTCAGATGCTAGTTCTATAAGCCCATAAAGCCAGGTTAATTTGTACGTGCCAATCTCTTCCTGATTTGTTCACCGATCTTTTCAAGATTTTAAGGATATTCTTATTTGTAGCTTCGGTATGTCCATTTCATTATGGATAATAAATGGAAGAAGAGTGTAATATGAAATGTATCACAAAGTTCATCCACATCTTTGTTCTTGAATTATTTTCCATTATCTATAACTATGGAATGAGGAATACCATATTTGCAAATGATGTGATTAAGGATGAACATGGAGATTTGTTTTCCTGTAGTAGTGATCAAAGGAATGACCTCTACCCATTTAGTGAAGTATTCCATAGCCGTGATGATGTATTTGTGCCCATTGGATGAAGGTGGATAAATCACGCCAATCAAGTCAAACCCCCATTGATAAAATGGCCAAGGTGTAACAAAAGGATGTAGTTCTTGAGCTGGTACATGTATCATATCACCATGATATTGACATTTTGTGCATATTTTAACAAAGTGACAAGCGTCCTTTTCTAAGGTTTTCCAAAAATACCCCATGTGAAGGATCTTCTTAGCTAAGTTTAACCTGCTTGAGTGTGACCCACAAATGCTCTCATGAATCTCATGTAAAGATACCTTAGACTTTTCTTCCTCTAGACATCTAAGTAAAGTTTTGTCAAGACCCTTATGATACAATGTGTCAGAAAGGATAATATAACAAGCCGATTGTCTTATGAAGTGTCATTTTTGGGCTCAGGATTAGTTTTCAAGTAATACTTGGTCTTTAAGGTATGTGTAGATAGGGTCATACCAAGGTGAGTCATGTCCATTAAGTAAAGCAATAATTTGGGTATCAGGAAGGTCGAATGCTGATTTTTCCAACTCTTCCACCAAGAATTTGTACCTCTCATTTTGATCGGGCTTTTGAAGTAATGAAGCCAAGGTAGCCATTGCATCGGATGCTCTATCCTTCTCTCTTGGAATTTTCTCAAAAGTTATCAACACAAAGTATTTTTTCCAAGCATCAATCATTGCCTTGTAAGGTAGTAACTTTTCATCTTTTGTGTTGTACTCATCATTGACTTGATTTATTACTAATTGACAATCACCATACAATTGTAGCTTGGTAATATTCCATTCTAAATCCATCTTGATACCAATGACTAAAGATTCATACTCGGCTATGTTGTTGGTGCATGGGAATAAGAGCTTGTATGATTTAGGAATAGTATACCCTTGATGGGTAATCAGCAATATGCCAGCTCTAGAACCTCCTTGTGTGTATGATCCGTCAAAGTATAGCTTCCATGTCTTAGCTTCTATGTTGACAATTGCTACATTAGGAAACTCCACTTGAATGGGATGTGTGGAAACCAATGGATTTTTAGCTAAATGATCTACTATCACTTTTCCTTTAATGGCCTTTCTATCCTTATATTCAATATCAAACCCACTTAACACCATGACCCATTTTTCTATTCTTCCTGTTAAGGTAGTTTTGCCAAGCAAGTATTTCAAAGGGTCAATCTTTGCAATGAGATTCACTTTGTGCATCAACATATAGTGTCTCAATTTTTGAGAAGAAAAAACAATAGCTAGGCATGCTCTTTCCATGAAGGTGTAGTTTAATTCATACTTGATCAATGTTTGACTTAAATAATAGATAGCTCTCTCTTTTCCTTGATCATCTTCTTGCACCAAAAGAACTCCTAAAGACCTCTCGATTGTTGATATATACAAGAGAAATGGTTTTACTTTGATATGTGGCATTAGAACTAGTGGATTGATTAAGTAAGTCTTCAACAAAGAAAAGGCCTTGTCACATTCTTCATCCCATATAAAAATGGTGTCTTTATGTAGCAATATAGTGAATGAGTGACACTTTTCAGCTAGTTGACAAATGAATCTCCTTATTGATTGAAGTTTCCCTTGAAGAGACCTCATTTGACTAATGTTTCTAGGAATTTCCATGTCCATGATTTCTTGAACCTTTTTGGGATCCACTTGAATGCCTTTTGCTGAAACTATGTATCCTAATAATTTCCTGGATTGAACACCAAAGGCACATTTTTTTGGATTGAGCCTCACTTTGAATTGTTCCAAGTGTGTAAATATCTTTTCTAGAATTTGTAGATGGTCCTCTCTTTGATGTGACTTAGCCAATATATCATCTACATAATCTTCTAAAAAGGTGTGCATCATATCATGAAAAATGGTGGTCATTTCCCTTTGGTAAGTAGCTCCGGCATTTTTGAGGCCAAAAGGCATTACATTCCAACAAAAATTTCCCCAAGGGCATGTAAAGGCTGTCTTTTCTTAATCTTCAAGTGCAATCTTGATTTGGTTGTATCGACTAAAACCATCTATCAATGAGAACATAGAGTGACCAGCTGTTATGTCCACTATTGCATCTATACTAGGAAGTGGAAAGTCATCTTTGGGGCATGCAAGATTAAGATCTCTGAAGTCTATACATACGCAGATGGATTTATCATGCTTGGTAATTGGTACAATATTGGATATCCATTTCACATTAGCAATTGATCTTATGAACCCCACCTTTAACAATTTCTCCAATTCTGCTTTAACTAGAAGAGCTATATGTGGATGCATTTTCCTCAATTTCTACTTGACTGGTTTAACCCATGGTTTGACATTCAAGTGATGCATGATAAATTCTAGATCTAATCCAGGCATGTCAACAAAGGACCATGAAAAATTCACTTGCTTTGCTTGGAAAAATTCAATGAAATCCTTTATCTCTAAAGGTGTAAGTGAAGCTACTAGATGTATGAATTTGGGCTCCAATTCAGTTCCAATGTTGACTTTCTCTGTGGGCTCTATAAGAATTGGTGATCTTTCTTCTTCATGTGTTGGTAGGGTATCCAACCTCTCTTCCTTTGGTGCCACAGTTGGGTTTTCACCATCAGAAACATCTATTATTTTTAATTTTTTTGGTTCTAGTAATGCCACATGGTAGTTTTCACCACTAGAACTCTTCATTTTTTTATTTTTTTTTTCATTTTTTCTTTTGGATTAAGAGGTTGGACCCCTGCCTTTCTCATCATGTTTGGATTAAACTCTTTGGTGAAAGAGGGCTCAACCACATTTAGGTATTGTGTCATTGCTTGGTTATTGGGAAAGTATAGTAAGCCACTTGGTTCGGTTAAGTCCTAGTCAATAAGCTTGGGAAGCATTAAGGGTAAAGATTCAATTGGAAAATTGTCATTGGCTGGGTTTAAGGACATGACCTCATTATATGGTTCATACATTATATCATTAAGGTCAATAACATGAGCTTGATCAAGATGATCCATGGAAGAAGGATCAAATTCTTCTTCACTTGAGTCCTCTAAGACTTCTATGAGAAAGAATACATGTGGGTTAAACCTAACATTCAAATCACCCTCCCATGAAGATACCCAAGGTTCACCTATCCATGGCTAATTAATGTGTGCTTTCCCTATAGGAAGTATCTCCAGATCTTCACTATCTTGAGTATGTTCTTGAGGAAGATTGGTATAAGAATGTATCATGACAATATCTTTGTCATGACAAGAGTCTTCGGATAGAGAATCCCACTCATATTCTCTAGAATCATCACTATCAATGTCAAACTCTACCATGTTCACTTGTTCATAAAAATCATGCATGGGGCTAGAACTTTCTCCTTTGTATTGGTAACCTACTCCTGATTTTTCTTTCTTTGATCTCCAAGAAGGTTCAATAGGTTCAAGAAAACCTCTATTTCTCCTACCTAAGGGTCCTCTTCCCTTATACCCCATTTTTTACATAATTTCAAACCCCTTTCCATATTGGTCAGTTTGAATATTGATGTGTTGAACGCTTTCCACAAGATTATTTGAAGTATCACTTTCATCTTTGTAGGGCCATTGTAAAACCTCATTGTCTTCTTTCTCAAGTGCTGACTAGTCACTCTCTCTTACAAAATGAGAGTTGCATATGTGAGGAGGATGTGCCTTAGAAGGCTTTCCATGTGTTTTTGGGGAAGTAGGTAAATCAAATAGAGAAACAGAATATTCCCCTACTCCTTTAGAATCGATTCTACATTATTTTTCAAACTTGTGCATCATCTCACTCATTTGTTTATATTGATCTTCTTTGGCTTTGTCTCTCTTCTCTTTAGTAGGTTTTGCAAGTTTCACCTTTGGTGTGGATGTTCTATCTAAATTCTCATTTGAACTTGGACCCTCATAACTCACTTTTTCCTTTCCCTTAGCCGATGTAGTTGAGTTAGTTTGAATAGGGTTTGATGTAGAGGTAACATTTGATGTTAACTTAGGATCATCACCTTTAGTTTCTTCAATGGTAGTATTTGGAATGATCCCTTTTCTATTGTGAGGAATAAATAACTCATGAAGAGGCTTCAATGTGCTGCAATATTGAAAAGGATTTAAATCCCCTCCAATTGTGATTTCTTCTCCCATGTACAGAAATTCGATACATTGATGGTATGTAGAAGGAACCGCTTGCATCTCGTGTATCCATGGCCTCCCCAATAAGATGTTATAAGTTAATTTCATGTCTATGACTTGACATATGGTGTCCTTTTTGATGGGCCCAACTTGAATAGGTAAGAAAATCCTACCTTTTAAAGATCTCTCCTCCTCATCATAAGCCTTTATGGTAATTTTCTTCTTAGGATCAATAGAAGATTTGGATAAACCTAAAGACTTGACTAGGTTTAAAGTGCAAATATTAAGACCAGCTCCCCCATCTATGAGAACTCTCTTAACCCTATGTCTTTGAATAAGGACTTCTATATGCAATGGAAAATTTTGAGGATGAGTGATGGACATATCATCTTGATATGAAAATGAAAGACAATGTGGTGCACTGAGGTGTCCCACCATGTTTTGAAACTTTTCTTCCTCCGAGTTAATAGGAACATTAGTCCCCAATAGAGCTTGTTCCAAGATCTCCCTATGATTTGGAAATAATTTTAACAACTCCAAAATAGAAATTTGAGCTGGAGTCTTTTGTAATTGGTCCACCATGTTATATGAATTTATTGTTGTAGATGGTTGTTTAACCACAATACTTGATTGTGTAGGACCAATAGGTTTAGGATCAACTCCTTGTAGGGTAATCCTTGAAGTTTTCCCCCTAGTAATAGCATAAGATGTTTCTTCTTTGGGTTGTTTCTTGATTACAACAACATTGACATCCTGCTAATGTCTAGATAAAATATTGATAGTATTATCATAATGATGAGAAAAATTGACATTATTGCTACTTTGCTTATTCAAATTAGAAGATTCACCTTTCTCATGGTTATAAAAAAGTTTCTTAAAGGTTGCGTGATCTCCATTCTTTTTAGGCCCTTCTATCATGATCACACCATTGTCAATCAAATCTTGTACCACATTTTTCAACTGCAAGCAATCATTTGTTGTATGTCCTCTATTTCTGTGGTATTCATAATGACTAGACTCACTCCACCAGCTAGGCTTGTTTTGCGGTTCATACAGCTGAGGTAAATCAATAATCTTGTTAGCAATGAGAGTTCTCAATGCATTCTAAAGAGGTTCACCCAAAGGTGTGAAAGTCCTCTTGAGGGATGGTGCAAAGAATTTCTTAGACTTGTTAACACCTTGATTGTTCCCAAAGTTGTTATTATTGGTATTGTTGTTAAAAGACACTTTGGAAACTTGATTTGCATTATTCACTTGAGTAGGTGTTCTCATGAGAGTAAAAGGAGTGACTTTCAAATTATTAGAGTCAACAACCCCATCATTGACCACACCTTTGTTGTTGTTCCTCAACCCAAATTGGTTATAGGTGTTAGGAAAATTCTTATTCTGATTGTTATTGTTGTTGGAGGTATTGTTGTTGTTGTGATTCTTGTTATCCTTATATAGCTTTAGTTCTCCATTTTTAATCAATACCTCCTTCGTAGTCACTCCATTTTCAATAAGATCTTGAAAAGTTTTAGGACATTGCATCCTTAACCGATAGTTCATTTCATTACTCAAGCTATTTATAAAGGTGTCCATCTTTTCCTTTTCCGGTACACTTCAAGGGTATCTAGAAAATACTACCCTCCATCTTTGTAAGAAAAGTAGGAATGCTTCTTGCTCTTTTTGCCTAGTATTGCATAGGGTAATCATTGTAACTTCATGTTTGATATTATATGAATAGTGTGTTACAAATTTAGAAGCTAGCTCTTCAAAAGTTCAGATGCCTGGAGGTAATTTTGAGAACCATTCCATGGCCATGCCTCCCAAACTTCTAGGAAACAACCTCATTAAATAAGTAGTGTTATGCATGAACTCTAAGCTTAATGCACAAAACTACCTTAAATGATCTTGGGGTTCAGATGCTCCTTTGTATTTGTCATACTTAGGAAAGACAATAGCAGTAGGGAATGGTATCATGATTAAACTCTTATCAAATGGGAATGGACACAATGCCTCTATTGAAAAGGGTTTTGGAGCCCTACTTTTCTTTATTGTGTCCAATTGTGTTTGGAATAACTTAAATTGCTTGTTCATGATATCAATCAGATTATCATCAACTTTCTCTTTCTTAAGTTGATTGACATCATAGTCATGAGGGAGTTTAAGACCCTTTTGGGCTAGGTCTAGAAAATACTTCTCCTTATCTCTTTCTAATGATTTTTCAATGAGTTTCATGAAGTATGGATTTTGCATGGCTTCATTAACCTTCTCATCGGTTGCATCTTCAGCAGTTGGTTCATCATTGCCCCCATTGTTAGTGTTGTATAACCCTTGATTGTTAGGGTCTATTCCTCCATTGTTGTTGTTTGACCCTAGATTGTTTGGACCAATACCTCCTCCATTGTTATTATTACCATGGTTACCTTTGTTGGTTTGATCTGAACCTGAGTTACCTGAATAAATCATGTTGGTTTCTACCTCTTGGATGGGTGCTTGTGGTATTCTTGGGGAGGTAAATGTATCACTCAGAAAAGGAAGTTCTTGCCTTGGATAAGTTCCCTTTGCTTGCAAGGTTTTCTTTACGTAATACGATCGAGTGAAAGCTAGCATGAGCATAAAAGCTCTTGGAAATAGGCTTTATCTCACTTGCTTGTGATCAAATCCTTACAAAATTTTCAAAAATGTTCGAAACTAGGATTTTTGACCAGGTGGGATATTGGAATAGCTAGAACGTCCAAAAGGGTACTCGAATATGAAATCAATTTTTTTTAAAACCCCTGAGAAATGCTCACTCTTTTCCCTTCTTTGTTTCTAGGCATCACTTGCCTATGTGTAGGCATGACTTATCAATTAGTACGCGGTCATTGGAATATGCCTAGGCGGTGCTCTGCAAGTCAGCAGGCAACTTTTCTTTGTTGATAGGCATTTCTTAATTTTTCTAGGCATTTCTTAAAATGTCACAAGCGTGACTTCATCATTGACAGGCATTTCTTGAATAGCCATAGGCATGACTTTACTCTGTATAAGTAGTTTTTCTCTGTGTGGAGGTGGCACTTTGCAAACCAGATTGTAAATTTCAATTTTAAAAAGTTGTAAGATCAGGTCTGTAGAATATTCTTGCTTTAAAATGAAGTACAAACACAACACACACATAAAATTTGTACCATATCCCTAAAACCACACCAAAAGTGTATGTTCTCGATCATTTTTCACAAGTATAAACAAGAATATATTCCAAGCAATCTACCTAGAGTCACATTTGGCTCTACAAGGCAGATTACTACTTGATAGGATTTTAATGAACACCTCCATTCTAGATCATGTCAAGCTCTTTTACCCACTTGTGGGCTTCCCACACGTACAAAAGCATGATTTGGCGCAATCCAAAAGGACTACTAGAGGAACTGAAGAAAACTTGCACACAACCTAGTCACTCTCCTATTAAGGAAGAATGTATTTGTCTATAGTGGGTCAGATAGTATCATGGCTAAAGTGATTGTCTCCCACTTGGGTCGTTCCCTCTCACCGTCCTCATAAGGAAAATCTCGAGAGGTAGACCCTTTAAAGATCTAAATTATCTAGCATGTATAGAAAATGAGAAATCGAACTTAGTCCAACAAGTTTGGGAATTTGGTTCACTTAGAAAGTGAAGAGCATATCCCTATTGTTGTTCCTTGTTCCAAACACTTCAAGCAAAATTGTTCTTTTTCAATCTCTTGACAAGGAGATTCTTATAAGTGAAATGTTTGATTAATTCCTCATCCCTTTCTTTCTACCAAATCAAACTCACACTTTTGGCTTTTTGATCCACTTCAAAAAATGGAGAGCATATGCCTAATGTTTGTTCAATTTGGATGATAGTAAGGTTTTCCTATTAAGCTAGATCCAAAGAAAAGCCACAATTTAAGCAATGCAAGCTTGATATGGAAAATACCTCTTTTGTAGCTAGCAAAGGCTAGGCACTTTTTTGAGGTTTTTGATGCTCATTTGCTTACTCACCTAGTGGCTATCGTTCCTGCTCCAACTCCTCCAACTCCTCCAAAAAATTAGTCAACACAACCATACAAAGTGAAGGAAACCAAAAGGAACAAAATTTAAATGCAATTAAGTGTTCTTGACAAGATTTTGCAAAGAAATTTTAACAACTTAATGCAAGAAAAATTTAATTCAAAGTAGGAAATTTCATTTTATAAGCATCCAACACTTTAATGTAATGAGCATAGAGCTTTTCTTCTAATCCCAAACTATCTAGAATTGAAGCATTATGAATCTCTTTTTGACCTTTGTTTTGGATTCTTACCTCTTTGCTCTCTTGTGTAACTCTGCTCTCTGGTTTCCTGAATTTTTTGTGTCTGGTCATTTGTAGGAAAAAATCATAGACAAAGAGTAAGAAAACAAAATTTAATGATTTGACAACAAATTTAAACAAAAAATACTAGGCATCATTTATCAGCTAAAGAGCATCAGTTAACAAGTAGTAGGCATAATTTTAAAACTCACAGGTGTCACTTTCCAGTGACTCAAGCAACTTTTAAAAATTATTAAGCATGATAATTTAATCACTAGGCGTAAAAGTAGCTAAAAATTACATAAGATAAAATATCCAAAGTGGCAAAGAACAACTAGTAAGCGTTAGTTAAAGATTACTAGGCATGAAAAATCACTACAAATTGCATAAGATACAGTATCACAGGAAACAAAGGGCAGCTAATAAGCATTATTTCTCAGATCGTAGGCATCGATTTACGCTCTTAGGCATAACACTTTATCTCACAAGTGTCAGAAGAAGAAAAGACAGAAGAGAAAGAATCTCATAGGTGTCAATCAATTTCTTCCAAGCATCGTCAAAATGCTCATAAGCATCATTAAATCCTTCACATGCAACACTTCTCCTATTTTCTACAAAATTCACATAAAAGTGAAGCCAAAAACACACAAAATTTGATAAAAATGATAGAAATGAGGCTCAAGGCCCCATGTTGGGTGCCATTTGTGTGTGAGTGTTTACACCTTCATGAAATTAGGACAATTAACAACAATTCTATCCAAATACAATGAAAATTTAAACTAAAGTATTGAAATTAACATCCATATCATCTCATGGTTCTCTATCTAAGCTTGGTAAGTAGAGCTTTCAGCCTTATTCTCTGCTAGTGACAATCCTAGAATGAGTTTGTATGATAAAATGCTTAATCTAGCTCTCAATTCTCAAAACGATACAAAGAATAACTCAAATGCTCAAAATATTGCTCTCAATTGCTCTTAAATTGCCTATTATGATGATGCTATGCACTTGAATTTCTAAGCTCCCTTTATGCTCTCAAAATGACTCTTATTTATAGTAAAATCCCAAGGGTAGGGAGTAGAGTTATTTAATCATGATTTAGGCTTGGTTGAGTCAAAAAATTTGAAATATTTTTAAATGGGGGGACAATTTAAATGATTGTCTCAAAGGTTTGGACAAAAAGACAAATTTGAGTGATTGAGATTCAAAGTTGAAATGTGTGATTGAGATTCAACTATTTAGCAGTGATCCATGTGCTTTTGTTCTCAATTCTTATTGGTTGCTCAAATTTTGTTGAAAGATATTAGGATTAATTAAATTTCATTAATTAATTGAATTAGCCATGTAAGGGAATAGGTTCAATTTGATTTTTGATTTAAAACTATACAATTAATTGATTAAAATCAATTATATAGTGTGATTGACCCCTTTAAGCTTGTATTTAATTATGTAATGTCATTATTTGATTTTTCCTTTGATTTAAATGATTTTGTCCAATTTTGATTAATAAATGTTTATTTAAAATTGATTTGATCCATTTTGATGAGAATTAGAGCATTTGTTTGAGATTTTGCAACTTTGATGATTCTAAGACACTTGTCTAGTTTTTGGTGTCTACAGTTGGAGAGTTAAGAATGTTTGGTTAAGAGTGCATGACATAATTCTGCATGAGGAGGAAGTATCAGTTAATTTGGTAGAGCTGACAGTGTGAAGTAACGTGTTCACTCATATTGAGTTAGACAGGTCCCAGTTTGTGTTGCGTGCTTAGTAGAGCCGACAAAGATGTTATTGGAGAGTTTTATTATTTCTCTAATATGATTTCAAGGTAGTTCTAACATGCTGACTTGGTTATATCATTTAGAGGAAAGATACTTATAGGCAGTAATTTGTGATTGCTATGTGTGGCAGACAGTTGAAAGAGAAGAGTAGAGCAGAGAGTACGAAGTATTGTGCCATCAGTAGAAGGTCTATGTGACTAAGAAGAAAGTGTATGCTATTCATTGGAACTGATCAAGACAATAGGTCTACGTGCAGTTCACCAAGATATAGATATAGTTTGTATCTATTAAGCAGCCTTCACCCCTTTGAGCAGTGTGCTCCCGGATAGTGCATCCTCACCCCTAATAGGGTTAATTATAAAAGACTCCTAACAGGGTCTGACCCTTGACCAGGTCAGTGTACTTATTTCATTTTAAAGATCAACTCCTAATAGGGTTGTAAGATCTTCTAACAAGGATCATAATACACTAGTACAATTCTTAGTGGGTGTCAATTCCCACTGGGGTTTTTACCTATTTGGGTTTCCTTGTAACCAAAATTGTGGTGTTAGGTTAAGTGTTCTTTCATTGTGTTTATGCTTAATATTCTTATATACTTAATTGGATAAAGAATTGAAACTCATAGATCATAATTGATTCACCCCCTCCCCCCCCCCCCCCCCTTAGTTATCTCTTTGGACTATTCCTAACAATGAGGTTCTTCACTAAACATGATGAAAGCATATTATAAGGTCTAATGGACTTTTCTTATCAAAATGCTATAGAAGTTAATTTTTTCAGATAAATTGTGTAAGTGGATTATCTCTTGTCTATCTAGGGCTTGCTTCTTAGTCATTATTAATGGATCACCTTCAGGTTTGTTTAAAGAAAAATAGAGGGTGCAATAGGATGAATCACTATCTCCATTTCTCTTTGTTATTATGGTTGAAGCTCTTAGTAGAACTATCACACAAAAGTGCCAAATAGGGCTCTGGCAAGGTATTGTCATTCTAAACACAAGCATATATATTACTCACACTTTGTTTGCTAATGACATGTTACTCTATGGTAAAGCAAATTTGAGAGTGGCTTCTTAAATGAAAAATGTAATGGAATTATATATTTTAGTGTCGGGAAAGAAAGTGAACGTGCAAAAGTCAATTGTCTACACCTTTAATACTAAACCTTCCATAAGATGAAGATAACTCAGACTCTTAGATACCAACAAGGATAACTCCCAGGAAAATAGCTTGGCATTCCCTTTTTTATGGGAGAAAATAAGGCATCCTTTTGGAATCAGGTGATTGATAGGCTTAATTCTTGTATTACAACATGGAAAGCTAGATGGATATCCTTTTTAGGGAGGTTATTTATCATTAAGTTAGTGCTAAATTCTGTTGGATACAATTGTCTGAAGGAGATTGTTGGAATGATTATGTGTTGTCTTTGATGTCACATAGATGTCATATCAATTGTCAGCTCAGTCGGTCAGCAAAGCAATTCCCAGTGTCTACCGAGCTCAGTTGGTCAGCAAAGCAGTTACCAGTGTCTACTGAGACCTCTCGGGTGTCAAAAGAAAAGTATGGCAGAAAATAGTGTTAACCGAGCTTCCTCAGTTATCAAAGGAAAGTTAGTGTCTATCGAGCTCACTCAGTCTCCAAAGGATGTTGAAGAATTTGCAGTACTTACCAAGTTCTCTCGGTCACCAAAGGAAATCTTCTTTGGATTAATGTTTACCGAGCAAGGTCGTCCCAGTAAAGGATTTTGTCAATTTAAGAAATAAAGTTGATTTATTCTAGCTGACTATTGTAATGATTAGTAATGTTTGTAATAATTATTAGTGCCGACTTGACAATCTGAATGGTATATATATAGAAGGTCAAGTTGTGAATTATGAAAAAGAAAAAAGAAGAAAGAGAAGAATAGTATGAGTGAATTTTGAAGGATGGTTAGATATCCTTGAAGAGCAGCAGAGATATATTTGATCAGGAAGGATCTAGTGAAGCAGAACAGAGATCTGTAATCAGCAATTCAGTTGCATCACTATTCAGGTCTCTTCATTGTTACTTTCTTACTATTGTAGCAGTGATTTCAAAATCTCCTAACTGAGTTGGTTTAACAGCCATTTTGTATATCCTCTAACAAGGTGACAGTTCTATTGAATTGTTTCAAGACCTCTTACAAGGCCACTCCTAGCAGGGTGATTAAATCCTCTAACAAGGTCACACCTAATAGTTTGTTTTGTAACCTTTTACCGGGTTGGCTCCTAACAGGGTATCACTTCAGAAGAGTGAAAATTAGTAACTAGTTACATTGGTGGTTTTTCCCATATTGGGTTTCCATGTTAAATCTGGTGTCTCTTGTGTTCATGGTATTTTCTTTATTCATGCATGTTAATCACTGATGAATGCTTAAGAACAATTATAATTAACACTCTCTGCAATTACTGAGTTTCAGCATTTCATTGTATGTCAGCAGTAAATAATTTAATCGGACATCTAAGGGATCAGTGGTAATATTTTGGGGTTAACTGATTCACCCCCCCCCTCTCAGTTAGTATATCTATATTTCCAACAATTGGTATCAGAGCTTTTGGTGCTTGTAGGAAGGGTTTTAAGGACCTAAGCTAAAGATCAGGATGTCTTACAAGAGAGAAATTCCAAGGCTTAACAAAGATAACTTTTCAACATGGCAAGGTCTCATGAGACTTCATCTGGCTTCCATTGGTGATTCAGGATGCAAATATATTGATCAAGAATATACTATTCCTACTGGTACATTAACTATTAAAGACATTGCAGAGAAAAAGAACCATAACACCATGATGATAGATATTACATCAGCCCTTAGCTATGAAGAATTTGATGAGATCAAAGACTGCACAATTGCCTATGAAATGTGGAACAAGCTGAAGAAAATTTATGGTGGTGATGACAATGTCATAAGATCCAAAGCAGAAAGCCTAAGAGGACAATTTGATCAGATGAAGATGAAAGAAGATGAAAATATTGCAAAATATGCTGAAAGAATCAAGGTGAGTGTTAGTGCAATCAGAGCTTCTAGAGGAAAAATTGATGATGAAACTGTTATAAGTAAGGTTCTTAGAACATTGCTTCCTATCTATGCAATAAGACTATCTGCTATTCAAGAAAGAAGATGTGAACAAAATCACAATATAACTTTGGATGCCTTAGTTGGAAGATTGACAGCTTTTGAATTGGACAACTATGATAACTATGTTCCAACTTCTAAAAATATTGAATCAACATTTGAGGCCAAACTCTCACTTAAGAAGGGAAAGAAAATCCAGTCAGAAAGTGAAGAAGAATCAGAGGAAAGTTCAGACAGTGATCTTGAAGTTATTGAAGCATTACTTGCAAAGAAATATACTAGAGGCAGAGGTAAATACAAAAGGTAAAACTCCCTTAATCTATTTTTCATGTGAAGAAATTGGTCATATTGTAGCTAGGTGCCCAAACAAACAAAGCAAAGATGAGAAGAAAGGTCACAAGTACAATGGCAAGAAGAATTTCAAGTCATTCAAGGATAAAGGTAAGAAAACATATTTTTTGGCTAAGGATTCTGATAGTGAAGAAGAAATTGTCTTCATTACTGTAAAAGATAAATTTGATGATGATGAAGATGAGATGGCACTTATCTCTCATATAAGAAAAAATGATACATGGATTATAGACAGTGGATGCTCACATCATATGACTGGTGACAAAACTAAGTTTGAACATTTTGAAGACTATGATGGTGGTAGTGTAAGGTTTGGAAACAATGAACCTTTTTGTATAAAAAGAAGAGGATGAATTTCATTAAACAAAGAACTTATATGTGATAATGCATATTGGGTTGAAGGACTAAAACATAATCTTCTAAGTGTAGCATAGCTAATCAACAGTGGACTCAAGGTTGAATTCATGAATGGAAAAGCAAGACTGCTGAATGACAAAGGAAAACTGATTGGTTTAGGCAAACAAACCAAAGGTAACCTATTTTATCTTGATCTCAATGAATGCTCATGTTTTATTGCTCAAATTGAAGAAAGTTGGTTATGGCACAAAAGGTTATGTCATGTAAATTTTGATAATATGGTGAAAATAAGCAAATTCAAGAAAGTAAGAGGTATTCCTACTTTGAAGAAACCTGATATTGGTCTATGCAAGAATTGTCAGATTGGTAAAATGGGAAAGACTAGCTTTAAAAGTAAAAACTATCAGTCTGAAGATATTTTGGATATTGTGCATACTGACTTATGTGGACCTATTGGAATTGAAAGCTATACTGGAGAAAAATTCTTTATTCTCTTTGTTGAAGATTACTCTAGAATGATGACTGTTATGTATTTAAGAGAAAAGTCAGAAGCATTTGAAAAATTCAAATGGTATTTGGCAAGAGTAGAAAAGGAAACAAGAAAAAGAATGAAGTGCTTGAGATTAGACAAAGGCGGTGAATTCATCTCCCATGAATTCAATAATTTCTACATTGAAAGAGGAATCAAAAGACAGGTATCAGCTCCAAGAACTCCTGAGCAGAATGGAATAGCTGAAAGGAGGAACAGATCTATCATGGATTATGCAAGGACTCTAATGATTGAAAAGAACATTGCTATGAAATACTGGAAGGAAGCTATTAGCACTGCAGTTCATACCTTGAACTGAGTATAGTTGAGGAAAGACACATTCAAAACTCCTTATGAGTTATGGTATGGCTATAAACCCAATGTAAGTTACCTAAAAGTATTTGGTAGTAAATGTTACATCTTGAAAGAATCTAGAAAAGGCAAACTTGATGCAAAAGGTGATGAAGGAATATTTTTGGGATATTCTTGCAAAAGTAAGGCATATAAATGTCTAAATTTGTCTACTCATAAAATCATAGAAAGTGCACATGTGAAAGTAGATGAGTTTGCAGAAAAGATTGAAGAAAAAAGTAAAAGGGAACCAGAGGATTACAGAAGATTTGTTTACATTGAACCTTATACATTTCCAGACACATTTGTCAATGAGGAGACTACATCAACCAAGCCCAGTACAGTAACTGAGTCACAAGAAGAAGTTCAGACCGAGTCACAAGAAACTGAGTCTCAGCCTGAAGTTACCGAGCAAATATCTACCGAGCCCGAGCAAACTGAACCTAAAGATGAAATTCAAGAAGATGACAATGTAACTCATTCAAGAAGAAAGGAACCTGTATTGGCCAAGTATGTCAAGAAGCATCATACACCAGATCAGATTATTGGAAACAAATCAGATGGCACTATGACAAGGAATAAACTAAAAGGTACATGTTTACTTGCTGATTTTGAACCTAAAAATGTCAAAGATGCATTGGAAAATGAAAGTTGGATTGAGGCTATGAATGAAGAAATAGAGCAAATAGAGAAAAATAAGACATGGACTCTTGTACCTAGGCCTAAAGATAAAAATGTAATTGGGACAAAATGGGTATTCAGAAATAAGTTGAATGAAGATGGTCAAGTATCAAGAAACAAAGCAAGATTGGTATGTAAAGGATATTCTCAAGAAGAAGGTATAGATTATGGAGAGACTTTTGCTCCTATTGCAATATTAGAAGGTGTAAGGACTCTACTTGCATATGCAGCACATAAAAGATTTAAGGTATATCAGATGGATATAAAATCTGCATTTCTCAATGGTATTCTTGATAAAGAAGTCTACATTGAGCAACCTAAAGGTTTTATGGATCCAGACAAAAGGGATATGGTCTGCAAGTTACACAAAGCATTGTATGGTCTGAAACAAGCCCGTAGAGCATGGTATGAAAGATTACATAACTATCTAACTCAGATTAATTTCAAAAGAGCCAATGACAACAATGATTTATACATCAAAGAAGGACCAGATAACAAAATTATTTTGGCAGAAATATTTGTGGATGATACTGTGTTTACAGGGAATGATGATCAGTGCAAAGAATTTTCAGAGCAAATGAACAAAGAATTTGAAATGTCTATGTTTGGTTAGATAAAATTCTTTGTTGGACTTCAAATTTAGCAGAGCAAGAATGGTATCTACATTACTCAGTCTAAATACATCAAGGAAATACTTAAGAAGTTTGGTATGGAAGATTCAAAACCAGTTGGTACACCCATGTGTACTGGACTGAAGCTTACCAAAGATGATGATTCAAAAGAAGTAGATCAGACCTTATACAGATCAATGATTGGAAAATTATAGTATGTAGTACATACAAGGCCTGATATTGCCTTAGCAGTTGGTATAGTAGCAAGATTCTCAGCAAAACCCAGAGAAAATCACATGATGGCAATCAAAAGAATCTTGAGGTACTTGAAAGGAACTGAAGATTATGGCTTGTGGTATAAATTTGGAGGCAATCCGGACTTAAAAGTGTTTACTGATGCTGATTGGGCAGGAAACATTGATGACAAAAAGAGTACAAGTGGTGGAGCATTTTTTCTTGGCAAAAGGTTAGTATCTTGGACCAGTAAAAAGAAAAATTGCACATCCCAATCCATAGTAGAAGCAAAATACGTTGCTGCAGCAGTAAACTGCTCTAATATTGTTTGGTTCAAATAGTTATTGGAAGACATGAAAGTTGAGATCAAAGAACTAGTTGTTATGTTCTATGATAATACAAGTGCAATAAATATTTCAAAGAATCTAGTAATGCATTCCAAAACCAAACACATTGCTATAAAATATCACTTTGTCAGAGAATTGCTGCAGGACAAGGAAATCAGATTGGATTATATTCATACAAAAGAACAAATTGCAGATATCTTCACCAAGCCACTACCTAAGGATGCATTCTTGTATCTAAGAGGTAAGTTAGGGGTCATTCCCCTATCCGAGGCTCACTAAATTGAGTTTTAGTAATGCATCAACCAGAGCATGTTGAAGATTAGTCAGTTGATGCAGCATAGTAAAGGAATCATTGCATATGAATCAGTACTTAAGGTACATTGGTATTCAACGGAAGAGTGTTATCTTTGGCATGTGTTGTCAAAGAGGGAGAGTTTCCTATTTGCTGTCATTATTTCATGAAATTTTTAAGAAAGAGATTTTTTTTTTTTAAAAAAAAAAAAGAAGAAAAGAGGGAGAGTTTTCAATCAGAGAGAGAAGTTTGCTAACAGAGGGAGATGCAAATCAGAATGAAGCTAAGGATATGTTCCTTATTCTTTGTTTTCTGTGAAATTTCATTGTGCTATGACATATTGTGTTGCCATCAATGCCAAAGAGGGAGATTATTGGATACAATTGTCTGAAGGAGATTGTTGGAATGATTATGTGTTGTCTTTGATGTCACACAGATGTCATATCAATTGTCAGCTCAGTCGGTCAGCAAAGTAGTTCCCAGTGTCTACCGAGCTCATTCAGTCAGCAAAGCAGTTACCAGTGTCTACCGAGACCTCTCGGGTGTCAAAAGAAAAGTATGGCAGAAAATAGTGTTAACCGAGCTTCCTCGGTTATCAAAGGAAAGTTAGTGTCTACCGAGTTCACTCGGTCTCCAAAGGATGTTGAAGAATTCACAGTACTTACCGAGTTCTCTCGGTCGCCAAAGGAAATCTTCTTCAGATTAATGTTTATCGAGTAAGGTCGGCCCAGTAAAGGATTTTGTCAATTTGAGAAATAAAGTTGGTTTATTCCAGCCGACTGTTGTAATGATTAGTAATGTTTGTAATAATTATTAGTGCCGACTTGACAATCCGAATGGTATATATATAGAAGGTCAAGTTGTGAATTATGAAAAAGAAAAAAGAAGAAAGAGAAGAATAGTATGAGAGAATTTTGAAGGATGGTTAGATATCCTTGAAGAGCAGCAGAGATATATTTGATCAGGAAGGATCTAGTGAAGCAGAACAGAGATTTGTAATCAACAATTCAGTTGCATCACTATTTAGGTCACTTCATTGTTACTTTCTTACCATTGTAGCAGTGATTTCAAAATCTCCTAACCGAGTTGGTTTAACAGCCATTTTGTAAATCCTCTAACAAGGTGACAATTCTATTGAATTGTTTCAAGACCTCTTACAAGGCCACTCCTAGCAAGGTGATTAAATCCTCTAACAAGGTCACACCTAACAGTGTGTTTTGTAACCTTTTACCGGGTTGGCTCCTAACACGGCATCACTTCAGAAGAGTGAAAATCAGTAACTAGTTACATTGGTGGTTTTTCCCATATTAAGTTTCCACGTTAAATCTGGTGTCTCTTGTGTTCATGGTATTTTCTTTATTCATGCATGTTAATCACTGATGAATGCTTAAGAACAGTTATAATTAACACTCTCTGCAATTACTGAGTTTCAGCATTTCACTGTATGTCAGCAGTAAATAATTTAATAGGACATCTAAGGGATCAGTGGTAATATTTTGTGGTTAACTGATTCACCCCCCCCCCCCCCCCCCCCCTCTGAGTTACTACATCTATATTTCCAACAAAATTCAATACAAAATTATTATCTTGCTGTCCTAAAAGCTTCGAACACAGTAATTGCAAAAATTGAAAAGATTATCAGAAACTTTCTATGGAAAGGTAATTTGTCAAATGTAAAGAAATTTCCATTAGTGTCACTTCAAAATATGACATAGAGTAAGGCATCAAGAGGTGTGTGTATGCAGATGCTTGATAAAAGGAATATAGTCTTTGGAGGTAAGTTGGTATAGAATATGTATACTAAGTCATCAACTTTATGGTGCCAAATTATGCAAGACAAATATTTAGATTTAGTAGATCTAATTAGAATCTTTACACTTTCCAATCCTCTTGATGGATCTATAGTATGGAACTTTATGATGTTGTCAAGAAGCCTAATTACAAGATATATTTCATGGTAGATACATAATGCGGAGTTGCCTCTGTTCAGACATAATCCTCGAATGAATTCTCACTACTAAGGAATAATTGTCAACTCCTACCTACTATACAGATACTCACAAATGCATGGGGTCCCAGGTTCATTAATTATATTGATAACTTTGCTCCAATATATGGTAAAGTCAGTTGGAAAGATTTATCTAATATAATGATGGATGAGGATTTGACAATAAAATTATGGGTCAGAGAACTATATATATCAGTAATAAATCTGGTTAAGAAATTTGGGTGCCATCTAAAGAGGGTACTTACTCTATAAAACAAGGGTAAAACAAGGGTAGAAGGCATCACAAAACATTCAGAACCAAGCTCCAAAACAAAGAGCTTATGAATTCCTTTTGTTGGAATAAGACTTAAATAGCTGCAAATATCTTAATTGGTTCATGGCTGCAAATAGCACATATTGGTTCAAATAAGACTTAAATACCCAATGCTGTTTCCACTAACCCACAAATCTCTCATTTCATTAAGTGGGTGTGATGGCATTTTTTGTGGCTGATTTTTAACAATTGTTTGATGTAACCGCTACACAAGTTCATTGATATCAATCCACTCCCCATGATCACTTTATTAAATTGAAGGGTGTTTAAAGTGATCAAATTACAATTGATTAAGTAGTGTCAGTGCATTTATTCGACATCGCCACTTAATTATGACTATAGTCATTTCAAATTCTGATTTTGTGGCCAAAAAATTTGGTTTTACAGCTCATCAGGCTTTGCATGTGTAAATCCGTGTGATCATTGAGGCAAGTGATGTCAGCAAAATCACTTCCTACTGCCTTTGCACACTTTCTGAGTTCTTCATAGAGATGTCTCTGTGTTCATTCTTTCTATTGATTTTCAGGAAGATAACCAGGTTTGGGTGATTTGTTCAAACTGCTAGAGGCATCACATGGATTATCATCCATGAAATCGTGTGTTCATTCTGCTGCATCATGGGGAGCTTCCATTTCATGGGAAAATTTCTGATGATGAGCTTGTATAAAATGTCATGTTGATAACACTTTTCAGAAGTTTGCTAGGCCAAGATCTTCTTTTTGCCAACACCTCACAATTGATTTTATGATTTTGGAACAATGATTAAAGACATGGAAAACAATCGTGTAATATCCTTAACAATGTTACTATTGATACAATGCTACAAAGATAGTGCAATATGTATTAGCTAATGTGCAAGGTATTTTGTGTGATGCTTTAAATGTGTAAAATTGAAAAGGGCATGTGCGTTTGCACTAAGTGAACAAGAAATAATTGGCATTAATGTGTTAGATTGAGCTTAGAATTAATTTGAACTTTGAAAAGCTAGAGTAGTCTCCAGGCTTGTGATTTGAACCAATTAATTTTTCACATTCAATTTGATCTAATGAATGAAAAATAAAACACATAATGAACTTGACTTCTTAAAATATGAGAACTTAAGATTAGTTAAAGATATAAAAAACTTGGACAACTATATGAAAAACTGCTAGTTAAACATTATTCTTTCATCAAAGTGATTAAAAAAAGTGTAGAAACATAATTTCACAATTGCATATCTCAATGAAACTATATAATTAATATTCCTAATCTCAACGTAATTTTTTAACTTAATGAACTAATATGTACAAACTGAACTTCAAATAATAAATAAATTAAAGATGCTTTAAATTGATCTCAAGTAAAAAGTCTAATATTAAATGGTTAGAAGTTCAAACTTCGCCTTTAAATTGAAGACAACTTTTTATTATAAGTTCATTTTTTTCTTTTGATAATATTTTTGTTTTCACCACTTGGATTGTTGAGGGTCCCAAAATCATTCTTGTAACTATAAGTGAGCTTTATATAGCCTTGTGCACCTTAATGTCAACAACCTCATTTTTGTGCACAAAAAAGCTATGATATCAACATCAACTTCCTTAATAATATACACACTCCCAAAATTTGTTGTTGAGAAAAAGTGACCTATTGTGAAAATAATTCAAATGATAAAGTTTAATTAGCCATATTTACTTGTCATCTTTACATATTTGATTGCAAGTTCATGTAGACATGGCCAACATGGGACCAATAAGCTTGATGCAAAAATTCTCAAATTCTCTCCATGGCATGATGGTGTTAAGAAAGAAATTGTAACAAAATTGTCAAGAGAATAAATAAGATATATTATTTTTTCTTCTAGTAATTTAGAAGCATCTCAAGTTAAAGTAGGTTAACAAAATATAGACCCAAGGAAGTAAGAAAGAGCATATAGAGTGAAGTTGTAGAAAAAAAGATGACAAAGGTGAGGCACATGGGAGTGCAATGCATACCAAGGATGGCTCAAGGTAGAAGAAATATAATCTTGATGCAAGGATCAATTAGAGAAAACATCTAATCAATAGGCAACTTGACTAATCACCAAATTGAGGTAATTTGACCAAATCATCAATGAAGATGCAATTAGATAGATGCATTGAACTGGGGGAAATTAGGTGGATCACTAAGTCCTTAAGAGTTACAAGATTTCCACAGTCCATAAACTATGAAACTTTTTCTATTGGATTCTGATTGCGTAAGAATTTTTGTGTCAATGTTTTAGGTCACACTCAGTAAACCATCATTAGAACAAAAGAGATTAATGAGATGAAAAAT
Source organism: Chamaecyparis obtusa (assembly GCA_027943335.1). Taxonomy (NCBI): domain Eukaryota; kingdom Viridiplantae; phylum Streptophyta; class Pinopsida; order Cupressales; family Cupressaceae; genus Chamaecyparis; species Chamaecyparis obtusa. Next base: position 61,871 of record BSBK01007230.1, on the reverse strand, counting down.
GGTAGATTGCAGATCAATACTCAATAAGAATAGAGAGAGGAGAAGACAAGGGGGAAAGGAGCACGAGACACAAGGTCAAAGAGGAGGGTCGACAAGTCAACTAACAAAAAAATGAACTTAAAAACTAAAGAAAAAAGAAAAAGAAAGAAAGAACAACCATAAATATAAAAACACACAATAAAAAAAAAATACATAACCATAGATATATAAAAGCATAAACTAATAAAATATATTAAAATATAAGAAAAAAGGTATACATACATACCAACATACCTACCTACACACAAACACAGATATACATAAAAATTGAAAATTGAAAAATAGATAATAAAATATAAGTATATATAGTACTTATATTTTAATATTTATTTTTAATACACACAACTACCCAAACAAAAATTCCAAAAAACATCTTAAAAATAAAGAACTAACACAAAATCTAATAAAATAAAAAACTAAAAACTAAAACACCAAACAAAGATAAAAAGGGGCTAAAATGGATATATATATATATATATATATATATATATATATATATATATATATGAACAAAATAAAATAAAAAAGGTTAAAAGAGGGAAATACAAAATCAAAAAATAAGTGAAAGAAGCTAACTATAAGAAAAGTAAACTAAAAAAGATAGTCTAAAAAAATTAAGAAAATTAAAAAAATAATCAAAGAAAATGAGAATATAAAGAAAAGCAACGAGGAAAAAAATTAAATGAGAAATTAAAAAAAAATTCAAACAATAAAGAGGAGTGAGAAGCGACAAAAAATAATAAGACAAAAACTAAAAGATAAAACACAAGAGCAAGCAATACGATCAAGCTGAGAGGGAAACATAGGAGGGAGGGAGCAAAGCACATGGAGGCAGAGAGCATAAGGGAGGGAGAACACAAGCCACAAGGAGAAAAAACATGAGAAGAAAGAGAGGGAAGAGATGTAGAGGAAGGAAGAGGGAGATATAATGAGAGAATGGGGGGTCAAGCTAGTGAGTGATGGTGGGTTTTTAAGGAAGCTAAGAGTGGCTGCCAAGAAAGACTTAAAGCCCACCCATCATCCCGATTGAGGTTGGAGGTATGATAATACATTTCAATGGCTTCCTTGAGCTTCCTCTTGAAGAAGTTGTCCTCCTTAAATAAGATTTTCATTTTTTCTAAAAAAATGTGATGTTTAGTAGAGGATTTTTCTACTAAGTTAGATATAAGCACATGCTCATGCTTGATGTATGCACTATGCTCTTTAATTCTGGTAGTGAAAGAGTGGCCAGTTTTACCTATATAGGGAGAATCACAAGAGATATTTTTTTGTAGACCCCAAAGTTTAAAAGGATATTCCTGAAGTCTTTAAGAGGAGGGGTACGACTCTTCAAAGAAGAGAGGGGTTTGAAGGCACATCTGAGGCCTCTTTTAAGAAGAATTTTATAGATCTTATGAGAGACTCCCTCCACAGAAGGAAAATATGCAACAAGGAAAGCTGAAGGTTGAGAACAAACCAAATTATTAGAAATGGAAAGGAAAAAAAAATTGGCTCAGAGGAAGGCCCTAAAAATTTTCTTGGTGGAATATTGGTTTAATCTGAAGACATGACAAAGATGGGTCAACTCTTGGATTAATTTATCTTCATCACATATGCGATGGGCTCTCAAGGCCAAGGTTTTAAGGATCCCCACTTTTTGGCTCAGGTGGTGGTGAGAGGAGGAATGAAGATACAGGCTAGTGTGGGTAGCTTTCCAAAACACACGATGATTGAGAAAGTCGTTAGGTTTCTTGAGGAGCAAGACATCAAGGAATGGAAACTGATTATTGGAGTCAAGATCCTTGGGGAAAGAGATACAAGGGGATAAACTATTAAGGTGAGCACAAAACCCTTCGAGGTTGTCAAGACCATGAGGCCAACACACATTGGTCCACCATTTTGGTTTGAGGAGAAATGATTGAAGAGCAATATCTTCAAAATGATCCATATAAAGGATGATAATGACAAGGGAAAGAGGGGAGCCCATAGCGACACCGTCAACTTACCACTAGTACAATTGGCACCTATTTTTGATGAACAAATGGGCAAACTTTCTACCAAGATTGGTCGAATGATCTACTAATGGTCTTGTCGCTATTTTTCTAGTCGAACTTTCAACATATCATTGTTAACATAGAATGTTCTACACCAATCTTGGTCGAAACTAACATCTGCAATTGGCGGGTTTATTCGTCAAACTTTCGACCACCATCGGTCGAAATGTTTGGCCCTCCTGACTAGGATGCCAAAACCACGATGCTAAATTTCGATCAAAATTAGTTAAAATTTAGACAAATGTTGGTCGAAATATTTGGCCCATCCGACCAGGATGCCAAACCCATGACACTACATTTCAACATAGAATGGTTGATATTTAGACCAAACTTGGTGAGAGTTTCGACTAAGGTTAGTTGAAATTTTGACCAAATAAGGAATGTTAAAAAAAAAACCTAATAAGAGATGTCCTTATCGCTCATTGGCATACCACAAATCTCTCTCTGCGACCTTCAATAAGAAATTTTGCTATATTTATTTATCTCCAATTGCAATCTGCGATCGATAATGATCTATCGCTATAACATATGGCGAACCCTCTTCAAACATTCCTTCTTTGTCGTCATAGTATACAACAATCAACCCACCTTTTCGTTGATCACTGCAACACAATACTTCTTCTTTCAATCACCAAAATCCTTATCACCATTTCTATAGCAATCCATCCTTTTCATCTCCGGGACCACTCATCGTGAAAACCTATAGTGATGTAATGTTTTCATCACTGGTCGCTGTAATAAAATCTTATCCCTTCGATCTCTAATGACATATTTTTCCATAACATACAGTGAAGGTTTCACATCCCGCTTCCTTTACCCATCACCATGGCTTACACTGATAATGTCATCGCCGATCGCCACAACCAGATCCACAAGATCCTGCTCTCCGATGATCACTATAGGTTATAGTGGTACACCATTCTTTATCGCTCATTGCCATATCAATAATGAGTTTTCTCCACACAATGATGAACCCGATTGCTATATGCTACATCGATACCATACCCAAGATGACCTTACTACCTTCACTGTAGCATACCCTGATATCTAATGTCTTATCTCTATAGCTATAGCAATATGTGAAAAATTATATATATCATGGAATTTCAAATGAAGAGAAATGATAAGAAATATCCTTATTTGTAATCTAATAGATTTTGAAATCATGTAATCTATTGGAACTTAAGAACCCAAAGGAAGAAGACATAAATAGATGCAAACTCATAACTTGTTGATAAGTTGTCTGGCTTGCATAGTATGCAGTCAAGCTTTGTTGTGATGTTCCGACCACATTTGAGGGATCTTAAATGACTGACTTTGTTTTGTTGTGCTTCACCTATGGGATGTAGAATTGAATTGTAAGTTACAAGAATGGTCTGAAAGAAAAATATTAAACTGTAAATCCACTAGGAGAATTTATATCGAAGTGTTGATTTAGTCTATCAAAATTACTCAATACTTTTATGGTTTTGATGGTTAAATTGAATCTACTTTCAAGTGCATAAATATGTTGTGAGAAAAAATAGTGGAAGTAAATTTTTGAAAGGACCAGTTTCAATGATTGTTTGAAGTACACTTGAAAATAACATATAGGTGTAATATTCCATGTTATATTTTGACCTAACCAACAATATGGATGCCCAAAAAAATCAAATGAGGCTAAGGAAATGTTAGAAAGTAAAGTCCACCAAGATAACTGAGAGGGGGGGGGGGGGGTGAATCAGTTATCTGATAATTATAAATTTTATCAATTTCAATAGCATTTAACCATGTAAGCAATATAATTACCAACCATAGAAAGATATTCATACATAATAACACAATGACACAAGATATGTTGACTAGGGAACCTCTTGATCAAAGATTAAACCCCGGTGGGAATGATGCCCACAAAAGATGCACTAATATGAATATTCCTTGTGAAAGGATGGACTCTGTTAGGAGTCTTATGAAATACATTCAATACATATGAATCCCAGTTAGGAGATTTTGAATCCTTGCTAAAAGATTCTAACCCTGTTAAGAGTTTTGGAAGACAGAAGGACCCACTGCCCAAACAGCTTCAATGGAAAGATCACTGAACACACTATCCAACTGATCTCAAGATTATTCAAAAAAATAATAGAAAATATGTTACCTCCTTTACTATGCCAAACCGCACTCACTGCTACACCAGATCTCAATTTTAGATCTTTGTACTTCGCATGTCTTCCTTCACAATTTCGCTTTAACAACTGCTTTAGCTCTTTTCTTCACTTCATGCATACATTCATATTCAACCATATTCCTCATCATGCTATAACAAGGAAAAAAATTCCTTCCTTTATACCACACTCAAATAATCACAAATGAGTCGGCACACAACTACAAAATAAAAGTTTCCACATGCTACATCAAAATTACACAAAACTGTCAGCTTCCAAAAACAATAATTCTCCACTTGTGCGACCTCAAAGTTTGCACTATCATCCACATCACTATCAATGTGTCTATAACTTCCCTTTAACTGTGCAAAACTAGATTCCATCCCAATTATGAGATATCATCCGATTTCCATAAACTGCTACTTAGGAACGCTGCCTGAATACTACTTCCACCAAAATGCTCATAACTTCCATGAATATATGAATTGCTGTCTACGATCTTAACCATCAACATATAACATATCAAAGAGTATATCCTCAACATCGCATAGCTCCAACTACAATATATCACGTGCACTAATCCAAACACTGTCTGCTTCTTTTCAAGTCTCTAGAAGATCACTGTGTTGACATCAATGACAATCATAGTCATGAATGCAACAACAACTGCTACAGAATGACTAACAAGAATTCATTCCTAACAATCTCCCACATTGGCATTGATGGAAACATATATGAAAAACATCTAATGTTCCAAAAATCCAATACTGTAACACTGCTGCATCAATTAAATCTTGCTTCATTTTTCTATTCAATTCTCTCCAACAGATGGTACAACTAGTTTTTGATGTACACTTCTCCCCCATTGACATTAATGATAGAAGTTTCAATCATTATGTCAACAACAACTCCAATGTCAAAAGACACTATTTAGAAAATACATTCACTAGAGTCCTCATGACTCAGCTCAGATACACATACTCCCCCATAGAGGAAGTACCAACATCTAGTCCAGAAGAAAAGATAAGGCTCATATACCACTGGACGGATGCAACCAACTGCATCATTTCTCAAAAGTAGGCTAGGGCATAACCCAAAGCATACCTCTCAAATACTCAAATGTACCCTTAGGCAAAGGCTTTGTAAATGTATCTGCTATCTGCTCCTTTGTGCTTATGTACTCCAGTCTAACTTTTTTCTCAGCAACTTTCTCTCTTACAACATGATACTTGATCTCTATATGCTTTGTCTTAGAATGTAATACAGGATTCTTAGATATACTAACTGCGTTGGTGTTGTCACAATGTATGAAAATAGGCTCAACAAAATTTATTCCAATATATTTCAGCATTTGCTTCATCCAAATTATCTGATTATAATTGTTTGTTGTTGCTACATATTCTACTTCTGCTATGCTCCGTGAGATACAATTCTGCTTCTTGCTTAGCCAAGAAACCAATCTTCCTCCAAGGAAAAATGCTCCACCACTGGTGCTTTTCTTATCATCAACACTGCCTCCCCAATCAGCATCTGTATATGCACATAGGGTAAAATCATCAGATTTTTCATACCACAATCCATAGTCCATTATGCCTCTTAAATATCTCAATATCCTCTTTACTATTGCATAATGTGATTCTCTAGGTTCAACTTGAAATCTTGCTACAATTCCAACTGAATGTGCTATATTAGGTCTTGTATGTGTCAAGTACTGCAATCCTCCAATCATGGATCTGTATTTCTTCTGTTCAACTGCCGGTGTTCATCTGTATTAATCCAATGTTCATCTGCACAAGACTCACTAGTAGATTTAGGTTCAATTTGAGAAATCAAACACAACTATTCTTGTACCTTATTTCGAGTCAGAACTCCTCTTTTAATGCTTCCAATAAATTGCTCAATAGGATGATTTCTTGATAAATTCCTGTTAGGTGTCACTGTCTTAGATCTTACTTTAGGTGTCAGTTCTTCAATGACTTCACTATGACTTTCATTCACCAAATCACTATCAGTCTCATAGAATAATTTAGTAGTTTCAGTGTTAGGCTTAGGATGAGTTCCTTCATCAGATTCATAATCAAGCATTCTTTCCCAAATTTTGAACTTTTCATCAACTTTAACGTTTGCGCTTTCAATAATAGTCTTAGTTCTCTTATTGTAACATCTATATGCTTTTCTCTTCAAAGAATATCCAAGAAAAATACCTTCATCACTTCTAGGATCAAGCTTTCCAATATCATCATCTCTCTTTATATAACATTTTCTTCCAAAAATTCTAAAATACTTAACTGAGGGTGCATGTCCAAACCATAATTCATAGGGTGTCTTGTCTGTGTATGCTCTGATTTGTACTCTGTTCATTGTATACACTATTGTGTTCACTGCTTCTCTTCATAATATCTTCACCAAATCATTCTCAAATAACATAGCTCTTGCTGCTTCAATCACTGATCTGTTTCTTCTTTCTGCAATACCATTTTGTTCAGGTGTTCTAGGGGCTGAAAACTATCTCTTAATGCCATTCACTTCACAAAAGGTGTTAAACTCTCTAGAAGTAAATTCTCCACCTCTCTTAGATCTCAAACATTTAATCTTCATTCCAGATTCATTCTCAACTTTATTCTTAATGATCTTAAACTTATCAAATGCTTCTGACTTTTCTTTAAGAAATGCAATCCACATCATTCTTGTAAAATCATCAACAAGAATCATAAAATACCTTTCTCCATAGAATCCTCTAGTCCTGGTAGGACCACTCAAGTCTATATGAACAATCTCCAACTTCTCTTCAGATGTAAACTTCTTACTGGGAAATGAACTTCTTTTCTGCTTAGCCATCACACATTCTTTACAAATCATGTTAGTAGGCTTCATAATTTTAGGCAAATCCCTTACTGCAAATGTAGTACTCACTTTCACAATGTTATCAAAATTTATGTGGCAAAACCTTCTGTGCTATAACCAACTATCATCAATCTTAGTAATCAAACATGTCATCTCAGTAGGATTCAACTGAAATACATTACCTCTGGTTCTAGATCTAGTTCCAATCATATTTCCATCTTTATCCTTTATCACACAAGTTTTCTCAGTAAACCAAACTTGATATCCCTTATCAACTAACTATCCAGCACTCAAAAGATTATATTTTAAACCATCCACAAAGTAAACATCATCAGTATTAGTCTTTCCATCAAGAGTAATAGATCCTATACCTTTAATCAAACAAGGTGCATTGTTTCCAACTCTCACAACTCCTCCATCATAATTGTTAAACTTTATGAAATTTTTCATATCTCCAATCATATGATGTGAACAACCACTATTTATAATCCAATTATCTTTCTTTTCAACTTGGGAAACTAAGGCTTTTTCTTCCTTAACATCAGTTTCAGGATTCTCTTCTTTAATTGCTACAAATCCTATGTCATCATTATTCTCAGTATCACTTTCACTTAGAGTTCTTTCTATACTAGTTTCAAGATCTTCATCATTAACATAATAACATTCCTTAGATTTTCTAGGCTTGAAATTGTTTTTGTACTTCTTAACTCTCTTAGGACATTTAGATGCAAAATGACCATATTCTTGATAAGTCCAACATTTAAAGATTTTCTTACCGTCTGGTTCTCTCTTCACAAGCAAGGCAATACCTTCTTCAATCTTTCTATTTTCTTCATTTCTAGATCTGCTGCTACCAGCATAATCTCTGCTCACACTGATGCTTCTTGACAAAGTAGGGTGAACACTAAGAGCACTGAATGTTGTCTCCATTCTAGTCAAGTCTCCTGATAACCTCAGGTTCATTTCTGCTACTTCCAATCTTCCAAGAAGAATCTCTCTTATAAAGTTTGAAGTACAATGTATAATTTGTTCAATCATCTATGTTGTCTTCTTAAATATAGGAGTTAATGTCCTCAGAATTTTCCATATCACTTCATTCTCTGTCTTTGTTCCTCCACAAGATTTTATCCCTGCAACAATTTCTGATATTTTACCAATATAGCTTCTAACAAATTCATCTTTCATCATTCTTATATCTTCAAATGCACTTATCCAATTATGTAATCTAACTTTCTTTGCATGTTCAACACCTTCAAAAGTAGAGTGTAAAGCTTTCCAAATTTCATAAGATTTATTCAAACATTTTACCTGACTATACTCATTTTCTGGAAGGCCTGTCAAAAGTGCTTCTCTTGCAAGTATGTTACACATGAATAGATCTTTCTCATCATTAGAACATGTCTCAAGATTTTCCTCTTCAATGATAGTCTTATCATTCTTTGTAATCAACCAATAATCTGGTCCTAAACACAGTAGATGTGTCTTCATCTTCTCTTTCTAGCTGTCAAAATTTACTCCATCAAACTTAGGGCTTTCTTTCCTGAAATTTGCCATGGATCTCCTTAAGCTGTTAAACTTCTCTTTCAAGGACCTACTACTCTAATACCAATTGTTAGAAAGTGAAGTCCACCAAGATAACTAAGAGGGGGGGGGGGTGAATCAGTTATCTGATAATTATAAATTTTATCAATTTCAATGGCATTTAACCATGTAGGCAATATAATTACCAACCATAGAAAGATATTCATACACAATAACACAATGACACAAGATATGTTGACTCGGGAACCTCATGATCAAAGAGTAAATCCCAGTGGGAATGATGCCCACAAAAGATACACTAATATGAATATTCCTTGTGAAAGGATGGACTCTATTAGGAGTCTTATGAAATACATTTAGTACATATGAATCCCGGTTAGGAGATTTTGAATCCCTGCTAAAAGATTCTAACCCTGTTAAGAGTTATGGAAGATAGAAGGACCCACTGTCCAAATAGCTTCAATGACAAGATCACTGAACACACTATCCAACTGATCTCAAGATTATTCAATAGAATAATAGAAAATATGTTACCTCCTTCACTGTGCCAAACCGCACTCACTGCTACATCGGATCTCTGTACTTCGCATGTCTTCCTTCACAATTTCTCTTTCACAACTACATTAGCTCTTTTCTTCACTTCATGCATACATTCATATTCAACCATATTCCTCATCATGCTACAATAAGGAAAAAAATTCCTTCATTTATACCACACTCAAATAATTACAAATGAGTCAGCACACAATTACAAAATAAAAGTTTCCACATGCTACATCAAAATTACACAAAACTGTCAGCTTCCAAAAATAATAATTCTCCACTCGTGTGAGCTCAAAGTTTGTGCAGTCATCCATGTCACTATCAATGTGTCTATAAATTCCCTTTAACTATGCAAAACTAAATTCCATCCCGATTATGAGATATCATCTGATTTCTACAAATTGCTACTCAAGAACACTGCCTGAATACTGCTTCCACCAAAATGCTCATAACTTCCATGAATATATGAATTGCTATCTATGCTCTTAACCATCAACATATAACATATCAAAGAGTATATCCTCAACATCGCATAGCTCCAACTACAATATCCCACGTGTGCTAATCCAAACACTGTCTACTTCTATGCAAGTCTCCAAAAGATCACTGTGTTGACATCAATGACAATCATAGTCATGAATGCAACAAAAATTGCTACAGAATGACTGCCAAGCATTCATTCCTAATAGGAAATAACCCTATACACTAGATCAACATATATTTCCCACAAGGATTAAACAACAATTCAAAATTTATTTATTATGAGATCCATAAGGTAAGAAGCATATCATGACATATGCACATTAAACTTCAATGCATATACTAGGTTCGTGATTGATTAGTAACAAAAAAAATAGAACATCTCTTCGCCCTGATTGAGAAAAAAGAAAGTTGTGGTAATCGTGAATAAATGACTCCTACAAATGTGACTTTTAAAATTTTAAAGGAACGTAGTGGGCCATAATGTGTAATGATTGATATGTACCTTTTTACATGAATCAAATGTTAAAACATTGCAAGAAAAAGTATCAAATCACTCTAGTTGCCTATAAAGACTAGACGAAACTTGCTTTAAATGATAGATAAGGGTATTTGTCAATTTATTCAAATGTATATGTCTTCCTTCAAAATTGGTTTCAATCTAGGATGACAAATACATTCTCATTGTATATAAGAATCAACACACTCTAAGGTAATTGAAAGACAAATACTATTAGCTAATATGCAGAGCAAGGAGGGATCAAAATTGGTAGCTTATATTAGCATGAAATCACAATATTGTCTAGCAAACTAAAAATGCATCCAAAGGTCACATTATGCATGTTTACTATAATTCACCATATAGGGAGTATAGATAATTCAAAAAATCAATAAATCTCAAGGTTAAGCACAAAATTAAGGCAACTATTAAAGAAGAAATCTAATTAGAGAAAAAGTGTACGTATAGTTGATCTGCAAAGCACACACGCTAGACAAAAGGGTCATTAAGTTTAGTAAATCTCTATGCCACTTTGAGAGGGGCTCATGATCTAGGGATGATTGATAATGCTTACAAACTATTTTCCATTTGAATTCTTTATTTGATAGCCTCAACTAAAGTTGCTAATATCGTACTCTAAAAATTAGTATTTATCCATCATTTCCCTACCCTTCTTAACATATCATTGCATTAGCTTCCAACTTTCAGATATTTTATATGAAATAAGCAATGTCTAGTTATTATTTTTCTTAGTACAGTAACCTATGAAATTCACAAGAGTTTCTTTGATTTAGGTACATGTAAAATTTAGTAAATAGTTATTTATGTTTGCTCATTCTACCTTAGCCTTCAATATATATTTTTTCTCTACCCAAATGTACTTAAATTACCCATTCTCATAGCATGTGGCCTCCCACATAACCACAAACAAGAAAATTTTCTTTTCGAATGAATATTTATAGTTTTCAAACTTGACACTTGTAACTTGTTTCTTTATTACAAATTGCCTAATACTTTGTTAATAGAACAAAATACAAGGAACCAAACCTAACATCTTGCTTTCTCATAGCAATACCTTATCCAACTTTGATTTACAATTAAAATATTTTCTACTAATCACTGCATTGTGCCTGACCCTTGAATGGTATGAAACCAAGAAGCTCAAGTTGGGATAAATTCACAAACTAGAAGAAGATGCAATCCAATTATAATCCGGATCACAATTTTTTAAAATAGGATACAAATTTAACATGCAAATTAATCCCAATTGAATCCTAGTTAAAATGTAATTTTTAAATAATAGACTGAGATTAGATCACAATTTTTAAATAAGTGAGATTAAATCATATTTTTTTAAAAAGATTTCATCAAAAATTAAAGTTTTTTTTCATTTTCATCTATAAATACCTTTTTTTTTCAAAATTTCCCTTATTTTTACTCAACAGACTTGAATTATCTCACGAATGGGTGCACTTAAAGATTTGAAATTTTGGGCATAATTTTTGAGATGAGATCATAATTATTAATTTAAGTTATGCACTCCTATAGCCTAGAAACCCACATTATTTTAAGGATTTGGATCTTGGTTAAAAGCCTTCAATATATAATAAAAAGTAAAGTTCTACAAATATCATTGTGGTTCTAGAAGGCCTTAATACAAGCTCGACATTGATGGTTGCAACTTGTACCCCTCTACCCACCTTGTATTGCAACAAGGAATGTCTATGAGTTGCTATCCCTAGACCCCGCAAGGGGCATTGCCGCTCAACTCCACTAGGGATTGTTTCCCCAGACACTTTTTTGGTTTTAAAAAGTAGAAGATAATTGAATAGTTAGGATAATTGGCCATAACCACTACCCAGGCAATAAGCAATAAACAATGTAATACTATTAATGGCATATTCTATTGGTGATAACCATGTTGTACTAGAAATTGAGAAAGAAAACAATAGGGCTCAAAGGATGGTAGGGGGGTTGATTCCACTTAGTTAGACATTGTGGAAGGACAAAAACTGATACAAAAGGTATAGATGTTTCAACAAGACTAACCAATGTGCTTAAATTTATAATTGGTTTTTGAAAATGGGCTAATCCTTCACACCAATAGTAAGCTTGGATTTGGTTGAATGGTAAGATATAGTGTTATTTCTTGGATTAGAGCAAAAGGTCCTCTAAAATTAATAGAGTGTTGGCCTGTTTGCACCTAAAATGAATATAATTGGCTCCTCTTTTTAGTAATTTGAAATTTCTCAAAAGAAAAACAAAAGTTGTCCACTGTATGAAGGTTTACAAGGTCACTACAAGAGAATGGGCACTTAAAAGTTAGATGGAAGATATAATCTTTAACTATGATGGTAGTGACAGTATAAAAACATGGATAATTTCAAACAAATAAAATTCATTTTAATCAAACCTATTGCCAAAGCTATTTTGTATCTTTCCATTTATGAAAACTTAACAAGAACAATTTCTACTTGAACATGAATATCCATCTTGGTGTGATCACTAACTATCATGCATTATTAGTGGAACTAAATTTATAGCTTCCTATCAAGAAGAAACAATAGAATGACAGTAGAAGTTGGCTCCCAAAATGTCTGATCCCAACTCCCTAAAGATGTACTCCGAAGTGTCATACAGTAGCTTGTAGCTTATGAATGGCCAGGAATAACAATGGGCCAAGTAATAAGGATGGACAATAACTCCCGCTTCAGGTTCTGTTGTGCCTACAGGCATTCCTTGAGGTGTGTTTTAAGGAAAAATGAAGAGAAATGATAAGAAATATGCCTTAAGGAAAACCATACCCAATGCATAATAAATTCCAACTCTGTTGTCACTAAGCACCTATAGTAGGTTTTTCACTAAAAATGATTTCACACCTCTATCGACTAGATATACAAACATGTGAATGACTTAGATATATCATTCTCAAACCCCTAATGATATTCAACCTCATCATTCAACTTCACACATGAATATCTAGATGCAACATTAATTATCTCACTTGGGATGATGCTTGAGGAATCCTAAGAGCAATAATATTGCTAAAGCAATGAGATATATAAAGTGATAAGAACAACTACCTACAACTACTGTTGAGATATTCTTTGATTTATTTGAAAAAGTGCTATGATGTAGGAGCCAGGAATTAAATTGATGCCTTAGTCCAATGGGCAATGGAGCTAAATCTAAAACCAAGAAACATATGCATGTGAGAAATAAAGATCATCACAACAAAGATGAAATATTCTTCAAACTCTATTAGATTACAAATAAGTGATTTTCAAATTGAGCTACTTAAATCATATATGTGAAAAAATCATATATATTAGCATCCCAATAGTTTGGGCTTGGACTCCAAACTCTTTCAACAAGTAATCTCCTAATGGACTGTCAATGTCCCCTATGAAAATATCTTTAATGAGACTCTTATCTTGAATAAAACATGACATCTTTAATCTTGAAAATATCTTTAATCAGACTCTTATCTTGTATAAAATAGTACATGATAAAACATGACATCTTTTCTGCCTTGTAGAGTCCAGTTAGTAAGAGATGTGACACGTTATAGTTCCAAACGATATTGGCAAGGTTCCTTTACTAGTGCAAGTCAATAAGACATGTTAGACCATGCTTGATATAGCGCGTTTATCTACATTGGTCAAAGATACATAGCTACCAACATGTTATGTCATGTCACTACATTGAGATTCCATCACTAACATTGAAGACAAGGGAAAATGTGGTAAACAGAGAGCATAAGGACAAATATATGGTACCTAAAAGGATAAAAACTCCAAAATGTGTGACAATCCTATTGGAGGCTGCATTGTTGGATAGGATAGTGCACAATTAGGAGTTTTTACAGTCATTGAGACAAGATGAAAAAGGTAGCAAATGATAATCTTTTACACTAAATAACAATTGCAAGTATTAAATGGAGAGTTTTCATGATGGCTCACATCAACCAAGCACACTAACCATTTGTCAAATGAGATAGCACTTTGTGGAGATTTTTAAACTATTTGATTAAATGTCAAAGGGAGTGAAATGCTACAGTCTATAACTTTACACAAAGAATGCCAAATATAACTAGTTAAGAGATGCTATGAATAAATGTAGAGAAACTTTTCTTAAAACAATTCCAAAGAAATTAAGACAATGAACTGCAACAACTTGAAATGCATGAGTCTAGAAGGTGAAGGAATATGAAAGACAAACTTAGAGACAAGTAACTAGAGGACAGTGAGCACAATGACAATATATGATAAAACATGACATCTTTTATTCTTTGAAGGCTCCATTTGGCAAGTGATGTGACACATTACAGTTCCAAATGACAGTGACAACATGCCTTTACTAGTCCAAGTCAAGAACACATGTTATGCTATGCTTGTCACGGTGAGTTTATCTACATTGGCTAAAGGTACATAACATCGATGATATAATGATATGCCTGACTAAAGATGATAGTTATGAAAAAAGAATAGAAGATATGAACTGATTTAAAACTTCGCCTACTAAAAAACACAAACCAATGAAATAATCCAGATTAGGCCAAGAAAGGTTGACGCATTCAATAAGAGAATACTTACACAAAATGAAGCCAAATCATGCCAGACAAGTTGACTATTGGCCCTTCTAGTTTGTTATTTGATAGTTGCTTGACAATGACACATTCAAAATGCACTTATGAGCAAAGACCTAGAATGAATGAAGTTGATTAAATAATGAAGGTATGTTAGCTTGAGCTTCACTTGGTTTCGAGAATACTTTAATATTCTCTACTTAACAAGGCCAACCATGTGAAGGTGGAAGCTCATCTAGCCTCACCTCCACTCCCCCTAACATCAATCTAAATTCCCCATTAACATCTAATTACACACTTCATTCATCCATTGATGAACTATAACATTCAATCAATACAATCACATAACATTCATTAATGTGATAACATTCATTAATCCACAACACTAATCAAGAATTCATCAACACATAAAATAATTCATTAACATGATATATAATTCAATATTAATACACAACATTCATAGATAATTACTTAAAACAACATTCTTTCATTATCCAACAAAGTTAATCAAACAAGTTTGATCAAAGAGCATTTTTAAGAAATCATTTCTTTTTTGGGGTTTTCTTAGATTTCTTAAGGTAAAGGCCGAGAGGAGCATCAATATCTTCCTCCTCTTGTCGTTGTGATCTCAAATTATGATGCTTCCTCATGTCTTGAGGAGCACGAGGCTACTGCACTAAAGGGGGGTCTTCTGCAATAACAAGTAAATGGGTTAAATTCGCATACTTTTTTTTACTGTTACATGTATTTAATTAACTAGTAGAAGATAACATGCATTTTTCTTTACCTGACAATGTCACATCATGTACAATAAAATTTTGATCTGCCGCCACCTCAACATGCTCAACATGCTCTAAAATATTAAAAAAAAGGTTACACAACCAATTACAATTAAAGATGTTAAATTCTATTAATAATTACATAATTTATTTCCAATAGAAAATTAATGCCTCCACCACTGTTATGCACATCATGGCCTTCGTCATGCCCAAGTTCTGTGATAGGATTTGAAGGTTGTAGTGAAATGTCATGCGCATTATTATCATGAAATAGTCAATTTATGTTCAAAATTAACTATTCAATTTGATTTGCTTTTCATTTGACCAATTTACCTGTGTCTCATCTAGTGTAGCAGATTCTTCATTATGGCTTTCAGATTCTTAGCGTAGGCATGCAGCCGTGACTTTATCGCCTTCCTTCAAGGCTATTCTTTTGTCTTCATCCATGGGCTCTACATTGAATTCTGTGTCCTATATTTTTTATTTAATATCGTAACTTTTGCATATATGATTTGATTATAAAAAATTGTTTGCAACCTTATATATAAAAATTTGATATGAAATTCCAATGCCGCTACTTACAAGTTGAGAGTGAAGTTTCATATAGCCACCAAAGCCAAGTTTGTGTTGGCCAATCTTTTTTAATCTCACTTGTGTAGCTTTTGATGTGTCTTGCAGTCTATGAAAATTTTGAAACATGTTAGATTATATATTTACAAAGATCACTAATTAGTGCATGATTACATTCTACTTAATACTATCACAACATACCTTCTTTTGTCATCTTCTAGTTGAATTCCACTACCCTTTAAACTTTTCTCTTTTGCATCTTCCGTTATTTCATTCCACTCCATTGGTGGAATCATAGGAAGATGCTCATACTTTGGGTTATCCTTTATGTTGATGTTTTGTAGCTTCAGTCAAATAAACACTATGAGTCAATACTAGTGAAGATATATATATATATATATATATATATATATATATATATATATATATATATATATATTAGAGAAATTAATATAATACTCAAGAGATATTATATGTGTGTGTGTGTGTGTAATAATAATTGTCATTATATTAATTAAATATTAATGAATAGACATGTCTCGTGAAGCGACATGTCTCTTCTTGGCTCATTCTCAATATAAATGCAAGAGATTGTTGCATTTGGAAAACACATACAATCAGATAGTGCTATTACATTTGCAATGATCCTAAAACCTTAACACTTTAGAGCCCTTCTATATTGGTCCCTCACAGTCTTTATATGTTTGGATGCTTTTTTAAGAATCATGACACTATCAAAAGTTTTATTTCCAAAGAGGTCCTCTAAAGATTTAATGAGCTGATTTTTTAAGTCAACATCTTGTTCATTCCACCTTTTTTGAAAAAACAAAATTGTTAGATATCATAACTTTAATATAGTACAATAAATGGAAGATAAGAAAAATATTGTACCAATATTATGAAGCTACGTATGGTGGACCCAAATAGCTTCAATGCCATTTCAAAAAGATGATCATAAAAAATATCATTTCCTACAAAAACATCATGGGATTATCTGTCCAAAATGAGTTATGTCTAAGTAAACTTTGTGATCTACATGGATATTTGCTGCAAACTTGGGAAGATATTCACTAATGTACACCATGGTCTAGTATACCGTATATCCCTTCACCATAGAACCCTCAGGACGTGCTCTTTGTTGAACCAAGCCTTTCATAAATTTCAAGTTCCTCTCAACCATCCACATTGACCTAGTTTGTACAAGTCCGCACAATTCAATCTCCTCAACTTGATGTATGAGGAAGTGTTCTTAAGCATTGAAAAAAGTTGGAGGTAGACACTTTTGCATTTCACACATAAGCTGGGGAATTTTTATCTTCCAATATTTTATATCTTTTTTTATCAATTTCTTTAGATGATAACCACCTAAAAGAGATTCAACTTGCAAGAACATATAAACAAGATTTTAGAGAAAAATATACAATAAATTACATAAAAAGTAAAGCAAGTCATAAATATAATATCTGTACAACAAGTCTAAGAAATAACACCTCTAACCTCATGTATTCTCCAAGATTGTATATAACTTGTTTAACACTGTTGTCAAACTGGTGTGGGAGGTATAGAGGTAGGACGTATCACAATAATTAAAAAATGATCTTTTCAATATATTGTAAAATAATACAATAAAAAGTACATGCAATTTTATAAATATATTGTAAATAGAGAACATGACTTACCTTGACTAAGGTATGCCAATCATGTGTTTCCAACCCTGGCCCAAAATCACCTTTCTTTGATACAAGACTACTTATATTTGCAGCAAATCCTATTGGAAATTTTGTTTTTTTAATGACTTTTTTTAATGCATCACTTTGTTGCTCAGTTAATAACCAAAGAAGGGCACTCGTATTTATGCGGTCTCCATTTCTATTTGATCAATGAAATTTTTCAGTGCATGATTGGATTCATGAATGTCATTACAAATTTTGGCAATTTTTCCTTTGTCATGCCTTCCATCCAATATTTTCCATAGTGTCTCTATTATATTCTTTCCAATATGCATAGCATCAAACAAATGCACGATTGAGAGATCCTTGTAGTATGACAACCTACTAAATTGACTAGGATAACTTTTTATTCCTCTAGGAAGTTGGTCATTGATGCCTTGACGATCTTCACAAGCATCAATTATGTCATTAGTAAATAAAAGACAATATCAAAATATAAATTTCAAACAAAAATCATCAAATGGAATGACATTACCTCGGTAATTTAGTCTATTGTATTCCAACTTCCATACACGAGGTGTCATTCTTCGTGGCCTTGATGTTGTCTCTTCTTTCCTATTAAAAAGATGTTTTTCGATAATTCGACACTTATGATTATTGTGGAGAAAGTGCCTAAACTCATCGAACACCTACTTTCCTAAACTTCTTGAATGATGAGATTTCATATTCGAACCACAAACTGGACATGTGAGTTTACCCTTTATCTGAAGACCTAAAAGATACCATACAATTGGATCATGTACAATTATCATGCAGAACTTAAACATACAACAATAATGTGTAAGCACTATAACATACCAAAAATACATGACCTTAACAATATATAACATACCGCAAAAATGAGTTAGCCCAGGGGCATCATGTATTGTCCATACAAGCATTGCATGGAATTGAAATTGGCTTTTTCCTATTGGTCTAGAGATGTCATACATAGTGACCCCATTCCATAACTTCAACAACTCATCAATAAGGGGCTCAATATACACGTTCATATCTTTAACTTGGTACTTACCTAGTTGAATGAACAAAAATATTACATAATTATTATGACCATCTTGATGTGGTATTTGTAAATTAATTTACATAACTATTAAATGAAAAATTACTCGATACAATCATTAACAACATTATGTGCTCCCTATTTATGGACATCCAAGGAGGAATGTTATTGTTAATAACAAAAACAAAACACACTTAGTAAATAGATCTCATATCTCCAAATGGATTGACACCGTCTGCTACCAATGAAAGCTTGAGGTTACGAGGTTCTTCTTTAAAGTGTGGCCATGTTGTTTCTATGTCTTTAAATGTAGAACCATCTGTAGGTATTCTCATAATGTCATCTTGACTTCTATTGCATGCATGGTAATCCATAAATTGTGCCAAGCTAGTGCACTTGAATAATCCTTGAAGACGTGGAATAATGAGAATGTACCAAAGAACCTTGTGAGGCACCTTTTTTGTTATTTGATCTAACCGATATCTACTAATATGACAATCAAGGCATTTTGTTGCAAATTCATGTTATTTATGATATAGAATTTGATCATTGGGACATGCATGTATTGAGTGATACTTCATCCCAATTTGATTCATAATGGTAGATAATTCTCGGTATGAGCAAGGCAGAATGTTTGATGGTGGTAACAAAAACTCACCTATCAACTTAAAACAACAAATATGAATTGTTAATATAATGAATAGTAATGGTATGCTAACATTGAAGATGACAAAAATGGCATACCTTAGCATACATGACATTGCTACATTGGATAAACCATTCATAACCTTCAAGTTCACCAACAAAACTGTAGCAGAGAGAAGAGTTGTTTGGGAGCCTTGGTATAGGGGCTCGTATGCCTTCTCAAGTATAGGTATATCAAGACCATCTTCATCATCATTATCAGATACACTGGTACCATCATCATGATCATCTTGATTAGCTACGCCAATACCATCTTCTTCAATCATGTCCTCTTGCACATTATCAGCTACGCCAATACCATCATCTTCAATTCTGTTCTCTGCCACAAGATCATCTTCTTCCATGGGAGTGTTATCCTCGGCTTGGATATTCACACCTCCATGTTCCTCCAGTTGGAAATCCACTTTCACCAATCGATGAAAATTGTGCCCCCCTTCAATGTGACCATGTTGCCTACAATGACTCTGGGCTGTTGTGATTAGAATTCTTTGATTCTTTAAGCCCTTACACTTTTTGCAAGGACAATTACATTTATCAACTTTTCTTTGGAACTAAGACCACAATCTAGCAATTGTCTCATTATTTTGTTCTGGGTTCATATTGTTAGGTGCGGGCTTTCTTCACAGGCAATTATTTGGGCTATAAATATACAAAATGTAAACATACAGGCATTAGTAGTATCTTGTATATAATAAAAAATGATAAAATATTACAATATTATACAAGATTTACAAATACACACACAAATCATGCTCACTAGACCATGAAATATTCAAATCACTCAGGGACTCTTAAATAGAAAATGTATTGTTGACCAAATTTCAAAAAAAGAAAATATAACAGATTTTGTGAAATTTTCACCATATGTTCTTCATGATCTGTTCATTTATTGGTTGGTTTGCATGACAGTGTAGAAGTTTTGCATCTAATATGACAGTGTAGAAGTTTTACTTAGGTGGTATCAGAGCGGGAGGATTCTTTTGGGAAGAAGAGGAGGATACAATCTAAGGTTTTGAAGACTTAGAATCCCTTGTCAAACCTTAAAGTTGAATCATCCTTTAAGAGCATTCCAAGGTGGTGATTCAAAGTTGGATGGATCTTAGTTTGTAGAGGAAGTCAGATTGAAGGGTAGAAGAAGTTCAAGCCATCATGATTGCATATTTGGAGAGAAGAGAGACTCATGGATACTCACAATTTAGAACATAATGCAAATGTATGGGTAAGGTTTGTAAAATGGTCATTTCTAGTGACTCATTTTTTAATTTTGTTTCAGTTGAGATGGTTGAAAAGTTGAGTCTACAACAGATGGTGCATAGAAGACCTTACATGGTAGGACAGTGATGTAGATAGAGATGTGTGTGCCTAGAGGAGAAAGGACACAAGGATTTATGATGACAAGGATAGAGGAGAAGATCTTAGAGGTTGCTGAGGCAATGGGTGAATACATGGATGAAGGCATCCAAGTGGGGACAGTCAAGTGTCCACTTCAAGTTTCTATTGAAAATAGAGAAGACGGGGCTATGAAACAAGTCATAGATGACATGTTTGAATGCCAAGAAGGATGGCATTATGGGGATAAGTTGCAGGAGGTCTCAAGGATGACATGGACCTTGGAGATTGAAGAGTCTAAGCTCTTGAAGACAAAGTTGAGGAAAGATGCCACAAGTTGGCATAAGAGGATGAAGCAAAGGGTTGTGTAGCCTATCAAAAGGCTTATTGCTGAGAGGAATCTACTACAGAGATAACTCACTGAGAGAGTTCATGGATTTGGTAATGGGAAACCAACACAAACTACTAAAATGGGCAAGGAGACAAGTAGTCCAAGTCTTGAAGACAAGATAGATTTGTGGGATGAATTAGATGTCATAGTTGAAGAATGGCAAGAGAAGGGGGGAGTGATGAGAGAGTGCCTAGAATAGGGGCATGAAGAGGAAAGAGAGGATGGTGAATGTAATCGAGGTGAATGGCATTATAAGTTCAAGAATGCACCTAGGGGGGTCATTAAGGATCATCTTGTTGATCTTAGTCTAGTGAGGGGATCTAAAGACCTATAAGGTCTATGAAAAATGTAATATGGCCTCTAAAGCCAATAAAAGGTTTTAAAAGCACTAAAAGTGTGAAAGTATGTGATTTTGCCATATTGGCAAAACTAGGCTAGTAAGGCTTGTAGGGAGATTTAGGAAGTTATAAGGAGTTTGATAGGATTATAGATCTTTAAGAAGGCTAATGCAAAGATATGAACACCTTATTGGTTATAAGTTGTCGAAGTTGACACTTTAGTGTCAACTAGACAACAAATCTTAGTTGTAACTAGCTAGTAATAGTCATGTAACTGACTATTACAGTTGTGTAGGAGGGAAACTAGCTTTGGAAGACTATTTGGTGGGAAGTAGGCATGTGTCAAGGGCATGTAGAGTTGGTGGTGAGTGGACCATCCAATGTAACAAAGTTTCATTCAAATAAAACAAAGTATTCTCTCAAATTTTCTTCACTGATTCCACGGGTACAATCAGGAAACTAGATCCAAATGACTATTTGATACATGATTTTTGGATTGTTTTGGATGTAGGAACACTTATTTAAATTCCATTTATCTTTCCACTCTTTCACTTCACTTTTTTTAATTTTATTTAAGTCTAGTGCCTTGGTTGATATTCTGGAGACAGTGATTGGCAGGGTATAGTCAGTTTAATATAAAATATATGAAGGCTACTTAGTTTATCTTAGGGATAGAGATAATTTAATTTTAACGTTGGTTGTGTTAAAGGAACCATGTTCTAAAATTCATCATCCAACCCCTTTCCTTCCAAGTTTTTACATGTTGCCTGTACCTCATTTCTTGCCTCCTTTGATTCATGAATATCATTTAAAATTTTCTTTCCCTATGTGATTAAAATTTTCTAGCTTTGATCGATATCCCTGGCCTTCCTATGATGAGGGATGTGAAAAAAATTTTGAGATCACAAAATGCTAGAATATTCAAAATATTTGAAACCTAAGAACAATGTAGTTTTGATGAAAAGTTAACACATAGATCTAAGCATATTTGTCAACAATAATTTGAACACTTGTTGATATAGGCACTTAGCAAACTTGATTCCCTAAAAATTGTGCTTGAGAAATTTGACACAATAATACATCAGAGAAAATTTGTTCAAGTTTAATAAGTATTTTTTCTTCTTACCCTTAAATATCTTAGAACTTATTGCTCTATCTAGATTTTATCTCATAATTTTAATATGCTCAATCTATTTCACTCTTAAAAAGCTATACCAAAGGGACCTTCATTCATAGTGGGAGCCATGTTATTCATTAACGGTGGAACCAATATTTTCAAGATTCAAACCCTCAAAACACCAAGGATTCACTAAAGGGAGGTCAAGAGTTTTCATTCACTATCAAAGAACATAGTGATATGCTATGAAAGGCAATGCCAAAATGGTGCCATTCAAGGTTGGATGACAATGAAAATGGAGCACATAAGGAGATTTAAGGAAGATGGAGAACATACTTGTTTAGGGGGAAAAAATAGATTAATATTGCCCCGCGTGCCTAGATGAAAGATCCCAAGAGGATCCTTTCACTGAACTTTTGTAAATTTTAATTTAAAATAATAGATTTTCCTATGCTTTATTTGTGGTCTTAGAGAACTAGACATAAATTGCA
This sequence comes from Chamaecyparis obtusa, assembly GCA_027943335.1. Classification (NCBI taxonomy): domain Eukaryota; kingdom Viridiplantae; phylum Streptophyta; class Pinopsida; order Cupressales; family Cupressaceae; genus Chamaecyparis; species Chamaecyparis obtusa. The sequence continues at coordinate 38,709 of BSBK01007230.1, read as the reverse complement.
GAAGGATTGTTTCTTTTTTTGTATTTTCCTAGATATAAGTAAAATAATAAATAACAACAGTAGCAATTATGAAATAGGCTGGAAATACTGTACAATAACATAATATTCAGTCAACCATAATAGCTACAAATCATACCAGGCAAGATGTGCATTTAGTGTGCCAACAAGGGTGTTTACAAATAATGAATGATGATGCTTGCTACAGGAATAGCCAACCATGCACCAAGGGAAGAGATGGCTGACATAAGCCAACTAGAAAATCATGTGCCAGCTGAAAGGAAGTCGTATGACTGCTATAGTCATGCCAAGCCATATAGAGATCCCAACATGTCAATCAATGCCTCCAACATACAACACACAAGTACTCCTAAACATTGAACTCAATCAATCTCTATCAACTGCTGAAACTCTATTGTAGAATGCTGGAAACCATCTATTAGGGTTTACGTCCCAATAGCTAGGCTATGGGCTTTGTGTCCCAATCCTCTAGATTCACTCCTCAGAGAAAAATCACAAATACAAAGAATAAAGATGTAAACTATAATGAAAGAATGAGCCAACATCTCCTTTTATCTCCCTCTCAAAGCCAATCAAACCCTAAAGGGAGAATATGTCTTTCCCTTTATGATAAAATGACATCTTCTCAATTAAAAGGCCTTTATGTATAGGAAAAACACCCCTTTCCTCAAATAACATAACTCAAGATGCTAGAAGGTCTCTGAATGATGAAAATAAGTAATAATAATTCAAGACCTTTCCAACGAGCTATATCACATAGGCCTACCTAACCAGATGAAGCCAAACATCCCCTTATTACTCAAATTAGCTATATAAATAGCTTTATTTTAATTTATTTAAATGCAAACTTAGAAAATATTAAAATATTTCCTTTTATTCAACTGGAAAGCCAAACCAACCAAATAATTAGTGAACTGGTCCTGTCACCTATCTGTGACTGATGCTGGGCAATGAGGGCTAACTGGCACTCCCATCCCTAAAAACTAGGGATGCTCCTAGAAACTAGGGAATATACCCTATCACCCTGAAACTGAAACTATATACTGGTCCCGAGGAGCCTCAAATATGGTCAGAGCCACAACCTCCTAAATTTTAGGAAAATCCTTAAAATTAAGGAACTACCCCGACTGGCTCTCAAATTGACTGTAGAACCAACTTCGGTCACTGAGTATCCAGTATGAGTCTCTATCCACCACTGCTAGCCTACGAGACTCCAATAATAGGCCAACTCTCATGACTCTGCTAGTAAGACTAGAGAGGGGAAATGACAGTCCTCCCCTCTCAGAGATGCTTGCCCACAAGCAACTACAATGCTAGATGCTACAAAATGGATTCACCCTCCCAGGTGGCATCCTCTATGGGTAGACCTCTCTAGTGCACCAAGTACTCTTGAATCACCCTACTCCTCAATCATCTCTCCCTAACCTCTAGAATCTCCTCAGGGACCAAAGTCAATTTACCCTCTTCATCCAAAGGAGGTAAATCATGTGATGCTATAATATGCTACCCCAGTGCCTTCTTCACGCATGACACATGGAACACATTATGAACCCTACTACTCGATCTCATAGGCTACCTGTCCAACCCACCTGAGTACTTTGTAAGGTCCATAAAAATGAGGCTTGAGCTTCTCAGCTCCTCCCCGTTTAAGGGTGCTCTATCTATAAGGTTGTAGATGAAGGAAAACCATGTCACCCACCTCAAATGCTCTCTCTATCCTATGTCGATCAGTGCACATCTTCTATTGATTCTGAGCATGCTACAAGTTCTCTCTGAGAGATCTCATGATATCTTGGTTTTCCTACAACCAATCCTATGCCAAGGGAACTTTGTTTTCATTGAAAGCCAAATCAAAAAAAGATAATTCCTTGTAGCCATAAAGAGCTCTCAAGGGAGTCATGTCAATGGACATGTGGTGTGTAGTATTATAACAATATTCACCCAAATACAACCAATGCACCTATGCCTTCTACTGTCCTAACACATAGTTGCAGAGATACCCCTCCACCCACTTATTAACTACCTCAGTCTATCCATCCATCTGAGGATGGTAGCTATTGCTAGGGGTCAACTTTGTGCCTACTAGCCTGAAAAGTTCCTGCCAAAAGGAACTCATGAACTTGTTGTCCCTATCACTCACTATGGTCTTGGAGAAACCATGGAGTCTAAATATCTCTCTGAAAAAAATCTCAGCTACCTGTGAAGATGTGAAGTTTGCTGCAATAGGAAAGAAGTGGGCATACGTAGTCAACCTATCCACCACAACATAAATATAGTCCTTCCCCTGAATGTCAGGAAGATCTGTAATGAAGTCTATAGATATCCCTATCCACTTCTACTCTGGAATAGGCAGAGGCTGCAACAATCCAACCAAAAAATTATGCTCTGACTTGTTTTGCTAACAAGTCATGCATTCACGAACATGGTGTAAGACATCATCCTTGAGACCCTTCCAAGAGAATCTCTCCTGTACCACTCTATAGGTCTTACCATAACCCAAATGTCCTGGTGTAGGGGTATCATGGTAAGCATACAAAACGTGCTCCTTTAACTATGATTCAGGAACAAGGTAGAACCTGCCTTTGTAGTAGATGACATCATCCACTACACTATATCCATCGTCCCATGTCAATGCTTCCATGATCTCACAAGCATACTGATTTTTGGAATACTCAACTAAAAGTTGAGCCTTCCAATCTGCTGAAATCTCACTCAATGAACATAGGGAAGCAAGTGATGGATTCCTAGAAAATGCATCAGCAATAGTATTCTTCTTCCCCTTGATGAAATCTATATCAAAATCATATGCCCACACCTTGCTTACCCACTTTTGTTGCCTATCATTAAGATCTATCTAATCAAGGAAATATTTCAGACTATTATGGTCTGTCCTCACCACAAATTTTCTGCCAACAAGATACTGTCTAAATTTGGCTAACACATGCATGATAGCCAACATTTCCTTGTCATATGTGGAATACAACCTCTCATTATCCTGCAGCTTCCTACTCTTGTAGGAAATGGGGTGTCTATTTTGCATCAACATTTCCATTATGCCTTCACCTAAAGCATCACACTCAAGTACAAATAGCTGCAAGAAATTAGGGAGTGCCAAAACTGGACAAGTGCTCATAACCTCCTTGAGTCTCTCAAAGACTCCTTATGCCTACTCTATCCATCTAAAGGCTCCCTTCTTCATGAGATCTGTTAAAGGTGTTTCTAACTGGGAGAATCCCCTCATGAATCTCCTATAATAGGAACATAAACCAAGAAATCCATGCAACTTAGTAATGTTCCTAGGAGAGGGCCAATCACGAATCACCTGAATCTTCTCCTCATACACTGTCACTCCCTCTTCACTAATCACGTGTCCCAAGTATAGAATCTCCTTGAGTCCAAATTCACATTTGGACAACTTAGCAAATAGAGACTAACTCTCCATGATGCTAAGAACCTCCTCAATGTGTCTAAGATGATCCTCCCATGTTTGATTGTAAATCAATATGTCATCAAAAACCACCAGAACTGATTTCCTCAATTGCTTGTTGAAGATGTGGTTCATACAGGACTGGAAGGTGACAGGTGCATTAGTGAGGCCAAAAGGCATCACCAAAAACTCATAATTCCCATAGTGACAATGGAAAGCAGTCTTGTGCATGTCCTCTTCCCACACATGAATATGATGATAGCCTGAATAGAGATCAATCTTAGAGAAGTAGATAGCTCCATGTAGCTCATCTAGCAACTCATCAATGCGTGGAATGGGGTACCTATTATTGATTGTCTTTTTGTTCAAGGTTCTGTAATCAATACACATCCATAAAGTCTCATCCTTCTTCTTAAAATCACCACAGAAGAATCGAAGGACTAGAAGTAGGGCGTATGAATCCCATATCTAGTAACTCATGGATGGTCCTCTCAATCTCATCCTTGTATGCTCTAGGATGATGATATGGGGTAGTAATCATGGGCTTAGCCCCATCCTCCATCTCTATCCCATGCTCAAAGCTTCTATCAGGAGGTACACGAGGAGGTATGTCACCAAAGACTCAACCATGCCAGTCCATCACTGACCGGATGTCTACATGAAAGGTCTTGCCATCCTGAGGTGTGGGTATTTTAGACTTCACAAAACAATGTGTAGCCCAAAGTATGTCATCATGATGAATGATAGTCTCCATCCTATGGGAAGTTACCTCCTTAGGATCACCATCTAAAGCTACCCTCAAGATAGTCTTCTTCCCTCCAGAAAGAAACTCCAACTGCATGCGATGGTGATCAATGATGTATTGCCCAATACCCTGTAACCACTACATGCCCAAAACTACATCATAATCCTCCAGTGGTAGCACATAAAAATTATTTGTTAGAGTATCACTACTACATTTGGGGCCAAATTTCGATAGAAGTTTCCGACGGGTAACTTTTTCTTATGAATTTGGTATTTTTTTTTGTAATAGGCCCCGATGATGTCGGTATTCTGATGGGTGTTTAATTGACCATCAAAACTCTGACAGATTTAGGGTATACATTAAAAAAAAAATTGAAATAGCCTCATCATTTTTATTTTGATTGGAGAGCGGGAGAAAAGGAGCGAAAGCTGAGTGCGGAAGAAGGTATGTGATTTCTTCATCTTTTGAGCCTCTGGCATCATTTTCGAATGCATTTCATTTTATTTTTGATGGAGTTTCTCTCTAAAATGACCGCATTCTATTGGTGTTGTGCCCTAGCCAGTGCTTTATCTCTATTATTTGATGTTATTGGTGCTTGTGCTCAAGGATATCGATTCATTGTATTCAAATGTTTGGATTCACGTTTGTTGATATTATTGGCATATGTGTTTAATGATGTCATTGTATATTGTTGTCACTAAAATGACCTCATTCTTCTGGTGTCATGCCCTAGCCCATGCTTTAACTCCATTATTTGATGTTATTGGTGCTTGTGCTCAAGGATATCCATTTTTTTGAAATGTTGACTATGGTTATCAAATGGACAGCCCATGAGCTTCTAGCTAGGTGCCATTTGTATTGATAGCTTAGGGCATCAAATGTATTGTATCATTGATAGTTGAGACTTTGTTAAAAGGAAATAGGAAAAAGAATGATTTTTATTTAGTTTCTCTATTTTGATCCCTAAGTGGCTTACAACCCTAGAGAAGTATGAGCAGATTTATGGATCTAGTTGCAAGATACATAGAAATCGATAATTCACAAGAAATCCATGCATCTAATTTGAATAGAAATTAATACAAAGAACTAGGGTCCTCCAATGGCCCAATCATCTGAACCTTGATTGTCCCCTCAACTAGTGACCCTTTAAAACTAGGTTATCATGCAATCAATGAGTGATCCTTCATTCTTCTACTCTGCCCTGCATCCAAACATATTGGAAATACACAATACAATGATAACAAGTCTTTCACAATCCCCCTTCCCCCAAGAAACACTATCAACCATCCCTTCCACATAGCATTTCACCATTTTATGAGTGGATTGTGTAGGAACAATTAACATTAAACAAGGAGCAAACTCCTCAACACATCTCGGAAACCATTGAATTCAATAATAAATGAAACCTAACACCAACACTATTCCTTTAATAGTTGCAGGATACATAGCAATTGATAGTTCACAAGAAATCCATGCATCAAATTTTTATAAGGATATCCTACTAATCAATAGGAATTTTCTTGCTATGACCAATGATTATGCATTTTGATGGCAGTGTGCTAGTTCAAAAGGATAATATAAATCTGAAACAATTTTTTCTGATTTTCTCAAACTATAAATGTGGTTAAAGGGAAAATATTATGTGGAAAACCCACAAACCAAGCTAGCAAATGATTGTACATCAAATTATTCCTATATTCATTCAAGTATTGCTATGCTTCAGCTACCTGACCTTTGAGCTTCATCTAGAGGAATGTGTAGCTTTAAGATAGAGTTACTTCTTGGGCCTTACAATAGGGTGGAATATGATCAAGATTTGTTTAGGCTGTATCTTTCTTAGTCCCATTGTTAGGTTCTTACGGTTCATGGTTTGAATCTATTATGGTTGTGTAAGGGATTTGTAGATGCTTTTTCTAACATAATTATTGGACACCATGATTGGAACAACTGGTTGTTGGCTATTGTACACATGAATCATAACTGTTAATGGTTCTTTGTGTTCAAGAATTTGTTGATCAATCTTTGAGATTTATTGTCCCAGCTTTAAAAGAGTGATAAAAGATATAGTGAGTTCTATCCTTTCCAAGTGTTTTGTGGGTGCCATTATCTTCTAGGAGTAATTGCTGGAACCAAATTATGTTCTTTGCCTCTAGTAAATATTGCAGACACAATCAACTTCTTGGTGAAGGGTTGCTTCCATCCCCATGAGGCACTATTACATGGTTTCCATTCCCTTGTAGTATAGTGAACCTAATTTAATACAAGTGTGCACTATTTTGGGATCCATAATTTATGGCCCCTACATTGTGGTTGTTAGCCTAAGATAGGCCTACTTTTGCATATAATAAGAGGCCAACATGAAACAAACATCCAGAAGTTAGGGGGTTGTTCCTTGTCCATAATTAATTATTTAAGTGCTAAGGGATGATGGGTATATTGTGTAATTCATAACTAGTGTGTCTCTTTCTTTCTCTCCACATTTCACATTAGGAGTATATGCTATAAAATACCAATGAAATCAACTATTGGTCAAATCTAATCAAAATTGCAGTATAAAGATTAAAATAGATCTTGAAGAAATATGGGAACCATTTTTGACAAATATTGTACAAATGAAGAGAATACTCCCAAGAGGAAATGCTTCAATGTGGAACAATTGAAGGAAAATATTTTACTTTTATATGCACATTTGCAATGTTTTTGATATATTTATGAGATAACAAAACCATAGAAAGAATAGCATATAGAAGAAAGTAAAGAATAATGATCAAATTTTGAGATATTATGGAAACTAAAAGGAAAGAATGCTTGGTGGGGTTATCATGCAATCAGTGAGTGATCCTTCATTCCCCCCTCTTCTAGTGACCCTTCAAAATTGGGTTATCATGCAATCAGTGAGTGATCATTCATTCTCCTGGTCTTCCCTACATCCAAACATATTGGAAATACACAATACAATGATAACAAGCCTTTCACAATCCCCCTTTCCTCAAGGAACACTATCAACATCCAGACCTTGACTGTCCCCTCAACCAATGACCCTTCAAAATCGGGTTATCATGCAATCAGTGAGTGATCATTCATTCTCCTGGTTTTCCCTACATCCAAACATATTGGAAATACACAATACAATGATAACAAGCCTTTCACAATCCCCCTTTCCTCAAGGAACACTATCAACATCCAGACCTTGACTGTCCCCTCAACCAGTGACCCTTCAAAACTGGGTTATTATGTAATTAGTGAGTGATCCTTCATTCTCTTGGTCTGCCCTACATCCAAAAATATTGGAAATACACAATACAATGATAACAAGTCTTTTACAATCCCCCTTCCCTTAATGAATTACTATCAACATCCAGACCTTGACTGTCCCCTCAACTAGTGACCCTTCAAAACTAGGTTATCATGCAATCAATGAGTGATCCTTCATTCTCCTGGTCTGCCCTGCATCCAAACATATTGGAAATATACAATACAATGATAACAAGTCTTTCAAAATCCCCCTTCCCTCAAGGAACACTATCAACAAGTGACCCTTCTTCTTATCGGCCATATCCAATGTTTCATTGAAGTCACAGCCAAGAATGAAGGTCACCTTACCCATACCATTCATGGATTCTGAAATGTTGTTCCAAACTCCTGAAAACTTTTCTATTTCTTCTTGTTGCTTCTTTAAATACTTCTTCTACCACAATGTCCTCCTACCCTATCTTCTTGATCTTCTTGGCTAAAGCGGATGAATCCACACACAATAACCCAAAATGAAGGGTTTTGTATCCTTTAATGAATCTCAGTCACTAGTAACGCATGGACAGTCAAACTAGTAGTCTCCAAAGCATTCAATAAGTGAATATGAATGTTTGAAAAATTTCCTCTCAACTTCCCCAACCACTCCTAATCAGTTAGAGGGATATTTCTAGAATCTCCACTATTCCTATCCTTACCAACAATTCTTAAACATACTTTATCTAATATGATAATAACATGCTAAACTGAACCAATGGCATGTTCTTCATGTGGTACAAGGAAGATTTGGCTATCAAATCTTCCTTCATGCAAGTTGAGCTCGAGAGAAGGTATGTGATTTCTTCATCTTTGATTTTTATCTTTGATGGGCAACACCTTTTGAGCCTCTGGCATCATATTCAACCACAAATTTCAAATGCATTGCATTTTATTTGATCATGAATGCTCACTGAAATGACCACATTCTACTGGTGTCATGCCCTAGCCTGTGCTTTATCTCTATTATTTGATGTTATTGGTGCTTGTGCTCAAGGATATTGATTCATTGTTTTCAAATTTTTGGATTCACATTTGTTGATATTACAATTAATCATATCAAATAAAGTATGTTTAAGAAGTTTTAGTGTCTAAACACTCAACTAATCCCTCTAACCGATTAGGAGTGGTTGGGGAAGTTGAGAGGAAAGTTTTCAAACATTCATATTCACTTATTGAATGCTTTGGAGACTACTGGTTTGACTGTCCATGCGCTAATGTTTAGAAGAGATCAATGAAGTATTTAAAGACATTCTTACATGTTTGGAGAGGTTTAAGAGGCACTTATCATGACTGTAACCTCACAAACAGCGGCACAGACTGGTTTTACTAAGTTTCCTTTCTCTATTTTGAGGTATCCTTTCTCTGCTGCAAGGGTACAGTCAGAGGGTTCATTGACAAAATGATCCTTTGAATGGTTACTATGAATATGAATGATTTGATATAGCATATTGCTCATTTTACTTGAAGTTTGGAATAGCTTGGGCAAGGGTGAAAGTAGTTTTGATCATTTTGGTCATGACTGTTCCTCTACACAATCAGAAAATGTAACTATCTAATGATTATATGTAATGTTGAATGGATTAAATGCTTTATTCTTGGTAGAAGAGAATGGAAGGAATATTTTTGGTGTTAGGTTTCATTTATTGTTGAATTCAATGGTTTCCAAGATGTGTTGAGGAGTTTTCTCCTTGTTTAATGTTAACTATTCCTGCACAATCCACTCATACAATAGTGGAATGATATGTGATTGACAATTTCATACAACTGGTCCTTTGGTGTGTATTAAATCAATCCAGTCACTTATTGAATGCTTTGGAGACTACTGGTTTGACTGTCCATGCATTACCAGTGTCTGAGATTCATTAAAGGATACAAAACCCTTCATTTTGGGGTTATTGTGTGTGGATTCAAATGTAAGTTTGATTTGGTTAATGTTTAGAAGAGATCAATAAAGTATTTAAAGACAATCTTACATGTTTGGAGAGGTTTGAGAGGCACTTATCATGACTGTACCCTCACAAACAGTGGCATAGACTGGTTTTACTAAGTTTTCTTTCTCTATTTTGAGGTTTCCTTTCTCTGCCGCAGGGGTACAGTCAGAGGGTTCATTGACAAAATGATCCTTTGAATGGTTACTATGAATATGAATGATTTGATATAGCCTATTTCTCATTTTACTTGAAGTTTGGAATAGCTTGTACTTGAAGTTTGGAATAGCTTGTGCTTGTGCTGGAATTCTTGGTAGAAGTGAATGGAAGGAATAGTGTTGGTGTTAGGTTTCATTTATTATTGAATTCAATGGTTTCCAAGATGTGTTGAGGAGTTTGCTCCTTGTTTAATGTTAACTGTTCTTGCATAAGCCACTCATACAACAGTGAAATGCTATGTGATTGACAATTTCATACAACTGGTCCTTTGGTGTGTATTAAACAAAATAGAATTTTTAGCATATTATTATAATTCTATTTCTTTGTTGTAAACATGCCATTGGTTTAGTTTTGTAAAAAAAAATTCGTGTACAATTTTTTTTTTCTATTTTTTCCATTTGATAACCACAGTCAACATTTCAAAACAGTGAATAACATCAAATAATGGAGATAAAGCATGGGCTAGGGCACGACACCGGTAGATTAAAATTGAACCAATGACATGTTTACAACAAAGAAATAGAATGATAATAATATGCTAAAAATTCTATTCTGTTTAATACACACCAAAGGACCAGTTGTATGAAATTGTCAATCACATAGCATTTCATTGTTGTATGAGTGGATTGTGCAAGAACAATTAACATTAAACATAGCCAGTGTTCTCTTTACTTTCACAAATCTCTGCAAGTCAAGAACATTAGAGTTGTATAATACATTGTTAGTATCCTTTTTCCATGGGTCCTAGGTCTTTGGGTCCATGGAAAGGAAATAGATTACAAAATACACTTCAAAACAAAGGAAAAACTTAGCAAATTCAGTCTAACTCACTGTAGATGAAAGAACAGTCATGCTAATAGTTCCTCTAAGTCTTCCAAAGCATGTATTGAACTCCCCTAAAGTCCTATTGGATCCCCAAATTGCTTAATCCAATCAACTTACATCAGGATCATGAGAAACTTCAAAGGATTAAAAACATTACTTGGAATAGTCAAATCATTATGCTTTCAAATCAATTACCTATCAACACATCCCTTGTGAGGGAGAGAAGCCAAACACATAAAGAACATGCACATAAACACGGCAGCTGAAAAACTTAAATGGAATACACCAAGAAGTACCAAATGATGAATGCTTAATTGTTGTAATGGCAAAGCATCAGAACCGTCCATTTCTAGAACTTGATTTTATAGTCTAAATGATTTTTTATAGTTGTAATGATTTTTCTAGAACTTGATTTTGTAGTCTTAATGATTTTTCTATAGTCCTAATGATTTTTCTATAGTACTCTTAATGATTTTTCTATAGTCCTAATGATTTTTCTATACTCTTAATGATTTTTCTTTCATCCTAATGTTTGTTGCTCTTGATAAATTAGGCCTTGAATTTGAATTTTTGTTCACTATTTTATTTCAGCTTGAATGTTCAATGGTACATTCAAACATGAAACAAACCATTCTTAAACTAGATTAAACTAGTAAACCAAAGGACATGCTTTTACTACTAAGTCTCTATTTTTTGGGCATACTGATTATAAGTACTTGACATATATCACAAATGTTGCTAATTAAGGTTGGCAAGATGATTACGTCTATCCTGAAAAAAGACTGTCAAATCATTATTCTTTCAAATCAATTACCTATCGACGCATCCCTTGCGAGGGAGAGAAGCCAAACACAGAAAGAACATGCACATAAACATGACAACTGAAAAAATTAAATGGAATACACCAAGAAGTACCAAATGATGAATGCTCAATTGTTGTAATGGCAAAGAAATATCAGAACTGTCCATTTATAGAACTTGATTTTTCTATAGTCCTAATGATTTTTCTTATTTCTTGTCTGTGCTTGGTGATAGGATTTTGAACATTGTTGACATACTTAAATGGAATACACAATACCAAATGATGAATGCTCAATTGTTGTAATGGAAAAGCATTAGAACCATCCATTTCTAAAATTTGATTTTGTATAGTCTTAATTATTTTTCTATAGTCCTAATGATTTTGAAAATTGTTGACAAAGAGTGTTTCTTTTTTTTATTATAGTATAAATGATTTTTCTATAGTCGTAATGATTTTTCTTATTTCTTGTCTTTTGTCCCTTTTTGATTTCCTATGTCTGTGCTTCGTGACAGGATTTTGTCACCTTCTTTTGATGGTATATTTCATTTAGTCTATGTGGAATACTATTTTGTTCACTATTTTATTTCAGCTTCATATTTCTTTCATTTTTCATATACACAGAGACTACACATGCTGATAAAAAAATGAGCTATTTGATTTAGGTTTACTTTTCATTATTGTAAATGGTTAATATTTCTGATGGTACTCCTTGGTGTATTTCATATAAAAATAATCATATAAAAATAATAAATGTAGTAACGATGGTGCGGTGCATTATTGATATATAGGCTCAATGACTCTTGTCAATGTGCCAAACTATCGATGTGGTGGTGGGCACTGTGTGTTGAAGACTTCACAGACACTGAACAACCTTGGATGACAATTTTGGTGCTGCCCAAATAGAAAAAAGGTTGCTGATGTGTATGTATTTAATGTTTCTAATGTAAATACTATTCATTATAATATAAGAACTAATGTAGACTGGGCATCATAGGGAAATAATGGTTGCGGATACTTTAGTTGGGTCGATGACAACTCATATGCATCTATCCGCCCCTCTCCACTTATTCGTGATGAAGGATTTGAGTGCAAAACGTGTCAAGCTAGGGCAAATTCTGAAATTATATTTTTACAATGCCTTCTTTGTATTGTAATCGCATATCTTTGTTGCGACCATATGCAGAGTTGAGCTCAGGAATTAGTTAGTTTAGTATTTTCATATTGTAACTAATATTTTAATATGGATATGAGGTAACTTCTCTTTACCTCAAGTGCACATATATATGGTTTACATCTTTTTAAGAATAATTCTTAATGTTTATGGCTCAGGTGAGCCCCAATTTGCTATCAATCACATGATTTAACATATAGCATTTTCTTGGTTGTTCCATTTGTTCCTTGACCTTGACTATGGATTGACTATCATTTTCAAGCTTGAGCCTAGCTTTGTACCATGCACCGTCTATAGATTTGTATGCAACGCTGATTTACGAATGTAAATAACGCATTGAACGTAATCTACGAACATTGCGTGTATGAAGTCTTGCTGAAGTTTGAGCGTCCTCCCTTTATTCCAGTGAGAGATTGGAATGAGTTCATTTTGGATGTAAAGGAGAAAGGGGATACTCAAAGAGGAATTACACTAGCAAATGGGAGAAGGTATAAACATTTTAATAGATTTTTATTATTAAATAATGAAATTTTCATATACTAGTGTTCTAAGCATCCTCATTACATGATTTAAGGTCTTAGTCCATAGACAAATTAAATTAGACTTACTATCCAAAATACATAAAAAACATCCACATAAGCACAACAACTGAGAAACATAAATGTAGATTTCACAATAGTTGAGAAACATAATTGTAGGCATCATAGTCACAATCTTTTGGAGACAACGTAATTGAGTTGTGTACCCAAGTGGTGTAGAGAAACTTCTACACCCCCGATTCCAAGTTGAATACATTTGTTGGAGGACCTTGTATTCATGAGCAATAGATGTAGTTAACTTGGAATCAGAGGTGCAGGAGTTGCTCTCCACCATCTGGGTATACAACTCAATTACGTTGTCTCCAAAAAATTGTGACCACAATGCCTACAATTATGTTTCTCATGTGTTGTGTCCTAGGACCCCTTATGACCCTTTACGACCATTTACGATCCCTAAGAATACATCTTAGAGGTCTTAAAATGTCGTAAAGGGTCATAAGAGTCTCCTAGGAGGAGCCAGATGAGCTTCCACCTTCACGTGGTTGGCCCTGTTAAGTAGAAAATTTTTAACTTTTCTTGAAACAAAGAGAAGCTCAATAATTTAAGGTCTCAGTCCATCGAGATGCTGAAAAATGACAGGAATCAATGATGGAGAGTTTTTAGTTTCTAAGAAGACATATATGGAGTGGAGGCCAGATTGAGTACTAGTGCAGAGTGTTAATAATTATAGCCTTTCAGCCAAGATCAAACTGATCAAATAAATACCCTTGTGCGATTTATAATTATAAGGAGATTATTATTTCATTTATATATATGTGTTGGTTGAATTAGTTAAGGGCCCAAGGTCAGCCTCTTGGCTTTAACATTAAATATATTTAATAAGACCAGGTCGGCCCTCTTGAAGATAATTCAATTCATATATATATGGTGTTAGATTCTAGGGAGAGAAGCACCAAAAACATAACATGCTTCCCTCCCCCAAAACCTTGATTCTCTGCCTTAAGCAGACTTAGATTAGCATATATTGGTGTGAAAGATAAGCAGCTTCAGCTAATAGATAAGAACAAGTCTGAGCATGAATAAAGATTAGATTATGATCTGATCCATACAACTAGCAATTATTGGCAATGTTAACTGCGAGTTGATTAGGGCTGGAAGCCTCTGTTAGGACTGGACTCTTCCTCAATACACTAACACTAAGGTACTAATCAAGTTCTCCTCAGCACCTTTGTTAGTACAGTTTGGAGGCATATAGACTAGAGTATACTTGGTTGATATTCAGGTATCTTCTATCCCTTCTTGTTTACTTTATTCTATGTTTAGCTGTGTTAGATCTCTATATTTTTTTCATTCCGGAGTAGAATCTGAAATATATCAACAAGAGATGATGATTCAGTAACCTACATCTAGAAAACCTTCACAATTATCCCTTCTTTGGCCTCCACTTTTTCTTCTTCTCAAAAATGGTTATCTAGAAACTTTGGAGCCTGCTGATTCTTTCCGTACACAACCTATGTGTGTTGATGAAAATGAGGACGTGCATCAAAGTAATACAAGTAAACATCTTAAATTTATTGGTGTAGTAATACAAATTTAATTGCAATTGGTGTTTGGATTAATGTAACAATTTGTATTGCAGCTGTAGAGAGTGTAAAGGTCATTGTTAATGAGCAGGTTGAGGTTGAGACCGAGGCCAGACAAACTAACCTCAATGTTGATGATGTGACTAGATCAGGTAAAGAGCTATATGATTATGAATGTTGTCAATGCCTTTATTACCAAGGAATCACCGCCTGCCATTAATGAATATTAATGAACACTTACACCATGAAGAAGACAAATGATTAAATAGAAAGAGAGGACCAACTAAACCATCTTATGGTCAGTCTATATCACATTGAGAAACAACGTCAAGACTTGAGAATCAAAACAATCAAAAGTTTCTTCAAGACCATGAATGATCAACAACATTCCATTAGAAAACAAAACACTAATCTATGTTGTCATTAAGCCATAAAATATGTCTTTAAAGTTTAGAAGCATCACAAAAACTTTCAAGAAACATAGTACTATCCAAAATATGTCTTTAAAGTTTATTTCTAATGATTATGATGATGTTGATGTTGATGTCTATAATTTATTTCACTTACTGATGCTTTCCTAGATTGAATTTTGAATTGCCAGGTTGGAGAACGCTTTCAAAGTTTAGGGTCTGTTCCACATGATACTCTTAGTTACAGCTCAAATGCAACTCAACATATTTTTGATGCTAGGCAACCCATTGCAGAAACTCATCCCCAGGTGAAATTTAATGCTATGAATCTTGGCATTGTTAATGTTATTACTTTTTCTCACGTTTCATATTTGTGAAAATGTTTCTTGGCACTATCTTCTTTTTCAATTCCTATATTTGCAGCTTTTTAGATCATTAACTTAAGCATTACATATCTTTGTTTAAAGTTTATTCTAACACTATATTATATCTTATTCTTATTGCAATGTTCTTTGTTGTGGGGCAGGAGGTCAATCTTCATTGTCTTCATTGTGGGGGACAGTGAAGATTTCTCTGACAAATAGTAGGTCTTCTTTAATATCTTATAATAACATGCTAAATTGATAAAGGTGTTATGGGCATTTAATCTGCAATTAATAATAGATTAAGCATAATATGACTATGCTTAATGTTCCATTTAAATGCATTTAACACAAAAAACAAATTTACAAAACTGAACCAATGGCATGTTTACAACAAAGATGTGTTGAGGAGTTTGCTCCTTGTTTAATGTTAACTGTTCCTGCACAATCCACTCATACAACAGTGAAATGCTATGTGGAAGGGATGGTTGATAGTGTCCCTTGAGGGAAGGGGGATTTTGAAAGACTTGTTATCATTGTATTGTGTATTTCCAATATGTTTGGATGTAGGGCAGACTAGGAGAATGAAAGATCATTCACTGATTGCATGATAACCCAGTTTTGAAGGGTCACTGGTTGAGGGGACAGTCAAGGTCCGGATGATTGGGCCATTGGAGGATCCTATTTCTTTGTATTAATTGGTATTCAAATTAGATGCATGGATTTCTTGTGAATTATTGGCCACTATGTATCCTGCAACTGCATTTGTAAATTTACATATACTTCTCTAGGGTTGTAAGCCACTCAAAGATCAAAATAGAGAAACTAAATCAGAATCATTCTTTGTCCTATTTCCTTTTAACAAAGTTTCAACTATCAATGATACAATACATTTGATGCCCTAAGCTATCAATACAAATGACACCTAGCTAGAAGCTCATGGGCTGTCCGTTTGATAACCACAATCAACATTTCAAAAAAATGGATATCCTTGAGCACAAGCACCAATAAAATCAAATAATGGAGTTAAAGCATGGGCTAGGGCACGACACCAGTAAAATGCAGCCATTTCAGTGACAACAATATACAATGGCATCATTAAACATATATGCCAGTAATATCAACAAACATGAATCCAAACATTTGAAAACCAATGACATGTTTACAACAAAGGTCTAATAGAACTCCCAACAATTCTTAAACATACTTTATCTGATATGATGAATTCTTAAACAATTAAGGTTGGAGTAGACATAGTTATCACACATTTTTTTTGTGTGGTACAAGGAAAATTTGGCTAGGTCAAATCTTCCTTCATGCTAGCAGTCTACAGAATTAAACCTTTATGAACAATTGATCATATAAGATAACTAGTATGTTTAAGAATTGTTGGGACTAGTCCTTTGGCATGTATTAAACAAAATATATAGAATTTTCAGCATATTATTATCATTCTATTTCTTTGTTGTAAACATGCCATTGGTTCAGTTTTGTAACTTCATTGTTGTATGAGTGGATTGTGCATGAACAATTAACATTAAACAAGGAGCAAACTCCTCAACACATCTTGGAAACTCCATTCACTTCTACCAAGAATAAAGCATTTAATCCATTCAAAATTACATATAATCATTAGACAATTACATTTTCTAACTGTGTAGAGGAACAATCATGACCAAAATGATCAAAACTACTTTTACCCTTCCACAAGCTATTCCAAACTTCAAGTAAAATGAGCAATATGCTATATTAAACCATTCATATTCATAGTAACCATTCAAAGGATCATTTTGTCAATGAACCCTCTGACTGTACCCCTGCGCTAGAGAAAGGAAACCTCAAAATAGAGAAAGGAAACTTAGTAAAACCAGTCTATGCCATTGTTTGTGAGGGTATAGTCATTATAAGTGCCTCTCAAACCTCTCCAAACATGTAAGATTATCTTTAAATACTTTATTGATCTCTTCTAAACATTAACCAAATCAAACCTACATTTGAATCCACACACAATAACCCCAAAATGAAGGGTTTTTTAATCCTTTAATGAGTCTCAGTCACTGGTAACGCATGGACAGTCAAACTAGTAGTCTCCAAAGCATTCAATAAGTGACTGGATTGTATTTAATACATGCCAAAGGACTAGTTGTATGAAATTGTCAATCACATAGCATTTCATTGTTGTATGAGTGGATTGTGCAGGAACAGTTAACATTAAACAAGGAGCAAACTCCCCAACACATCTTGGAAACTATTGAATTCAATAATAAATGAAACTTGACACCAACACTATTCCTTCCATTCACTTCTACCAAGAATAAAGCATTTAATCCATTCAACATTACATATAATCATTAGATAGTTACATTTCCTAACTGTGTACTAGAGGAACAGTCATGACCAAAATGATCCAAACATTTGAAAATAGTGAATCGATATCCTTGAGCACAAGCACCAATAACATCAAATAATGGAGATAAAGCATGGGCTAGGGCACGACACCAATAGAATGCAGTCATTTTAGAGAGCATTCATGATCAAATAAAATGCAATGCATTTGAAATTTGCGGTCGAATATGATGCCAGAGGCTTGAAAGATGAAGAAATCACATACGAAGAACATGCCATTGGTTTAGTTTTGTAAATTTGTTTTTTGTGTAATTAGTAATTGGTAGATTAAATGTAGATAACACCTTTATCAGTTTAATTATCATGTTATTATCATATCAGATAAAGTATGTTTAAGAATTGTTGGGATTGGTCCTTTTGCGTGTATTAAACATAATAGAATTTTCAGCATATTATTATCAATCTATTTCTTTGTTCTAAACATGCCATTGGTTCAATTTTGTAGATTTGTTTTTTGTGTTAAATGCATTTTTCGTGAGGAGGGGTCTTGTTTTAAGGAGATTGATGAAGATTGTGCACCTCAAAAACCAATTCATAAGGTACCAATCCATGTTTCCTATTCGCTTATATTTTTGGTTTGGTAAATCTCCTTATAAGTTTCATGTCCTTTCTTTTGATTACTATGGATGAGATATATATCTTACATTTAACATTCAACTTCTTTACATTTTAGAACATGTAGTGTGTTTTTTGAGGATTTTACCAAATCAACTTTTAACATAAACTGAAAACACCAAACTGATAGCTTGCCCTTGCAACGTGACAAAATATTTGCATTTGACCAATAACTACGAGCAATTGAATGATAAATCCACATACCTGTATCTTTGTAAAATACCTGGAACATCAAAAAGATGGCTAAGTGGCTACCGCCATGATTTTTATCTACTGAATATGGAAAAAAAAAACACCAAAAAGAATTAAATAGAAAACATGATTGGTCATTTTAGAGAGCATTTATGATCAAATAAAATGCAATGCCTTCTCTCGCTCTCGATCAGCTTTCGCTCGCTCGTTTTCTCCCACTCCTTTTCTCTAGAATCGAAATAAAAATGATTTGGCCATTTCAAAATAGTGAATCGATATCCTTGAGCACAAGCACCAATAACATCAACTATTTTGATATGTGGGTACCCTAATGTTGGCAAGAGTTCTTTTATTAATACGATTACTTTGCAAGCTTGAAGAAGCGATATATTTTGGCAAATGAAGAGTGGAAAGATGATGATGTTCCTAAGATCATGGATGGACACAATGTTGCAGATAGAATGGGAAGACATCTTTTGAGCCTAGCTCTGGATCCTTCGACAATTGGGGTAGGATCTAGACCCAGGCTAAAAAGATGTCTTCCTTTTTGTTGTGGAATATAGGCTCTGCTGCTGCAACAACGACAAACTACGATGTACATATCACAACAACAAAGAAACATAAATGTAGTCATCATGGTCACAGTTTTTTGGAGACACAACATAATTGAGTGCTATTCCCACATGATGCAAAGCAACCATCTGTGGGTACCCTAATGTTGGCAAGAGTTATTTTATTAATAAGATTACTCTGCAAGCTTGAAGAAGCAATATATTTTTGCAAATGAAGAGTAGAAAGACAACGATGTTCCTAAGATCATGGATGGACTCAATGTTGTAGACAGAATGGGAAGACATCTTTTGAGCCTGGCCCTGGATCCTTCGACAATTGGGGTAGGATCCAGACCCAGGCTAAAAAGATGTCTTCCTTTTTGTTGTGGAATATAGGCTCTACTGCTGCAACAACAATAGATTGCGATGTACATATCACAACAACTAAGAAACATAAATGTAGGCATCATGGTCACAATTTTTTGGAGACACAACATAATTGAGTGCTATTCCCAGATGATCCAAAGAAACCATTACTTTGCATCATCTCAGAAAACCACTCAATTATGTTGTCTCTCCAAAAAATTGTGACCATGATGCCTACATTTATGTTTCTCAGCTGTTGTGTCCCAGGACCCCTTATGACCCTTTACGATCCCTAAGAATACATATTAGAGGTCTTAAAATGTTGTAAAGGGTCATAAGAGACTCCTAGGAGGGGCTAGGTGAGCTTCCACCTTCATGTGGTTGGCCCTGTTAAGTAGAGAATGTTAAACTATTCTTGAAACAAAGAGAAGCTCAATAATTTAAGGTCTCAGTCCACGGAGATGCTGAAAAAATGATGAGAATCAATGATGGAGAGTTTTTAGATTATGAGAAGATGTATATGGAGTGGAGACCAGATTGAGTACCAGTGCAGAGATGATGATTCAGTAACCTACATCTATAAAACCTTCACAATTATCCCTTCTTTGGCCTCCACTCATTCCTCTTCTCAAAAACGGTTATCTAGAAACTTTGGATAGTGTTTCTCATCCATGCACGAAATGTGCTAGTGATCATATAAAATTACTTTAGGCCTCTAGTATTGATGAGATGTACAAGTGTAAAATGTTTTTGTGAGACTGTGATCAATTTGTGTAGTGTACATAAATGCAAGGCGGTGATTATTCTCGATGATCGACAGGTAGTTAGGACTAAAGATAACACAGCTCAAGAGACCATAATAGGTTGTCTCTTTCTTTGATCTATATTATTGACAAAATGTTTTACCTTTCATTAGCTCATCAAATATGGGGATTTGAAAGAATTTAATAGAATATTTTCATGACAACGTATATTATTTAAGTTGACATTACACAAATTTATCTACTTCGCACACTTGTATACTATGAAGACAGTGATAAAGAAGCATCTCCTCCCATGGCCATGCTTCTTTATCGCCATCCTCATAGTCTACAAGTGTGTGAAGTAGATAAATTTATGCAACATCAACTTAAATAATATACGTTGTCATGAAAATATTCTATTAAATTCTTTCAAATCCCCAGATTTGATGAGCTAATGAAAGGTAAAACATTATGTCAATAATATAGACCGAAGAAAGAGACAACCTATGATGGTCTCTTGAGCTGTGTTAACTTTAATGTACCTATCCATCGGTTTTTCAAAAATTTATAATTAATTCCGATGAAAGCGTGATGCAGGAGCATCCTGGGTGTAAGAGCAATCTTGCATCACCCAAAAAAATAAAAATAAAATAAAATAAAATATTTCTATTTTTTATATTCAATAAGGGCTATTTTGTGCAGAGCTGCTATTTATGGAAAGTTACTATTTTTGGTAATTTTCGTATGTGCTCAGAATGACCTGATTTCTTTCTTGGAGGTTCATTTTGGTCATATAAGTCTCAGTAAAGCTTCATTGCCAGATCAAGTGTATATTGGAAGATATTGAAGATTTTCGGTATTGGCAACAGGGTACAGAAACTTTGAACTCAGTTTTGAAGGCTTTAGAGGCCCCGGATGAGGTCAAAAATTTAGGTGACAAGCACTTGCGTGGATCAAGCCTGTAGAGCACTTCATGGCGTTTCCGAAATGGGGTTATAATAGCCGATCGGGTCAACTAGTGATGACTTATGGTCTTCGGAAGTTGGGCCACCCGAAATGGCAGAAAATAATTTTCTTCAAAATTTATGTTTGGGTTTCAAAGGTTATCTTGAGCCGACTATGATGTAATAAAATGTAAAATAAAATAATTCTAAGTTTGGTCGGCCTTATTGGCTAAAATTCTGGAACCTTCCCAGGCGGTGGAAAATTGCCTATATAAGGAAGGCTGTATTATTGTCTTAGGCAGTTCAAAATAGTTTCGGGTAGTAGATCTGGGTATTGATTTGAGGCTTTGTCCTACAGAATATTGTAAGGGAATGCCCATGTGGCTTACATATTGTAATTCTGAAAGTTTGTAATTCCACATTTGTGGAGATAATAATATTATTGTTGTTGTTTCTCTATTTCTGTTATGTGTTTGTGGTATTAAGGGGAGCACCCTTCATCAAAGCGCTATGCATTCGACAGACAAAATGTTAGAAAAAAATAATTTACGACATTTCGTGTGACAGTAATGCTATATGTTTGATAGGGAAACCTATCGGAGAATACTACACAACTGTCAGTCTTCCGATAGTTTAAGTGTCGTAAATAGAAAATTTTTGACAGAACTTTTGACAGTGAGGCCATATCACCGATAGGTAGATCTGTCAGAATTTGATGCAAACTGTCGCTATTCCAATAGTTCTAATGTCAGAAAGAATATGTTTTCGACAGTTAGTTCCGACAGAGATTGTATATTTTTGATAGGTCTTGTTATCGGAATTCCCATGGATGAACCACAGGAAATGCCATAATGAAGTTGTTGTCATGTGCAAGTTTCCAACATGACATGGTGTCGGTAAACTGACAGATATGTCTTCTATCACAATCTTCTACGCAAAAATGGTGACGGACTCAGGTGTCAAAATTTTGACAAATGAGCGTTGCAAATCTGACAAATGGCCATCATAATTTGACCTCAAATGTACTAGTGTATAGTCCCCCATCTAGATGCTAAGCTAAGGAATCCTTCGAGTATAGCTCAAAATGACACCATCTGCAACCTTCACTCCAAAACCAACAAACTCCTTGGACTAGAGCCCACGCCTGTCAACTAGCTTCTGGTCAATAAAGTTGTGTGTGGAACCTATGTCTACTAAGCTCATAACCCACTAGCCTCTCAATATACCCTTTAGATGAAAAGCATGAAATTTGGGATAACTGGAGAGAGTAGCCATAGTCACTTTAGCTGATGCCAAAGGCTTTGAAGTTTCTAGCTCTAACTGTGGGTGTCCCTGCTCAACCTCCTCTGAACTTTCCTCAGTGTCAGTATTAGGTATCTCCTCATCGCCCATCTCAAATATCCCCTCTATCAAATGAACCTTGCCTTTACCAAGGCACCGATGTCCAGGCTCCCATGGCTCCTTATAGGAGAAGCATAGTTTCTTCCTCCTCAGCTCATTCCTCGACTCTTGGTCCATCCTAGGTGGTCTGGATGGTGGTTCCCCTCTTCCTTGGGAAGTGTTGGCCTTCTGGGGAGGCCGAGAGTCCTTGAAAGGTTTCTTATCTACCAAATAAGAAGTAGGAGGGGTGTCCAGTCTAAATGTAACATCAATGGCCTCCTTGAGGGTGGCTAGCCTGAAAGCTCGTACTAGTCCCTTCAGCCTATCCTGCAAACCCTCTATGAACAAAATCACACAATGACTCTGAGACATGTTAGGAACCATGACTACAATATGCTGGAACTCATTCACAAAAGACTCTATGTTCCCTATCTGCCTAATGTGTGCCAACTCCTGGTAGTAAAGCTCTGTGTCTTTACGATCAAACCTAGCGATGAGCCACTCAGTGAACTCAACATAAGAGTGAACCATGGCATGATCCTGGGTGACCAATCCATGGTGCCACCAATCATAGGAAACCTCTTCTAAATGCAAAACCACAAACTATATAGCCTCTCTCTTTGGCATAGGTCTCAATGATAAATATATATCCAGCTTGTGCACCCAAGCTCATGCACTCGTATCACCCGTGCCATCATAGGTAGCCAGTGTGATCTTCCCAGTGGCTCTACTGAGGTCATTGTTCTATTGTGATTTGTAGCTCCTATCTCCTCTGAACCTGGCATTATCCCTACATTGTGCACAATACTATGGAAGAGGAAAAACATCCCTAACCTCTACGAGTAGGGCTCTCCACTTAGCTATAGCTGCCATGACTGAATCCTGGAATCCAACCTCAGGTGGCTCCACCTATGCCAGCTGCTCAACTTGCCCAAACTAAGGCAATAATGGTCTATCCTGAGCAGGAATATGTGGACATTCTTGCCTATGAGAATGAAGGGAGCTCCCTGCTGAGACATGGGATTGATGACTGTGCTAGCTTCCTGCAACAGAAACTAACCTACTCCTTCCTTGTCTTTCCTGTCTACCTCCATGCCTATCCAATTCCATCCATTCCAGGGTATCCTGTAATCTGTCAAGTGTCTGGACTATCCTGGGTTGCATAGCAATCAAAGTTCTCATGCACTCTCTCTCCTCTACCTTTGTAGTCATGACGTTACTAGAAGCACCCTATGCCTCACCCATAACTGGTATATCTGCATCTTTGGCAGCCTTTGTTTGCCACTGGTTTCTCCTGCACTCATAGAACCTGTGTATTTCTCCACCAGGATGCATAGAAGATATATAAAAATAGATGTTGAATACTAAAATGAATTATCAAACCCTTTCCTGTAATCTATTATGATAAATTCACTAAAACCCTACAGGCTGGCAGGATTCAGGCTCTAATACCACTGAAAGATCCCAAGAGGATCCTTTCACTAAACTTCTGTAAATTTTAATTTAAAATAATAGATTTTCCTGTGCTTTATTTGTGGTCTTATAGAACTAGACAGAAGTTGTAGAAGGATTTTTTTTTTTTGTATTTCTCCACATATAAGTAAAAAAATACATAACAACAACAACAATTATGAAATAGGCTAGAAACAACGTACAATAACATAATATTTAGTCAACTAGAATAGTTACAAATTGTACCAGGCAAGATGTGCATTCAGTGTGCCAGCAAGGGTGTTTACAAATAATGAATGATGATACCAACTACAGGAATGGCCAACCACGCACCAAGGGAAGAGATGGCTAACGTAAGCCAACTAGAAAATCACGTGCCAGTTGAAAGGCAGCCGTACGACTTCTATAGTCATGCCAAGGCAGCCAGAGATCCCAACGTGTCAATCAATGCCTCTAACATGCAACACACAAGTACTCCTAAATGCTGAACTCAATCAATCTCTGTCAACTGCTAAAACTCTACTGTAGAATGCTGGAAACCATCTATTGGGGTTTGCGTCCCAATAGCTAGGCTCTAGGGTTTGCGTCCTAGTCCTCTAGATTCACTCCTCAGAGAAAAATCATGAATACCAAGAATGAAGATGTAGATAATGAAAGAATGAGCCAACATCTCCTTTTATCTCCCTCTCAAAGCCAATTGAACCCTAAAGGGAGAATATGCCTTTCCCTTTATTATAAAATGACATCTTCTCAATTAAAAGACCTTTATGTATAGGAAAAACACCCATTTCCTCAAATAACATAACTCAAGGTGCCAAAAGGTCTCCGAATGATGAAAATAAGTTATAATAATTCAAGACCTTTCCAATGAGTTATAACACATAGGCCTGTCTGACTAGATGAAGCCAAAAATCCCCTTATTACTCAAATTAGCTATATAAATAGCTTTATTTTAATTTATTTAAATGCAAACTTAGGAAATATTAAAATATTTTCTTTTATTCAACTAGAAAGCCAAACCAACCAAATAATCAGTGAACTAGTCCTGTCACCTATTTGCGACTGATGTCGGCCAATAAGGGCTAACTGGCAGTCCCATCCCTAAAAACTAGGGATGCTCCTAGAAACTAGAGAATATACCTTGTCACCCTGAAACTGAAACTATATAATTGTCCCGAGGAGCCTCAAATTTGGTCAGTGCCACAACCTCCTAAATTTTAGGAAAATCCCTAAAATTAAGGAACTGTCCCGACTGGCTCTCAAACTGACTATAGAACCAACTCTGGTCACTGAGTATCTAGTATGGGTCTCTATCCACCACTGCTAGCCTACGAGACTCCAATAATAAGCCAACTCTTATGACTCTGCTAGTAAGACTAGAGAGGGGACATGACACCAGACCTCTAAACCTCAACCTCAACCAGCTCCCACGTGCCCAAACCTCCAAACCCCCTGCCCACAATATACCCAAAGTGATCAAATGAATCGCAATCAAACCCTTTTTTTTTGTTTATATGATTTCGACCAAATTAGGTGCCTCATAAACATTAAAAGCTAAATTTTGACCAAATCAGGTTAGCATAAACATTAAAAGCCAAATTTCAATCAAATTAGGCTCATAAACAAAAAAAAATTGAATCTAACAAGCCAAAAAAAAGGCCTTGGTCGATATTAAAGATAGAAAATTGACCTCAAATGTATTAGTGTACACATAGATAACACATTGGAAGGAAAATAAGGTGGATCTTAAGCATAACTCAACCAAAGAGGAGACCTCAATACTAACCTTACTCTTGACAATCTCAATAGACTTAGGGATGGGGACCTTGGTGAAGAGAGATAATGCCAAAAGTGAGATATTATTACTATCTGATTTGACATCCTTGATAAATTGGATGAAGTGGGTGGATTATTTAATCTAAACGTTAGACTTACCCACCAAGGGGAGATCAAACTAGTTAAAAAGGAGGCTAACTTTTAAGCAGGGGAACCAATGGTGTCAATGATGGTCCTCAAAGGTATCTCAGCTTTGTGAATTAATGGGACTCCGTAAATATGAGGAGTCATCTCTTTCACAAGAAGACACTTCTTGGTAGCATTGTCAAAAGAGGAGCCCAAGATAGCCGACTTGACTTGTTTTAAAATTTGAGAATAGAGATTGCGAGAAACATTTTTATACCTGCTGGTGTTAGAGAGGAGGTCCAACATTTTGGAGACATAGACCTCCCTGTCCATAATAACAGGGACACAGCTATCTTCCAAATAAAATGTACTATTGACCAAGTTTGAAAATTTCGAAAATACAACAGATTTTTGCAAAATTTTCAGGATCTATTCTTCATGATCTGTAAATTTTGAATCGAAAACAACAAAAAAATTTCGGAAAAAAATGGCTGTATTTTTGTAGATCTGAAAAAAAAAATTTTGTCTTCTAGTACATTTTGTTGGGAGGATAGCCAACGCCTAATAACAGTGGCCCAGAAGGAGAGTGTTGGGAAAGAATGCTAGAAAACAAGAAAGTCTGAATGCTGGGAAGGAGGAAGAGCGCAGTTTAAGAAGAGGGGAGGATTAAAAAAAAAGACAATCGAGAAGCAAAAGAGGATTCTTCAAAAACCTTCTCATGCATGGTAATGTGTCTAATTATGAGATACTCTTTTAAGTAGATTATATTATGTGTTTGAGGTGTCGGACTCAGTGCTATTATCAATCAATAGGATGCATGCCATGTTTCTGTCATAAATATATACATACGTTTCTGTCTCAAGTTTCAACTACTGAATCACTCAATCAAATTTTTCTAACATATATACCGATCAAGGATGGGCTCAGGTGTGGTGAACCTATCAATTTCTCTGCTCACAACTTCTTTTCAATCGATTACTACTTAAATTCTGAGCAAGCAGTAGGAAATCTTCGCAGCGTGTGGAGAAGAGGGTATTTGCTGGAATGGGAGAGGCTAAATTGATCTCAAGGCGATCAGAAACCGCCACGCGTGGGGATTCAAGAAGCCGCAAGGGTGGGGAATGAAACCCGCGTATGGTACAAAGTGTGGAAAATGAAGAGGAGACGAGTTTGTCTATTTGAAAACCTAAAAATGAGAAGAAACACGGTAAAATGGAACCATTAATCAATATTCTAATATTCAACAAAGATATTGTAGAAGCTACAGAACACATATTGCTATTGGAATTACCGTGGAAGAGAAGCGACAATAAAGAGGATAAGAAGAATTTATTTAAAGATTTTGTATCTTTATTGTGGAAGGACTTTTTTGGAATGGTATAAGAAAATCTACTCAAAACATGAGAAGAGCTGGGATGAAGTAAAACAAGATTTCTTAAGAAAATTTGAAACTCTACTCTAGATATTTCTATAGAGAGTGTTGGTAAAATGAGGGACTTAGTAGAAAGGGAAGATGAATCTATGAAGGTATATGACAAAAGATTCAAAGAATTGTACTACAAGTTAGAGGAACTGCTATATTAGAAAGATAAATCATTGAATGGTTCACTCTAAACTATAAAGGGACATACAAGTAGCATTAGATGGAAGGATTTTTTATTTCTATACAAATTTGACACTATGACATACCACATAGAAGATGAAACATGTCAGAAACCACAAACAGATGAAACAAAAAAAAGGACTAAATTTGAATATGATACGTAGCGATAAAGAAGTTGAAAATACAAAATGAAATCTTAGCAAAAGGAGAAGTAAAAAAACTACTAAGGAGATATAGTCCACTTATTTATCGAGGGAAATGCACATTTAGAACGACTTCACTAAGCCATAGAGTGAAAGAACTACAATGACATTAAAACTAGAATTGAAAACTACACCAGTAAAGATAAATTTATTATATTGTGGAACTTGCATAGAATGAGATAACCATCTCATAGAGGATTTTTTACAAATTAATTTCAAGTCTGGAATGCAACAAATCATCATAGTTTGAGATGCCCAATGAGCCATCATTCTAATGTGGAGATGGATAGAAAGATGACATATTTCAAAGGTTTTCTTGAAGACACCTTGGATAAAAATGATGTCAAATACAAACAACCACTTTGGAAATACAACATTAATGCCTATGTACTATAGAATAACCCACTATAAGATTATAATGAAGACAATAGACAATCAAGCTATAAAGGAGAAAGAGGACGGGCAATAGAAATAAATACCAAAGAAATAATACTACTTGCTATAATTGTGGAAAGGTAGGCCACTTTGGTAGGCAATGTTGGGGAAAGAGAAACAATTAGTGTCTATTTTGTAGAGATGAATGCCATGAAATCTATAAATTTGATTAAGTACAATAATTTTTTTCAAAATACAACAGAATAAGATCTAAAAGAAATGACCTATAAGGGCATAAAGGAGCTAGTGTCGACATAAGGAGAACACCAGAATAATGAGTAAGAGATTATCAAATAATGAATGTTTGATCATTTGATATATCAAATGGTGAACAATGTAGAGAATAACAATAAATTAAAAACAAAAAGGAAGAATTCTAGAACTTAAAATTATAAGGATGGAGTCTTGACTAGACAAGGAACAAATACCAAGAAAAACAAAAAAGAAAAGAAATTGATGATGTAAGTGAAAACTAAGGTCCAAAAGTGGAGGAATATGACTACTTTCATTTGAGTAAGAAATAACATGATAGAGTGGTGGAGAATGAAAAATTAAATCATTCAACAAAAATATGACGACATAGCTTACTTTTTTGAAGAAGTAATGATACTGAAGGATTTGGCTTCTTTGGCCCAACAAAAGGACTTTTCAGTGAAATATAACAGTTTGGAAAAGATTGGAATAAGTAAAAGCAACAAGTTCATCAACTTTCTTGAGGACCAAAATTTTACAAATAACTTTGAAGAATGACACTCTTTTAATTATTACACATCTCAATTAAAGAAAAGTCAAACATGTTCAATGGTAGATCTAGGTTGCAACCTGAACATCATTCTAACAACAACTTGGGAGAGATTGGGTAGACTCAAGATAGTGAAAACACCAATGAATATGAGTCTAATAGATGGTTCTAGTATGGATATTTTGAGTATATGCAGAAATGTAGAAGTAGACATCAAAGGGATAAAAGAAACTATAGATTTTGAAGTGGCCGAGATGAAAAAACCCTTTAACACTTTGAGAGATTTTGCTAGGATTGAGATAGTTTCTTAATTCAAATGACATAGTAGATTGAAGGAAATAAGATATTTTTTAATGGGGATGATAGAATAATAGTACACATCCTACTAAGTGGTATTGACAACATGTTCTATGTAGAATTAGTAAAAGATTAAAACCCACGACAATTTCGACTGCTACACAGTCCACAACATAAGCCGTTTGGATTTAGATGGGTAATTATGATATAAGGCCACTCTAAAAACATAAGAGAAAAATTAATCATTAGAATTATCACTCACATATACAAAAATCATTCAAAATAATATGCATTTGAATCAATTTCGAGCTTTATAGATCTCATAATTTTCTATATGTTGATATTTTGAGAATTAAAATAAAATTAGATACATTGAATTAAATGTGAAATAGGTTGATCAAGAATGACTAAAATTTAAACTTTTTCTAGCCAAAGTGATTTGACTCAAGTCCTCTAAATTTTTCTAATGACATAGAAGTTAGCTAGCTAATTGAAGTACATCTCTTGCATTGGTAGGCCCATAAATCTAAGGGGTATATCGCATATAAATCTACCAAGGTTTTTAAGGTTAGATACATAAAAGGAGTACATTGTATACATGGAATGAACAATCCAAGATGAATAAATGCAATTTTTTTTTACTTTAGGACACCCTAGTCTTTAATGTAGCTTCTTGGTAGAATATGCACATATACTATCCCAAGTTGGCATGAATTTTAGATTCTAATTAAGGCTCAAGATATATAGGAAGAAGGAGAATATGCCCTAAATTTCCAAATATGAAGGATAAAACACCCCATATGATCATATTCAAATTTTCATTACTACATGGAAAAAATATAATGGGTATAACTAACACCTCTACATTTACTTGTTTTATTGGACCTTGACATGAATAGTCCAAACTTGGTATATTATTCAAGAGAGAAGAATAAAAACTAAAAAGTGAGAAGAATTGTAAAAAGACTTCATTAACACATTCTCCTTTTAGGATGATAGTGCAAAAATATGTATTGAACCAAGAAAAATAAGAGAGATCATTTCCAGACCCAAAGTGGAGAATACAAGCCTTCAACAAAATCCACCAACAAGAAGCCAATTAATATTGAATCTAATTGAATGGTCAAAAAAAAGAAGTACACCTAATGGAGAACATGTGTTATAAGGTGATTAAATATGAGGAAGAAATGGACCTTGAAATTGAGATCACCAAAGAAGGAGAACCTGAACTAGAGTTGCAAAAGGATTTTGAAGAACACTACTAGAACCAACCCCTCAAACTCAGATAAGAGAACATAGACTTTGGGGATACTCCTATAATGGTAAATATTGGATATTATTGGTAATAACTAATTATGGCCTTTTTCATTAAATTTATAGATTAGAATATGAATATCTATTTCCTCATATACTCATTCAAATGAAAGGCATAAAATAAGAGGTAGGAGTCATGAAAAATAATTGAAGAAAGGAACTAAAGTGCGCCACAAAAGGCTTTATTTCCTTAACCCTGATATGAAGAAAATAGTCAAGATAGAACTAGATAAAATGTTGGAAGCCAAAATTATCATACCTATAGATATATCTAAGTGGATTAGCCCCATGGTAGTATAAAATAAGAATATATGAGAAATCTAGACATGTGTAAATTTTTAGGAACTTAACAAAGCTTGCATTCATGAGACTTTTCCTACACCCTTCAGAAAGGAAATTCTAGAATTATTTATCGACAAAGAAATTTATTCATTCACTAATTTGAGTACCATTTGGTCAAGGTTAAAGAAGAAGAACAACCTAAAAATTATTTGGCATTGAGTGGGAGCATTTATTTATATAGTCATGCCTTTTTGGATTAAAAAATACACCAATAATATTTATTAGATTTATTGTATTGGAATGGGGTTGACTAGCCTACACATGAAAACTAGGAATTAAGCCATTAATATCAAAATACATTAAAGAATAAATAACATGGACTAACTCTATACCCTCAAGAGAGCTGGGCACTAAGATTGGTTATTCTCTTTGGTGATTTGCTTGATTAGATAATAATTTAGACAT
>BSBK01007230.1:0-2500 GCA_027943335.1 Chamaecyparis obtusa | reverse complement strand
CATAAAGAGAATTGCATATATAGGAAAAAAATGAATAAGGTGAGAAGGTAGGAGGACTATGGGCTAACTATCCCTCCAAACATGGAATTCTTATGAGCTTACTTGACAAGTGTGTAAGCGGAAAGTGTGCATGCATCAGGTGCGAATACACAAAAATCTTCTATGAGTGAAACCAAATTGCGAATTTACACAACAATCTTCTATGAGTGAAACCAAATTAGCACAAATATGATAATAGCTAGATTGTTTACAATGAGAGTATAAGTAATGTACATAGAGAGCCTTGCATATATAGGAAAGATGATAAAGTGAGAAGGTAAGAGACAATGTATGACTACCCCTCCAAACATGTACACTTGTGAGCTCACTTGACAAGTCTATGAGCTAGTGTTAAGTGTGTATGTACTGGGTGTTTCACTAAGTGAATTCACATGTCTCAACTAGATGAGGCGAGACATAATACTAAAAGTCCCTAAGTGGAAAACATAAGTAATTTGAATAGGACTCCCTCTAGTTATGCTACAAGATAAGTAGTTTGGTAAAGTCACTATTTACACCAACACTATATCTAGTTATAATTTTTCTCAATATTTCTTTCACCAAATTATAAAAAGATCTTTAAAAAAATCTACTAATAAATTGATGAAATATCAATTAAAATAAGATAATTAAAAAACAAATTCAATAATTTTAATCATCTAATTGAATAGAACCTGATTAAATTTGTAAAGAACTTAACTACTTTTTAAAATAAAAAATAATTTAACTCATATCTAAACATAAATTATCATCATTGCTACTTAAATAATATGATGGTTCTAATTATATGCAAAAAACATATTACATTCTCAAAATATAACTTGACAAGAAATTAAAACAAATCACATTGTCCTAACATAACTTGCTAATAAATTAAAAGTGCATACTTTTCTAATTTCTTTTTCCCTTAAGAAAATAAATCTAAATCAATTCATCTTCTAACTTCTAGTAACAAATTGTGGACAAGGATGGGAGAAAGAATGTTGGTACCCAAGATGTTGTTGATAAGGGTGACAAGACAGAGGCTGGTCCTTGTGTTGGATCTATGACAGAATTTAGAGGAAATATGAAAAATTCAAAAGGAGATGGAGATTCTAGATAGTAGTTTCAAAAGGTTGGCCGATTTTGCTATCAAAGTGTTGCACTCCTTGGCTACCACTTTGTGCCTTCTGCAGCATGACGAGGATGAACAAGAGAAAGGACACTAGCGTCAAGACCACTAAGAACTTGTTTAGGTTTTTGGTGGATGATTGGATGCGCTTGTTACTTTCTAGGCCATATAAGGACAACAAATATTAACTCCCTTGATGTTGTTTTTTCTTCTTTTTGTTATGGTTTTAATGATTATGTTGGTTAAGTCTGGCCCTATGCAACACTTTTCTAGTTGTTTATTTTGAAGAACTTTTACTACAGCTCTAATTGTTGCAATACTATTAATACTTGGTTGCGTTGTAAGGTTAGTAGTGGGATGGGATTTTTATATAAGAAAGGGGATAGGCTAACTATGTGATGGTCACTTCTTCTTCTGCTATTAATGGGTGGTAGCTATGTTTTCCGAGGCTTTGCCTTTTGTTTTTAAGGGTCAACCCCCGATTTTGGCTGCTTTTAATATCAAAAACTTTCTAGTAACAAATTAATCACATTTTTAAAAGTAAAATTATAAAAAATTAAATTATTTCCTTTGCAAACCATATATCATATCCAATATATAATAGAACTCAAATAAATGTGGTGAGAAATTTATCTACAAAGTGAAAGTACTATAAATATTTAATGTTTGATTTTGCTTAAACTTTTGACTAGCTTTTTTCCACCCACATTTTTTATTGAATATGTGTAATATTAATTTTTACACAAATAATATAAGCCACTTATTCATTAAAAGAGTTAAATAATATTTTAATCGAATTAACTTTTACAATATTATTTAAATCTTAGTAATATATACAATACAACCAAAGTATAATCAAGCCAACATGAAATTAAAAACTATACAAATAGCTTACAATTGAAAAGCCACACTTATAGAATATACTTTTGAAAGTACATGTTGTAATGAAAAGTGAGGTAGTAGTATGGTTTAATGGAAATTTGGACAACCGTCCACTTTAATACCTGGAGCAGTTGGGCATGTTCCAAGATTACAATGATCATTAGCTACTCCACCCCACCATCACACACTTTCTAAATTTTGTGTTGATTGCAATGGAAAATAACAAACGAAGGCCATAAATGCCACTCCTGCATCCAATGCCCTTGATGTGATGTAGTTATGCTTACTCCACCATTGTTTTATACCTTCTAAAAAATGATGAAGTTGAACAAAAATCCCACTGTGATCCAACAAATATAGTTTATTGATCTTCCAGGTGGCATGACAACTGAAGCACCTAGAATGATAGGCATGTTTATGTATGGAATCCATTTTTTTTTAGGAAACAACTTCGTTAAAAAACCAAAT
>BSBK01007229.1:502500-760000 GCA_027943335.1 Chamaecyparis obtusa | reverse complement strand
ATGAGGGTGTTGTGTATACCATCTAGGATATTAGATTTTGACCCTTGATGTCCCATGGAGGCTTCTTGCTTGACCATTTAAGGCGTATAATAATTGTAAGACTAGGGATATTCATTCAAATTTGAAGCACTTGTGACCTCTCCCATTTTCATTCCTATATCTCAACCTGCACCTTCTTTGCATCATGCTTCATGTTCTAATCCCTCTTCATCAAGGGCTAGAGGCAAGTGTATTCCTTAAGGTGAACCAGGGATAACTTTAAGGAACCCCCCCCTCCCGAAAAGTATAAAATTGTGGTGAATCACATGTGATTTGGGTGAAAAAAATTTAATAGTGTTGGCGAATTATGCGTCAATCTATGGATATTTGGTGGTGAATTTTTTAATAGTTTATACAATTTTTATAAAAAAATGGCGATTAGAATTTTTGTTTTTAATAAATTTATTAATATTGATGGCGAATTATGTTTTGAAATATGGATATTGGTTGGCGAAATTATTTTCCAAATAGTTGAATTAATTTATTTTTTATGGCGAATGGTTTTCAAAAATTTATAGTTGGTATGGCGATTGAATAATTGGAAATTTGAATATTGACACGTTGCATCAGGTCCCACAGTCCCGAGTCCCATCACCCATGACTATGATGTTAGACTCAAATGAAAAACATCCGTTGGATTTAATACGTATCAACGGCCAAAGATGAATTTAGGGCATATTGCTGGTCCTTATAACATTTACTAAAAACTATCAGTGGAAACATGACACGTGTCATGTTTCCGCCGATAGTTTTTAGTAAATGTTATAAGGACTAGCAATATGCCCAAAAAGTATCATTCTTAATTTGGCATTCATTAGATAGAAATAAAGTAAAGTAATGTACTGAGTATATTACCATTTACCATAGGTGATGCGTAGAATTAAAGAAATGTACTAAGTATATTTATTATCATATCGATTTGAAATTTGAATTAATTGTTTCTTTGATGGCTACTTTCAACTTTTACTGACAGATACGTGTAATCTATTCATTACCTCGATAGAATAATTTGTTAGAGTTAAGGCTTGAATGAAAATTAAAACATCATCTCATCTAAGGAGTCAAGGACATTTTTTTTTTGACCATTCGATGATCTTACATCAATGGTAAAGCTTCATTTCCTGCTGCCATTTCGCAGTTAAACGTATATTGCTTATTGTTTCTACAGAGTGGGCACTGGGCATAGGTTTTAAGGGTTTTTATAATAAAGAATTGTTATGTCTACCTACGTGGAGTGGTCCTTTAGGCCTTCATTATTCCCAAGATAGAAAATGTCTTATCATTTCCAATTTCACCTAGTGTTGCATTAAATCTGAAAGATTTGGAGATTTTTGGAGTTGAAAATTTGGACAGTTAGCATTAATGTTACGATTTATTAGAGCTTTAGCGAAAATGGAATGATTTTCAATGAGGTCTTATAAATAGATTGATCTATGCTCCTTAATTTACAATTGTGAAAGCATATTAGTCTGCGAGTGCTAGGTTTTCTGTGATAGTCTGCGAGTGCTAGGTTTTCACTTCTCTGTGAGTGTGAAAGCATAATTGTGAGACTGAGAATAGTCTGTGAGTGTGAAAGCATAATTTTGAGACTGAGAATGGACACTCCTGTTCATTTGAGATTGTTGGCATTAAGCAGAAATTGCCACTAGTGACAACACTTATTTGCATTCTGGATACAAACCGAGCAGACAGTGCAAACCGAGCAAACAGTGCAAACCGAGCAAGACAGTGCAAACTGAGCAGACAGTGCAAACCGAGCAGACAGTGCAAACCGAGCAGACAGTGCAAACTGAGCAGGCAATGGAAACCGAGCAAGTTAGTACAAACCGATCAGGACAATGTAAACCGAGTAACATCTTGTCTACCGAGTCACCAGTACTTACCGAGTTCAAAAACCTACCGAAGTGATCAGTATGAACCGTGCCTTCACTTCTACCGAGTGCATGACGATTGCCGAGTAATGCAGTGGACGCTGAGTATCAGAAAGTCACCGAGTCAGTTTGAAGGAACCGAGTAACCATATTTGGGCCGACTTAGTAGCACTTATGTTTATTTGACAAGCTGACTGTGTAATTGTAATTGTAATTAATTGTTTAAGGACCTGTATATAAGCAATGTTGTAAAAATAAAAAGATGAAATAAAATATATGAAGGAGAATATATGTGAAAGAAAAAGAAAGGCAGAAATAAGCGAATTGCAGAAGGCTTCAGAAGTATAAGGTACAACAAAGACAAATTCATCACAGAAGGTGATCAGTACATCAGAGAATCTCAATCAGCAATCCAGTTGCAAAGCAGAGATCTACTGTTTCATTCTAACAGGTGAATCAGTACTAAATCCTTTAACCGGGTAGACTTAACAGTCTTTGTATAAATCTCTTTACCGAGTGCATACTTCACTGTATGTTTGTAAATCCTTTAACAGGGTGGATTTAGCAATCCTTATTGCTCCTAACAGGGCAGATCATCAGAAGTGATCAAATTGTAAGGCCTTAACCGGCCAACTTTATCTGCAGTATTAAAGCTTTGTGGGTTTCATCCCCACCCCAGTTTTACTTTCTTTTGGAAGGTTTCTGGGTAACCAAATCTATGTGTCATTATTGTGAATGCTTTCAAGTTTCATGCTTTTTGTATGCAAAGGTTAAAAAGTAAAATACATGTTAAAATTAGAAGAAAATTTGGAGTTACTGATTCACCCCTCCCCTCTCAGTAACTTGGTTAATTCCTGAATATTTCCAACAATTGGTATCAGAGCTGCATTGGTTCTCAAGACAAAGCTTAACTAGCTTGAGCAAAGATCCAGGACAATGGAGGTATTCAAACTGAACAAGGTGATTGAAAATGAAAAGCTAGATCTGGAAATGGCCATAGCTAAACTCAAAGAAGCAAAATAACATCTTTCCCAATCCCTAAGGAGAAGGAAGGAACTTGCAAATCAGATGAATGATCAGAATTACATTGAAGAAAAGATTGAAGATCTTCTTCCCTCAAATAACTCAGATGAAGCAAACAACGCTATCAAAGAACTCCTAGAAAAGAATGGGTCTCTGCAGGAAGAAGTGAGAAAATTGAAAAGAGAACAAGAACTACACTCTACAAGATTCTGTGAGATCTTGGAACAAAGAAACAAGTTGAAAGATGAATTAGATGGAAGAAACATTGAAGTCCAAAACAAAACCCTTCAGCTAGAAAATCTAATTGATCAGATCTCTCATGCAAATGAAGAAATTATAAATCTAAGATCAGAAATAGAAAACACAAGAGAAGAACTAAGATCTGAAAAGGAAACCAATCTAAGATTGATGGATGACCTAAACGCTGAAAAAACAAATCAATGAAGGAATGCTGAAAAGTCAAGAAGACTTGAATCAGCTGTATGAACGAAATCTTCATAGGCAAAAAGGAAAAGCAGGACTTGGATACAAAGAAGAAGGCGAATCCTCTAAGCAAGGTACTCAAAGAAATCAAAAACCTACTTGTAATCATTGTGGTAAAATAGGACATACTTCAAATAAATGTTGGAACAATGAAAAAGCAGAATTCAATGGAAAATGTTATAGCTGCAATCTACCTGGTCATAAAGCAAATGAATGGAGGGAAAAACCTAGATTCAGAGGTAATTGTCACAAGTGCAACAAACAAGGTCACAAGGCATCCGAGTGCAAATCCAAGACATTCAATCCAGCAGAACAAATTGCGAAAGCAATGTTTGGATGGGACTACAACACCTGGTGTAGATGTCATTACTGTGGAGAATATGGACACATTGGCATGAATTGCATAAAAAATCATCTAAGGAAAAGAGATACTACCATAAGATGTTTTCAAATGCACTAAACTCGGTCACATAGCCAGAAACTGCATGAATGCTAGTGAAATTGAAGAAGGAAAGAAGAATGAAGCAACTAAGGTTAGGAAACAGGTGAGACAAAAATGGATTCCTAAAGCTACCGAGCAATCCAGTCCAAGTAATGGAATGGATGGCTCTACCGACTCAAACTAAATTTCCAAGGAAGCACTGGAACTGTAATTCTCATAGATCAATCTCAAGCAGTTCCAAAACCGAAATTAAAAGAAAAGTCTAAATCAGCATGCAAGATGCAGTAAGATCACAGGGAGGTCGGTATAGTCTTCACCGAGCAAGGTCGGTATAGTCTTCACCGAGCAAGGTCGGTACCTGTCTTTACCGAGCGAGGTCGGAGCATTATGAATTCTCGAGTTCACCGAGCTGCGAAGTCTTTTCTGAGCAATTAATTCTTAGTGGGTGACAGTCTGTCAGAATTCCTACCCTAATTTGAAATGAGCACTAATGACAGAATTGTAAACAAAAAGCAAGTAATCGAACTCATTCTTCACCGCGAATCTTTAGCACTTTGAGAGCAGAAAATTTCAAGGGCAACCCGGCGATTCAATACTTTTGCAAAAGGAATTTTCTGTGAGCTACCATGGCATCATCCAGCACTTCAGCGAAGAAAGGATCTGATATGTTAGTCCAAGGGGAGTGGAAAGCACCAGATTTTAAGATCGTGCCCGCAATTGCAGCAGCCCTAGATCTGAACGGAGCTCAATCTCAGATTCCTCCTAAGGTACTGCTTATTAACGATATCTGCAATCATTTTAACTGTTCAATTCAAGAAATGGGAAACCTAGAACTAGACATTGTGCGTGAGGAACTATGTGTGGATGGTATTTTGAAACCCGAGCACAAACATCTGGAAGACAAGGGTTTAGTTCACATTGCACATCTTCCTCGAAACTTTTGAGATAAATGGGTTAGGTACATTCTCAGCCGAGTACACGATGGCAAGATTTGGCTTGAGCAACCTATTGAGATCACAAAGAAAATGATTCAACAAGTCACTGGTCTTCCCATGTTGAACAAAGCTAAAACTACCAAAACCCTAGGTCGGACGGAACTAGAGAAGAAAACCCTAGCTGAGTGGGATGGTAGAGGCATGAAAGTTAGCAGCATTACCGACACCGAACTGAAGTTTGGTACACATATCATTGCCCACAAGATTTACAGTTCTAGTCGACAGAACAGTGTCTCCTGTGAAGCTGTTGACCTAGCATACAAAGTGGTCAAAAACAACTTGACATTTGACCTAGCAGACTTATTGTTGAAATAGTTCAACAAGAACATGGAAAGCATCAAAACTTCCAAAAACAATCCATGTAAGTTTGGATCCTTGTTAGTCTGTTTATTCTTCTATGTTCAGAAATTCTTCCCTTCTAAAGGAAAAGTTGTATGGAGAAAAGATGTGCCAGTACTCTATGAAATAAATGAATACATCGCAGAAATGGGTGAAAACTTTGAAAGCATCATGGATAATTATTTTGAGTCTTTCAAAGAGAAAATGAATGACAGATTCCGGATTCCACAGAAGTTGGTGGAAGATTACAAAGATGACATCTGTTTTATGGTAGATTGTGATAATGTGTATATTCAAGCAGTTAAACCAAGAACTGTATATGTAAAACCTCTTCCTTATGAGGTAAATATTGATGAAACCAAGAATATCATTGAAGCTCTTCTAAATCAGCCTGTCAATCCCAAAGCTCCATATTTTGGAACATATGATGAAGCTAAGGTGAGAATTGAACTAAGCATAAAGCTTCCACAGGCGGTAAACAAAGGAAAGAAGAGGATAGCCAAAATGCAAATGATAACCGAGGACAAAGAAGAAATAGATGAAAAAGAAGAGGAAAAGGATGAGAAAACAGAGGAACCAGAACCTGCAAAGAAGAAAGGAAAAGTTTTCATCACTAAGGCATCTGTGCCTCCCACTGCTGTGTTTACAAGGAGAAATACAAAAGGCAAGGCAGACAAGGCAGAAAAGGCAGATAAAGACATAGTATTCAAAAGGCCTCCTCTAAGCCTTCAAGAAAAGCTCAAACTCTTTAGAGATGGATCAGGATCTGGAGTAAGTAACATAAAATCCTTGAAATATAAAACTAGATCGGAAGCAGAACAGAAGGAAATAGAAGATGCTGTTGTTGAGAAGATGGGACAGTGGAAATACTCTCCTGAAGAAATTACCCCACAGATTCCAGCAGTTCTATTGAATCCAATAAAAATGAGATGGAGCAATGCAAGGCAAACTGTGATAGACATATTTGATCAAAACCTGAGACAGTTGATGCCGAGCTTGAATAATGATGAAGTAAAGAAGGCACTAAAAGAAAATGAAAATAAGATGACATTGAAGTTCAATACTTGTTTGATTTTGATCAACAATATTGAATCGGTTGTGAAGGCTGCAAAAGCCACATGGAAGAACATATACCACCTTCACCAACCGAGCATTGAAACTGTAATAATAAAAGATATTGAAGATGACAGCGATGAACAAGAAGAAGACACCGAGGTAGATGATATTGTAAGGATAGCAGCAGAAGTCATTGCATCCCTTCCTACCTCTCCAGTGAAAGTCTCTACATCCAGCCCAGAGACACCTTCAAGCATGGTTGTGACAACTTCTACATTTGTCCAATCATCCCTAGCAACATCAAAGGCAGCTACCATTTCTTCTACCGAGCTGCAGTCTCCTGTACCATCAAGTTTTCCAGCAGTAAGTTTTCCAGCTTTTGAATCTTCAAGTGTAAATATTTTAAGTTCTCCAGTAGAAAGTATACCAGTATCAATAGCCAGCCCTACTTTATCTACTGTCACTACTACAAAAGCATTAAGTACAGATAAGCCTAAGGCTCTACCGAGTATAAAATTTTTGAGTAAAAATATAGTTGAGGATATAGACCTAGATGAAGAGATAGAGATTCCTACATTAGATTTTGCAAATCTCTCAGCAGACCAGATGCAGAATATAGGTGAGATCCTCCAAAGGAAAGCAAAACAAAAGAAGCTTAAAGAGGAGAGAGACAAGGAGTATCAAATCATCAAGGATGCTAAGGACATTTTGTCTGATGCATTAGGCATTAAAGTAGACTCCTCCCAGCATGTTTTGTTACAATTAGCAGAAGCAGTTGAGAAATACAATGAGGACTCATCCGGGACAGAAAAGTTAGTTGAAAGAGCCGAGAAGAGATTCAACAATAAAGTGCTTGAGCACATTGCTCAGCACATAGCTATTAACCAAGTGGAATTGTCTTCAGTTTTGTCTAACATAGAATCTATTTATTCGAATGCTACCTCTCTTTTGGCCAGACTATGCAATTTTGCCGAGTTCACAAAGGATGTTAAAGATAAAATGAATAAAATGGATGAGGATATGAAGATTAGCATACAGAAGCTGCAACTTGAACCAAGTTCAAGCTCTGCTCATCACATGATAATTTCACACCTATCTAATATGCAGTCTGATCTACTGAAAGAAGACTCAAGGATCCGGTCCACACTGCTAGACATCCAACACATGATCCTTCCCATCATGAATACAATGTATAAGCACATTGAACATTCCAGAACATTGATTCATGACAATCAGTTCTCTATAGCAGATCACATGATTGAACTCTCTGCAGAAGTCCTAATTGCTATACAAACATGTAAAATCCTGCAAGAAAGTTGGGACAGAACCCTGGCACTAATAATGAAGGTACATTCTGATTTCTTATCAAATTTTGGATTCTCTTTGTAAATAACTTGTATATGCACCTTTGGCATTATCGTCAAAAAGGGGGAGATATGTATAGAAGGAGAGATATGTATACTGTATAGATTTGTATAAGAAATAGTTAGCACATTGAAAGGGGGAGACAATGTATAAAGCCCTATAACAAAGACAAATTTTGAAAAATCAAAATAAAACTCAGCATGATTCGTGTATATAAATTTTGGCCAATAAGTGTTTTTGTCACTAATGCCAAAGGGGGAGATTGTTGGCATTAAGCAGAATTTCCACTAGTGACAACACTTATTTGCATTCTGGATACAAACCGAGCAGACAGTGCAAACCGAGCAAACAGTGCAAACTGAGCAGACAGTGCAAATCGAGCAGACAGTGCAAACCGAGCAGATAGTGCAAACCGAGCAGACAGTGCAAACTGAGCAGACAGTGCAAACCGAGCAGACAGTGCAAACCGAGCAGACAGTGCAAACTGAGCAGGCAGTGGAAACCGAGCAAGTTAGTACAAACCGATCAGGACAATGTAAACCGAGTAACATCTTGTCTACCGAGTCACCAGTACTTACCGAGTTCAAAACCTACCGAGTGATCAGTATGAACCGTGCCTTCACTTCTACCGAGTGCATGACGATGCCGAGTAATGCAGTGGACGCTGAGTATCAGAAAGTCACCGAGTCAGTTTGAAGGAACCGAGTAACCATATTTGGGCCGACTTAGTAGCACTTATGTTTATTTGACAAGCCGACTGTGTAAATGTAATTGTAATTAATTGTTTAAGACCTGTATATAAGCAATGTTGTAAAAATAAAAAGATGAAATAAAATATATGAAGGAGATTATATGTGAAAGAAAAAGAAAGGCAGAAATAAGCGAATTGCAGAAGGCTTCAGAAGTATAAGGTACAGCAAAGACAAATTCATCACAGAAGGTGATCAGTACATCAGAGAATCTCAATCAGCAATCCAGTTGCAAAGCAGAGATCTACTGTTTCATTCTAACAGGTGAATCAGTACTAAATCCTTTAACCGGGTAGACTTAACAGTCTTTGTATAAATCTCTTTACCGAGTGCATACTTCACTATATGTTTGTAAATCCTTTAACAGGGCGGATTTAGCAATCCTTATTGCTCCTAACAGGGCAGATCATTAGAAGTGATCAAATTGTAAGCCTTAACCGGCCAACTTTATTCTGCAGTATTAAAGCTTTGTGGGTTTCATCCCCACCCCAGTTTTACTTTCTTTTGGAAGGTTTCTGGGTAACCAAATCTATGTGTCATTATTGTGAATGCTTTCAAGTTTCATGCTTTCTGTATGCAAAGGTTAAAAAGTAAAATACATGTTAAAATTAGAAGAAAATTTGGAGTTACTGATTCACCCCTCCCCTCTCAGTAACTTGGTTAATTCCTGAATATTTCCAACAGAGATGTCTTTCCTTGGAGGACCAGAAGGCTTTTTTGGGCCTGGTCACAGACCCAATCTTGGCGTCTGTCACTATGGAGTTGGGAGCCTTCACCAAGGAGGCTATAAGGATGGTCCTCGGTCGTGAGTTTATTGAGAATGAAAATCGGTATAGAGTCGGGACTGACATTTCATCTTG
Source organism: Chamaecyparis obtusa (assembly GCA_027943335.1). Classification (NCBI taxonomy): domain Eukaryota; kingdom Viridiplantae; phylum Streptophyta; class Pinopsida; order Cupressales; family Cupressaceae; genus Chamaecyparis; species Chamaecyparis obtusa. The sequence continues at coordinate 750,778 of BSBK01007229.1, read as the reverse complement.
CTTCTTGGCATCTCTATTGGACCTTGGGGGGGAAAAGGTTGATATGTTAATGCTTCTGAGAAAAGTTTTCAAACAAGACTACCTCGGCGACGATGTAGCGGTTGCCGTATTTTCAGATATTGGGGTTGGAATTCCTTGGGCAAATGATTTGCCTAAGATTCTACAACCAGACGTGGTTGTTCCTAGGCAACCATTCCTACTTAACCTTGATGCTGAGAAGCTCACACGTCATCGAAAGTGGGCTCAGATTGGGAGGGATTTCCTCCAGAAGTGGCACCTACTAGAGGAACCCAGGGACTATCTATGGCTGGAAGATTTCTTGAGCATTATCCTCACTTCAAAATTCCACACAGAAGGAAGGGAGCCAGATAGTCCATGAATCATGATACTCTCTACTTCTACTATCTACTCTCTAGTCCAAGTCACCTTGATACTGATTCTACGTAGTCTAGTCTCCCTGGTAGTACCAGGGTTTTTGTAAAAAAACTTTTTGAAATGATATATATTATAAATTTGTAATCGCAATGTAGATATGTATAATGTAACTATGTTAAAAAATATAATATGAAAATGTTTTAAGAATTTTGAAGTGCTATACTTCTATTCTTTTTTGTTATTATTATAAGAATCGTTAATTATATTTTGCCAAATATAATATAAAAAATTTCTGTTAAATAATTAAATGTTTCCAAACTTCATCATTCAATGGCAACTAGGTAATATAGTTATAATATAGTTAATGATTAATATTCATTAGTGTATGTTAAATTATTAATATTTTAAAATCATGACAATCGTTAGATTACGACAGATGAACGACTGAAGTTGTATTTCAAAAGTTCTATGGGTTTCAAAAAGCTTTTCTAAAAACTCACTCCGGAAATGTGACACGTTGAAAGTTGACGTGTAATGTTTTAGAAAGATTACGAATGATTACGTTACATGATGTCACGTCAAAAATCATTACTCGCTCTGGAAATGTGACATGTTGAAAGTTGATGTGTAATGTTTTAGAAAGATTATGAATGTTTACGTTACACGACGTCATGTAGTATGATGTAGAAAGATTACTTTACCATTTAACGAAAGGTTTTTAACATTTACTTTTTTTAAACCTATCGACTTGTACTCGTAGCAGTAGAGGTAAAAAGAACTGTTGAATGGGAACCATCGTCGGAGATTTCAAAATCGAGATTGTAATTTGTGAGAGCCTTAGCCGTTCGAACTTATATCTATCCTGATTTCAAAATTCAAAGTTTAATTTTGGGTAAGTATTAAGTTTAACTTGATTTTGAAATTTTAATTCTTGCATGTTCTATTGGGGTTTTCTTAAATTGGGGTTTTCTTAATTAGTTAGTTAATATCTGTGATATTATTACTATTAGTAAATATCTATGAATCTTTGTTTTTTAATTTTTCTGAAGAACAATGGGGAAAGTGAAAACTCAAGGCCTAGGGAAGGCAGAAGGGAAAATTGTAATGGACTTCAGAAAACTAGTACAAATCCCTGGTTTCACCGATGAGTATCATGATGTTTATGATCCTATTATTGAAGGTGAAAAGAGAGTTATAGCAATTAAACATACATTGTGCTGTAAGGCAACTGGGCCAAGGAGGTCTGAATTTATAAAATTTAACGCAGCGGTAGGTGCAAAAACCAATAAAGTTACTTCCTAGGATGTTGGTCTGGGTAACATGCTGTTACCCGAAGTTTTCCCTTGCCCAGAAATTGTCAAGATTTGTGCAAAAAATTATGATGAAGAAAAAAAATCAATTGTGAATAAACAAACTCAGGAAGAAATTTTAACAATAACCCAAGAAGAATTTGTCAGTTTGCTAGACCTAGGGTTTGACCCACAAAACTGTAATGCCAAAATTGACTTGGGAGTGCTAGCAGAGCAATATGAGGTAGTCCCGCAAGATGCAAAAGATTCATTTGTGAAGGGTCTAATAGTTGCAGAGGCAAAGACTTCATTGGGTGAGAACTATAAGCCTCCTTATGATTTTAAGGTTTTTGTGCCATGGGTTCAGGATACTATATCCTTGCTATCATTTTGCCTGGGACTGGAAAACAATAGGGAAGTGAGTGCCAACATTCTTCAATTCATTTGGGATATCCATTGTCTGGATGAACCAATAAGATATAATTTTGTTGGACACGTGGTTGAATCGATGCAAGAACAATTAGCATTGATTAAAAGAGGCAATTCTAAGACATTTAGGTTCACAACCTACTTGTGCTATCTTCTGCTAGCCAAGAATGTTGTAATATTAATGAGAAACGGCAACAAGATTGAAATTCAGAGGGGGATAGGTACTCCAAATCCAATATATAACTGGACACCTCAGATAAGATTGTATGATAACAGAAGGAATTACAGTAATTTTGTAGGCTTCTTTTTGGCCCCATTGTACAAAGAAATAACAAGCACTCCAATGCCCAGATTGTCTGCTTCTTGTAGGGATTGCATCCAACTTGGAAGCATAACTCAATTGGCTGACTGGTACTTAATGGAAGATTACACTGTGCTAAGGTTTTACGGATCAGAACTATAACCCCACAAACTTCCAATGCATGTGACAGATAGGGTATTTGCAACAGAATATGTAGTACAACTAGAGAGCACAGATAGACTCTTCTCTGGCCAATCGAAGAAGAGCATATTCCCTTCCTTACATTTCTCAATTGGACGGTTAAAATTTGAGAGAAAGGCTTTCCAAGTGGCACAATTTTTTATAGATATTTTTCAATTTGATTTAGAGTGGTACTGGAAGTATGATCCACTCAACGTCATTCAAGAAAGGCTTGTTGCTAATAAGAACTCTGCAAACTTATTTCAACATGAAAGTAAACCATTTCTAGAGAAGTTCAAAAACAAGGATAGCTGGGATGACGTTAGAAAAGAGATGGAGAAAGTTTCCATTGAGGAAAACATTTCAGTTGAATAGTTGTCATCGCAAATTATGACAACAATAAATCAGGGCATTGTACAGCCTAGGATGTCCTTCAATTTCTATGACAAAGCTGCTCAGCCATCAAACATAAAAATACCAAAGAGAATAGCAGAAGCTTGTAAGGATAGAAAATGGACTAGAATGAAAATGGATGATTTTTGGAGTATGAGAAAGGCTCTTGGTGAACCAAAGACTAGTGTAGATCTGGATGACATAGACAAGGATATAGAGTTTAGCAAATTGTGGAATATGGAGCATCCTAACTCCGCATATGATAGCAGTGATCTAGATGATGATGATATTGATAATGCATGTACTCCACAGACTGGGAGTCACTGTACAATCTCTGAGGACCGAAAAAAAGTATATAGAAAAGGGGCAGTCATTGTTGAAAAAATGGGTTATAAAGGTGGTGGTTTGGGTCCCACAGGAGAAGGCTTCTGGAATACAATTCAGACATAAAAAATTGCTTATGAGTGTGGTGTAGGACTTGGCTCTGATAGTGGACCTAGTGGTAGTACTAGTGGCATTGGTGGGACTGGCATTGGTAGGAGTGGGCACCTTATAGAACAAGTTCCCTCTCTAAAGAGGCCACTAGAATCTACACAGAATCCCATACAAGGAGATAGTGTCAAGAAGCAAAAGTTTTCCATTTCCAGTTCTAGTTCTAGAACAATGACATTAGATCATAAAGAAGTGTTGCCAATTTCAGGTTCAACAAAACCCTCTAGAAGTTCAAATCCTCAAAGAGCATTAGTTAGATCAACAACCATTGCAAGCTCTACCTCTTCTTCACCTTTCAAACATTCAAATCCTTCTGCAACACTAGATTTTCATTTCAAGGATTTCTATAATAAATTTGCAGAAACAAAAACAAAGAATAAGGAATCAAAGAAGGCATTGGAGACTGGTGCCCTTACTGCAGCTGCACAGGAACAACCTGCATCCAACAGGGTTTTTCCAACATATGACCCAAAGAGAGGCATGATGGAGTTCATGGTTGTTATTCCACCAAACAAAGATGGAAACCCACCAGAGAGTCAGATAGATCACTCTGAATTTGAAGTTAGCACTCTCCAAATGGATTTTTCCAAAGTAAAAAATGTGGACAAAATCAATGTCTCAAAGTCTACAAACCAAGTGGTCTACAGTGCACTGCTAAAGGTGGAAAGAGAGAAAAGCAAGCTCGAGAAAAATATAGAAAAGTTACAGGCAGACATTGGCAATGAAAAAGCAAAGAGGAAAGCTTCAGAGAACAGTTTGAAAGAATTGCAGAAAAAGATTAAAAAATCAGCAGATACAGAGCAAGGACATGCTGAGGCGGTAGTGAAGGAATAGGAGTAGGAGTAGGTGAAACTGAAGGAACAGGAGCTGAAAGAACTGAGGGGAAAATTGGCATAGGAGCAGGTGAAGGAATAGGAATTGAGGGGAAAATTGGAAGAAATTATAAAAAAACTTGACGAAGAAAGAGCCAGTTCAAAAAAGTTATTTAAAAAGTTGGAGAGTAATGCTGCCTCTTAGGTGGATAAAGCCAATCATTGGGAACAAAAAGCAGTAGAAGAGAAAAACAATTGTGAAAAAATGGCAGAAGAACTAAAGAAGGCCAATTGTACAATTCAGACTTTAACAAATACTAGTCATAATCTAGTGAAGATTACAAAAGAACACATTTGGGGCCAAATATTGGCGATGTCTAATAGCTTGTATGACTGGTTTGAAATGCTTCAAAGTATGAGAGTATGTTACTTGAAGCTCCAAAACAACATTCAACAGAGCATGGATGTTGTCAACAAAGAAAAGACAGCAAAAGATATTATGCAACAACTCTATAGTAAGAGTGATAGTTATCTATCAAACAAGGGAATTAGCAACTGCCTTGATGCATCAGTAAAGGTATCAAGTATCATTTGCAAATGTGAGAAGCTATGGGAAGCACAGGAATTGGATGACAAAGCTAAGCAGAAGATCACAAAGGAAAGCGAAAATGGAAAGTCTTGGTTTGCTAAGGGATTTGAAGCAAATCAGTTCATTGGAAGAGAAAATTACAAAACAAGGTTGCAAGACAAAATAAATACTGATGTACACTTCCTCCCTACAGACATATCTCCTGATGCATTCTTGGATTTCATCAAACCAGTGAGAACTTTGAATGGACTTTTAGAATCAACAGTGCTGTCAAGTCACACTTCCAAATATGAATTGCTAATGAAGTTGCAGGAGTGTGACTATACTATGAACCAAATTGTTCTACCATCAGAGGATGTTTGGAGTGGCCTACAAAGATTTCTCTGAATTTTGAACTACTTTAAATTGTAATATATTGCAAATGAATACAAAACAAATTGTTCTCTATGATTCTATCTAATTTTCATGTTTTCCAATTCAATGTATGTTGAGTTACTCTATTTTATTCATTTATTCTTAGTTGAGTTACTCTGTTATATTCTATTGGAATACAAAATTTCATTCAGGAATTTCAAATTCAAATATGAATGATCATTGATGACATGATATAAACTACACTCTATAGTAATAATACTCTTTGTTCTCAAATTTTAATGATGAAACATAATACATTCTTGCTTTTCTAAAATGAACATTGAATGATAGGATATCATATAGTAGTTAATAAGTTCAAAAAATACCTATTGGTTGCCACTGCTAATTTAACAGAAATTTCCTAAATTTGCCAATTCATCTCTGTGTCGTCATCATCATCCAATTTTGGTATTCCAGTTGCTTCATTGTTCTCTTCATTTTCATTTGTGTCTTCTTCAAGTTCACTCTGACCTCCGCTTCTATGACTCCCAATCCCATCGCCAGTGCCACTGCCAACTGTACTTGTCTCACTTGGAGTCACTATAGGATATTGGTTAATGGTGTTGCCCACCCCTCTTCTTTTGCATCTTTTCTTCTAGATTTCCATTGCTTTTTTATAAGGAAAAGTATTGACATCATACCTAGATGTGTATACCCTCAAGCATGATTCCAAATTCTTGTCTAGCTTGTTTCCTAGCTTTGATTTTAGGAAGCCCAAAGCACTGAAAACTCTCTCATCCTCCACTGAACCCAATATCATGGTTTGACATAGATCAGCAAGCTTGAAGTACTCTAAAATTTCTTCACACAACATTGTGCTCTATTTTAGTTCTATCCAAAGCTTTGTTGCCAAGCCCTCTTCATGTGGGTTATGCATTAATTGATATTGATGCTTCATAGTCCTTGCAAAGGTGCCTGATTGCTATCTAAGAGACCCTCATCTAATATTCCTTTGATAATCACTCCATTGAATTCTACAGATTTGCAAAATTCCTTTATCAGAGTCAACAACCTTTTACTATAATCTTCCTTAGAGTTGAAGGACCAATATTGAGGAAACACAATTGCCATGGCCTCAAGCAGTTGATCATATGGGAATCATGATCTTATTTCAGAGGAAACTCTATAGGCTATGTCCCTTGCATTAGCTGTTATAGACTCGACAATCTTGGTAAACTCTTCCCTTGTAACTCTTGTAGCTCGCTTCTTTGGGGCACTGTAGTACATTGGTATCTGAAATCCCCTTACACAAACACATAAATCTCCATTTTCAACAATCTTTAAATAATTATCAGGATCGTCCAAATCTGTTAGTTTCCACTGTGATTAAATCTATCATCAGATAAATTTAGGTCAGTATGATAGAGACTATCGAGGGCTTGGCATGACATTTTACGCAAGTGAGCATATTCTGCAATATACATGGCTCTGTGCTGGGCTTTTTTCATAATTAACGTCATTTCTTCTAGCATGGGAAGAAGAGATGCCAAAGTCAAAAGTGTCTCTATATTGCTTAACCTTTGAAGTAGGTCGCCACATCTCTGATTTTCTACATTGTCCCGATTTTCGTACATCAGTCCAATCAAAGATTGATATTCAAAAAATACTCGATGCGCTGGTCCATCCAAAGAGATCCATCTGGTATCAACATCTTTAAGAAGCTTGTTTCCATTGGTAATTCCATCAGCAAAGTGTTGAAATTCCCTAAAACATTTGGGACTTCAACAAAAATATGTGTACAACTCTCTTACTAAATCTTCAACCTTGTTTACTGAAGGAAACTTCTTCACAACTCTAAAAGAAAGATTCATCCTGTGGGCCATACAGTGAATGCCAACAACATATGGTGAACAAGAAGCTTGCATCTTTGTGCAAAGACCATTCCTTTGACCTTGCATTACTGAAGCTCCATCCGCTCCAACACAGATCACCTTCTTCGCTATTGTCAATTCATCCATAGCTCCATATTCAATTAAATGGCTCTTTACTAGCTGAAATGAAGTTTCTGCTGTCGCATTGTCTCTCAATTTAGCAATAGTTAGTAGATGTGGTTGGCAGACATTATTCTGTATAGTATAAACATGCATGCATACCCACAACATATTATCTATTGTTGTAACTTTGTCTAAGGACAATGCAATAAAGGTTGACTCTTTTATTTTTCTTTGTACATCCTCTATTTCAACTTGCGCAATACAACTTGCCCATTCCCATCCACCGTTTATCGACCAATGACTGATAGGATAGTTAGGAACTTTTAGAAAGTGTAACAAACCACTCATTTCTGGATAGTCTATCATTGGACGCCCTCTGCTCAAAATATGGAAAACATTACATAATTGAACAGCTTTTCCGCATTCTTCTACTTCACTTGCTTTTGCAAAAATAGCATTAATAGAACCTTGAACTTCACCAGGCTTCATCTTAAATTTCTGAAACAAATAATATTCCTCAACATTCCTTTTATGTTGACATTGCTCCTTTGTTTTATATCTTACCACTCTTATTTCCTTTCCATCTACAGTTGAGGTTTTGTAAATCTTACCAACATGTTTCTCTATGGTGTCTAGTTTAAGCTGCAACCGCTTTTCCTTTTTATACTTCCAACTACAAATCGTACATCTGCATTCTACTGGCGGCTCACCTACAATTGGATTTTCCACGGGCTTAATGAATGGATACTTTGCTGCCCAATCAAATTTAAATCTCCTGGCCATCTCCCATTGACGATCAGTTTTTTCTTTCGATTTTCCTCTCCCTTTAGTGTTACTATTAATTGCACCATCATCATCACTGAAGTTGATTGATTCATCGTGGTACTAGTTATTTACTGGATATTCTTCTTCAAGGTCATCTTCATTAGAGATATCAGGTTCTGCAACTTCGTCACCAGATTTATTAGGCTCCCCAATTTGTTCAATAGACTCCTGTGTAGGTTGAGATTGTATAGGTTCCTTTGATGATGTACCTTCCTCACTTTGACCAACATTGTTGCATCTACCCCTGCCAAAGTATGAAGATATATTTCTGCATTTCGTTGGCCTCTCTTGGACATCTCCACCTTCATTAGTCCTCTTCCTATTTAAATTTGAATGTGACATCTCCATCAAATTAAGGCTACAATAAAATACTACGGACTCGTAGTCGTAGTCATTCAGGTTCGCTACCGATCGCAATTGTGAGCTCTAAGCTCAGAATCAATTGAATTATTATGCTACTAAGTACTAAATGAAAATCTCTTGAAGGCTTCTTCTTTTCGGCATGTTTCAATAATGAAACTTATATATCTTAAATAGACAACTACAAATAAACCGTTTTCATATCAGCCATCAGATTTTGCCTCATAATCGACATCGTCCATTTTGGCGAATGGGCCGATCATTACATATGATAAGAACTAATATTTGGTGAACCCCACGTAATTTCAAGTAATCGAGTGGGTGAATAGGGTGAGAATTTGGGACCCCATTGCGTGTGATGCATGGCGAATTGGGTCCTAGGAAAAATAAAAATTTCACATAGGAAAATGGGAATTTGGCGAATGATGATCCTCGAAAGAGACACTCAATTTAATCCATGGTGAATAAGAGTAAATAGTAAAGAGAAATATGGGCGAAGAACCCGACTACCAAACTGAAATTACATAATAATAGTGGCGAACGTTCTGACCACTATATGACCATTTTATAAAATTTGGGTGAATGATCCGAATTGTATATGATCATTTTATTCGCCAATTTCTATCACCCAATCGTGACATATTCGCCAGTAAAAATATCCTTGAGGTGAACCCTCACATCTATGAAAGACCATGTAGCCTTTAACGATGCCTCTTATTCCTATGACTGTGGCTACCGCAAACAAAGGAAATGCACCCATACTACGAAAGTATAAGACTTTCCCTTCGTTTGAGCTTCATATCCTAGTAGACATCCCTCGTCCTATCATCTATGGTAAGGGTAAGAAGTCATTGTGTGCTCTCTCATCTCCCTTGGCACCTATATCTCTTCCTTCAAGGGTTCCCTTCATCCCTTTAGCTGATCCTAAAGAAAAATGAGGAATGACATCCATGGCCGGGCCTACAAATGCTAATTTGATATCACCTCCTACCTCATTAATGAGGCCTTCCTTAGTACCTCTCTTGACATCAATAACCTCCCCCATGGATCAAGATTCTATCAAGCCTTCCCAAGCTTCTCTTCTGGGTTCGTACCTATATTGGAACCAACTTGTGCATGAGTGTAAGAATCATAAATGGGCGAGGACTTGAGAACATGAGGATGCTTTGAAGGCCAAGAGTGAATTTTCAATCCCTGTGTCCATGTACCTTGGGGGTTGTTGATGTGCCTTTCCGTAAAAGGGTCTAGGTATTCATCTCTCCATCCTTGGAACTATCGCTTATCACTTCAGTTCCTAACATCTCATTATTTTGTCAACTAATTAACATGTTGCATACATATGTGGTGTCTAGTGTAGTCATGTCTTCCCATCTTGTGACATTCACTAATGTTCATCGTAACTTTCCAAGGTTCTTAGGCCTGCTATAGTGGAAAATAAATTGTCTCATACATCATTCAAGAGAAAGCTTGAGCAAGGCCCTATGTCCATGTTCTGTCATTAGAAGTTTGTTCCTACAATCTCTTTTTCTACATTAGTGATTGCTATTGAGGAAGCCACACCTTCTCCTCAGTTTGCACCACCCCTTTTTAGAGGTTGACAATGTGGCTCCTTCTACCTTGCCTTAGTTTGAGTCACTTGTGTCCTATGAGGCATGTACATTGATAACAATCTTCACAAGCTCACTGACTCTCACCTTAGTGGAGCTCTCAGATGAGAACTTTGAGGCAACATCATTCTTGGCTCTTTAATTCAATAAGAAGGATGCATAGTTGGTCTTGAATTTGTTGGATAAAACTTCTTTCAGAGTATGAAATTTTTGTTTCTAGTTTGAAAAGTCATTATTTAATTATAGGGAGTGCTTATACTACACCATCATTCAATTCACTTAGAAATGTTGATACTTTCAAACAAAACAAAATTGATCATGTCATGTCCCCATTTTCAAAATATGATTTAATAATAAATAATAATAAATTATAATATAATTTATTCTAATAATGAAAAGATATAATATATTGATTAATATGATATATTAATAGACAAATATAATATTATATTATATATTAATAAAAAATATTATTAGAATTATATATTAATTAAGTATTATCATAATATAACTTTGATATATATTACAATGTACACCAAATATTAATATAAATTTATAATAGTAATTAAGTATTATATTAAATATAATATATTAAAAATATATATATCATGTCAATGAGCCCTTGGTCTACTGGTGAAGTTGAATGGTTCTCGATGAACCCACTAAGGATCATAAAAAATAAAATATTTTTTATACAAGGAATTTTAAAAATATTTCAATATAATTAATTTTTTTTATAACAAAATTAGTAACTAAGCAATTTTATGATTTTTATAATAATTAAAAAAGCTTAAAACTTAAAATTTCAAAATTTCAACAAATTGAGGTCTCTAAGTTTTTAACATGTAAAAAACTAAATCTAAAAAATATGTTTAATAATAAGTATATTTTAATAGATAATCTTATACAAAATGTAAGTTTACTATAAAAATAATATAAAGTGCTATATGGATAGTTTCTAAAATAAAATTTATCCAAAAAGATAATTAATTTTTCCATATAATCAAATTATAGATAATTAATTTTTTCAATATGTTTGGTTGGAAAAGCAGCAAAATAATTAAAGGAATCAATTTAGGAGGAATAAAAAAAATCCAATGAAGAAGGAATATAAAACAAGGTAATATGGGGAAATATTTAAGGGACCAAACAATGAATGCGAGCAAGAATATACGGTCAAACCTTATATACAATAAAACAAACCTTAATAATATATAAAAAATACTAATAAATAACTTAAAAATTATTTTATAATAATAATATTTATATTTCAAACATTCCGATATAGTCTGGATGATTTTTCCCACATGTATACAAGGCAGATTTTTATTCTAAAAATAGAGGAAAAAGAAAGAAAGTTTCTAAATTTTTTGATGAATGAAAAAGAAAGAAAGTTTCTATTATGTAGATTATGAACTATATATGAATATCACTCATTGCCCAAATTAGTGTAAATTGAAATAAAACATTTATCATAGCAATAGCTGGCAAGGTTGTTTATGTCCTTCTGATCTCTGTTATTGTAGCAACACTTTTGCCCAGCATATCAAGCAGAGAGCTAGGATCAATAAAGTCATATGTATCTTATGTTTATTGTATTGTATTTAATTTCTATAATTTAACAATTTTGTGCAATGATAATGTAAAATATGTTGGAATACAACAATTAACAGATGCTCCTGGAAATGTTGTGAGTATGATTCTCACCATAGATGCACAAGTCTTTGCTGCCTTCCCACTGTAGGAAAGGATCAATTCAAACTAAAATTTATTTGTTTTAATATGAAAAATAGTTTTACTATTAATTTCAATTTTTCTCCTTTTGTTTGTGGTAGTATGAGAAAATATCAAATAATTTTGTTGCTGACATGTTAATTGTTTATTTCTAATTTTTTTAAAGACACTTCAGGCTTCTTAATAGTTCATAAATTTGTCTAGAAAACTTGAAGAAGTTAATTAATTTGTATTTGGCAGGAGGATGTGTCTGTTTCATGGGAGCAAAGAGCTATAGCTAAGAATCCTAGCAAAGAAAATTTAGAGCCTGCATAGAAGCATTTTTGTAATAAAATGTATTGGTATTGATAATTATGTTATATGTAGTTCTATCTTAATTATATATGAATAAAAGTTTAGTAGTTCTTATTCTTTTTATGCACATTATCTAATCTAGTTAATTGAAAATTAAATTGATCAATTGAATTAAACTACTGTTCTTTTTTTTTTGGTTTTATAAGAGCAGGTCCCCATGGCTAGTGGTTCTATGATCATTATAATTTTTAGCAGCATCATAAATAACATGATTGAATGAAATCATTGATAATAAATTTTAAAACACATTGTTGCTTTTTTTCTCAATAAACAACTCTTATTTTTCATTTTTAAACAGTAGCAACTCCACTAAAATAGAAAAAGATTCTAATTTCTCCTTTCAGTCCGTGGTAAGTATATTTTTATAAATAAATTTAGTTTATTTATTAGCATATTTATATTTTAAAAAGATTATGAGAGATAAATATTAAAATATTTTAATAAATTCATAAATTAATTTGATTTTTTATTTGATCTTTTTATATTGAAAATTAAAGTATTTTATTAAATTTCTTCAAATAATTTAAAATTATTTTTTCTTCTCATTTTTAATAATATATATTTTTATTTTGTAATTACAATAAATATTATTTAGATCATGGTTTTTTTAATAAAATTAATATAAAATGATATAATTTCACAGGTATGTTAACATTAAAAAATTCAAAAAATATTTTATAAATGAAAAGAATTGGAAGATATTATTTATTTTATCAAAAATAGTTATTATTTCAAAATATACTTGACATTAATATAATGGTCAATACATAATAAAGAATTTAACAAATATAATGTGTTTACTTTATCTTACTTGTGATTTTTATAATTAGAAAATAATAGTTCTTTCTAATTAATATAATGAAAGACAAAAGTGGCTTATGATTATTGTTTAATTTAATATAATATGTTTTTATTGTTTGAATGAGTCTTTTATCTAAATGTTCTTGATTATAGAAAAAAGCTTTTGTAACATGAATTAAGCTTAAAATTAAAAATGAACAAATGATTATAAAAAAAATGTTAGTTATCTACAAGATATAAAAAAATGTAAGAAAAACATAACCTATCTTAAAGGAGTTATCTCATGCTTTCCTCAAATAAATCACAATGAATAGCTTAGAAATAGAAGAATGATAAAAATATATATATATTTATGGTGCAACAACGGTTGTGTGGTGCTTGAAGGGAATACTAGCCACTAGCTAAAAAAATTTCTTTGTTTAAGCTTCTAAGGTTATCTCTTCTTAAGTGTGTATATAGACAATGTTTTACTTGGACTTATTTCTTCAACCTAGAAAACCAATAAGTTAGGGAAATAAAAAAGGATGTAATAAAATAAATCCAAAAAAATTGATATCTTTAAATTTAAAAGATGAAAATTCTTTTTTAAATAAGGAAAATCAAGAAGAAACTTTATTGCTTGCAAGTGATATATTGTTTCAAGTTTTCCAGTTATGTATGCTTCAATTTCCAGATCTACCCTATAGAAGAGCACCCTATCTTCTAGCAATGATAATCATTCTCATTTGGAAATGATATTTATTTGAGTGGCAGCCCACATCATTTCCAGCAAGGTCCCCAGATTCGAGTTTCTGGATCGTGTATTGTGGGTTTTGGTAGCGTTTGGCAGATTTGGTCTATGTTTGAGGGCTTGGCAATCTGCATTTGCATCTTACTATGTTTTTGCGACAATATATTTGGAGTTCACTATCTTGGGTAGCATTTGCTATAGTAAGTTTGGGTGCTCCATTTTCCTATGTGCAAACAAGGATGAGACTAATCACAATTGAGTTAGGATCCTCTCTTTTGAGTGTAATCACAATTGAGGTAGGGTCTTGTATTTTGAATTTTGTGTGATTGGCAAACACAGATGATACTATTTTGAGTTTTGTTTGATCGGTAAACAAGGATGAGACTAAGGGCAGGTCTCTATGAGGCTATTAGGCTTATTTTGGCTAGCACGACTGTTCAATATTTTTAGGAGTCTTTTGTGGAGGGGGTGGTCCCATGAATATTAATAATTCTGCTTATTTTTTAGATTTATTTTCTAATTATTAATATTTGGAGACATGTTAACTTCTAATATTTTAGACAAGATTTCTTGGCCAAAAAAAATTCTGAGTTTCCTAGTCTATCCATCAGATGCATTTAAAAAAGAAAGCAAAAATTTACTAGTTGACCAAAAATGCAGCATGCCTAGCTGAAAAAAAAAACTCTTTCATGTAAATTTCTTTCATTATAACATTTGAGTAAATTTATTTACTTGAAAAGACATTTACATTTATCTACAACTTTTCTCTAGTACCCCAAGCATTGACGCATCAAAACATGGGTGCAAAAATGGATCTAACTTTTGGCACACATGGTAAATCTTGGACCATATTTCAAGTATTTAACTATATTTTTCAAAATGAAATTATAGCTTGTTATAAACATTGCTAGGTTCATACAACACTACATTTACAAATATTTATTCAACTTCTCACAATAAACTATATGTTGATTTACATTTTAGTATTTTACCTATATGCTGTTGCACTTTTCTTATAATTTTGAATAACTAAGTTGAAATTACTTCTTGCCCATTTAAATGATTTTTTGGCTTAAGAAATAATTATAAAATATAAACTGATAAATACAACAAGGAAAGTAACATAGAAATAACACAATTTCCAACGCAACTTTGGCATTCTAAAATAAACCTGGTTTTCTATTCCACCTTAAACAATTTCAAATAGATTATTAAAAAATGAATCCTAACAATAATCACATAAAGAGGTGACTACAACAATATCTAAATGTTAACAATTGATTCATGTTGAAATTTAAACACGGAAATTGCACAAAATGCTGTCATAACTGATTTTTCAAACATTATAACTATTTTTAAACTATTGGTGACTTTTGTTGACTTTTGGCTTGGTCACTGGTAGACGACCTAAGTTGGCTTATTAAGCTTTGTCAGATAGTTGTTAATTGATGAATAAAATAGGTATGTTTGAATTTATATTTCCGTTAGGATGATAAATTGGAAGTGATTAATGATTAACATGATAAATATGCTCATGATGAATGATTTTTAAGTTGATTTGGTTATTGAGTTTGGGAACTAACCTACTCATAAAAATTAGAGTGTTAAAAACACACACCATTTAGATGTTTTTAAATTTTCCAAAATAGATTATGGATTGAACTATTTAAAATTTGTATTAATTTGTGAGTGTGTATACGGTTGAAATTAACGTAAAATTTATGCTTAGAATACATCTGGATTCTTTCAAAAACTATATATATAATGCGGCTATTTTCTTTTATTATTATTCTTTAATCAATTTGTATCTTACAGTGAATTCAGATTTTATCCGAACTTCTAGAAATACAATTTAATATACAATTATTTAAATTAGTTTTATATCTTATGATTTCATTTAAAAGGCTGCGCTGATCGAGGGACCCTTGACGCTAGGACTGGAATTTATTAGTAAGGCAGTAATGAAGGGTAAAAGAAGGAGGAAAAACGCAGAGAGAAGGGGGTGTTAAATGGATTTGGAATGACCAAGATTATTAAACGAGCAATAGATTAGAGGATGTTAAGCAATTTGAAAATACAATAAGTATTTGCCATTGTAGATTATAGAAATTGTTCAAAGGTAATTTGAGTTTGAAATTAATGGTATTGTAGTTGTTACAAGTAGGAAAGAATGATATTGTAACAAATTTTATATTCAATTTTTAATGAAAATTATAATTATAATTTTAACTATAATTATAATATTAATTGAAATCTTAATGATAACTATTATCCTAATAGTAGTATATTGTAAATAAGTATGCTTTAATAATAATTATATATTGTATTTGTATAGTTGTAATAATTAAGTATTAAGTGAATTGTAAAATCTATTTCTACTTTGAAACTTACTTAGACCTGGTTTATCTTATGGTAAATTTGTAATTGGTTATGTAATAAAAGTTATTTTGTTTTAATTTTATCTAAATGTGTTACTCAAATTTTGAAAATTACTTATGGTAGAGTATGTGCAATATTCTAGTTTTTTGAGTATTGAATAATGTTATTCTCCTTGATTTTATTTAGATATTCTTTTTATTTGAATAGATGTAATTGTTGTATTGTACACTAATTATTTTGAAACTTGATGAAAGTTTCTATCCCTCTCACTTTTTAAAGTATAGAATAATTAATATTCAGTTTAGTTAACACAAACTATATAAATCTATTCTCATATTGAATTCTATTCAAGAAAGACAATTTTGTTCAATCTCTAGTTAATCAATGTAATATTTTTTTTAATTTGTTCAACCATTATTGAAAATAATCTTGTATTTATTAGGGAAAATGATTTAATTTTTTTTCATATTTTAATTATTTAATTGTATTTCATTGTCATTATAGGTTCAACAAATCCAATTCACCTTTACTTTAATCCAATACTAGAGATTAAAAATTCAATTTTAAGGAGTCTAACAAAAGACCATTGCTTAGTGAGGAACCCTCTATAAGCTATAAAATATCTGGTTAACTCTTGAAGTTTATCTTGATTGTAAGAAAATAAACTCGGCTATGATGATAATTCAGCTATATTGATTTTTCAATGAATGATATTGCAAATAAATAATTATTTTAATTTGAAAAATTAAAAATATAAATTGTGAACTTTATAAAAACTACTGTTATTTTGAAAAAAAGAAAAAAAAAGTGTTATCATTAGTAAAAATTAATTGACTAATAAAATAAATGACATTATTTGAAAGATAATTAAAATTGAATTCTATAAGTTTTATAAAATTCTTCACTTATAAGTTTTCTTCTTTGAATTATGAAAAGAAAAATAATATGAACTTATATGTCACCTCTACATCTGTATCTAACATAGAGTATGTTAAACAAAAGAACATAATCTCCCTGAGAAAGATGCTTATCCACAACACCAATAAAGAGGTATGCTTTTAATCTTAATATATTCTTTAAACAATTGGGCAAAAATTGATGACATGAAAATTTTAGAATTAAATTATATGATTATCTATTTTTTATTTCATTTTATAGTTAGTAACTGAATTTTGCCCAGGAATAAAATGATGTGATAGTCAACAAATTGCAATGAAATAGCTCAATCTCAATCTCTGGTGGTTCGAGTGATTGTCAAAATACACCAAATCCATAACCCTCGTACTTTCCTAGTGTATATTTCTGCAAAAGAAAAAAATATATGTACATACTTATATATGTGCATTATCAATCTCCCCTATATAATAATCTCAAACATGCCAAAATAAATCAAATTAGGGACACAGAATGACTCAAATCAATGCATTCACTTACTCCCGAGCTATTGGATTAATTTTATTTTTTTTATAACTTAAAAATTGTAAAAAAAACATAATACATACTAATCTTAATAATTTCAAAGGGTTTTCTTTTTTACCATCATTGATTTGTTTCCCTGCACGATGTTTCACAGATCTCTCCTTCCTATCCCACGCATCACTCCTCAAGTCTATTATTTCGATGTGAACTTGAAACACCCTACTCTTCTTCCTGTGGAAGCGATGAAAGTTTTGTAAGAAAATCCTATTCAGAGTTGCAATAAAGATATTGATTTTTTGTGACATGGACGTCAGCTTTTGACAGATATTTCAGAGTTGCAATAAAGATATTTCAAATAGCTGTTGACAGATAAAGGGAGAAATATTTTAGTAATGTACAGATTTTGGCATGTAACAAATGGAAAATCTTTAATCAAGCATGCAGGCTAGAGAATATCAAATTCCTAGGAAGTATTCTTCTCAGATAAGATAAAAATCAGTCAAAACAGAGAGTTTTTTTTATAGACAGCCTCACCATATTAGCGGTCCGGGAGAATTGTTGAACCGGTTGTATTACTTGCGGTTCTACCTGGGATAACCAAATGGTTCTGTGAGAAATTTTAGTACTGTGTGATAGTAATATGTTGATTATATTTTTTTTTAGACCAGCTGTGTATCTTCCAATATTTTGAAAACTTAGTTCACTTAAGTCTGAATCATTCCAAAAGATAATGCCATTTATTATAATTTTAAACTTAACTTTCATGAGAATAAAAAAGAGCCAGAGACGTTTCTATTTAAACAAGTGTGTTTATTTAAATTAGGGATAACACTCTGGTCTTCAATCTCAAATTGGTTCTGGCAAGAAATAAAATAATAAATGAATATTATTTTTAACTCTTGACACTTTTATTTTTTGTTCAAGAATATTGATGGAATTAGAAATTTTGTTTTATAAGTGAATCCAGTAAAACTACTTATGAATTATATTCTCTTCAGAATTGATGCGTAATGTGGAGTAGATAGAGAAGGGTAATTTAGCTATAATTACCTATCAGTGTAACTGATTTCTACTAGCAGGGTCAGTGCGCTTCCATTTCAGGGTAAGCCCCGGGGGAGCTAACCACTTCATGGTTGGGCGGAAAAAGCGCCTAGACCACACTCCCGTCTCAGGATTTGCAAGTGGACGTGCTGTCTAGAGGCTTAGGAGACAGGGATTGTTTACAGTGTGGTGCCTTGTTACCGTTTATTTTGATGGTTTGGGAAATAAATATTATTCTTTGATTATTGTATATTTGATTTATATGATTGGATCGACAGAAGGTCGAGAATTTTGTAATTATGATGTATTTTCACTGCTCATATGAAAGAAAACTTATCATTGCACATTAGAAATATTGAAGTGAAGGAAAACAATGAAACATTGACTAAATACTGAGTGCATTTAGGAGAACAAAATCAAACAACATGATTTTCCATATCGGTTCAGGCTAACCAAACTTATCATAAGACTTTAATTGTGACAATATGTTTTAACACATAGTTGTTTGTAATTAGTTTATCAGCTAAGTTATTAAATATTCAACACTGTCTTCAGAATAGGCCCATTTTAATCCAGTAGAGTTTGTATGTGTTTCTATTTTCTAGGATATAGTACATTCAAGGTCTAAACATAGCAACAATGAAGAACAAAGGAATCACATGACTCAACTATTGTTATACATTCCTTTCGATTCTTTATTTGAATCTATTTTTGGGTGAGACTGCATTAGCAAAGGAACCAATATCTTCAGATTTGGTAATGCAAAAAAATCATGAGATGTTGTCCAATGAAAGCCCATTAGAACTCTCACATGATTTTGTGAGACTCTTTAGCACTGATATGCCACTGAAAGAAGAAACTACCCACATACAAGAATAGTGATTCACAATGCAAGATGATGTTCTTCTGTCATTCTTTAATATTGTTTGACTACTCATATGCATGTCTTTAACTTACATCACAAGTGTGAGGCCTAAATGTTAAACATAGTGCAAGAACGAGAAAAAAATTGATGAATAATGTGTTCTAACAGATATATACTTTAATTGTGATTTTCAATGCAAGACATATAATTTAAAATTACATTAACTGGCCATAGTTGGATGATCCTCTGTGCATTATGACTATCACATTTTGTAGATGTTCTAAAAGAAAAAAAAAGGGGGGGAACAATGTTTCTAAGTTAAAGACTTATTGTAAAGATTGTTGCTAAAATATTCAACCAATGAGCTCTAAGTGTGACACACCAATCATTTACATGATAAATATGAAAAATATAGAAAATGGAGAGGATTTCCTCATGTAACATGCTATTGGTTGAGGCTAGAGTTTCTAAGTCGCACAATTAGAATCACTTGCTACAACTGAAATTGTCATCCCCCTTCCTAAGAAAGAGTAAATAATTAAAATTAAACTTGCATCGATCAACATAAAATTATCTTATTTATAAGACAACACAAATTATAAATTGCAGAGAGACATCTAGATGATAGAAACAAAAAATTGTAAGGATTAATTCTTAGGCTTGACAATGGAGCTTGATCACTTCTAAATGGAGGTGGTATGTTGTAGGCTCTAGCCAAGAAGGAAACCAGTTTGAAGCATCTAGCAATAGACCCTCAACCGGTAATTTTTATTTACTTGAAAATCCATTTACATTTAAATCTAACACCTCTTAAGTACCCAAACGCTTTGCATAGTTTTTTCTATAATGCAAAATATGGGAACTACTTATAAAAATCATATCAACATAGTTTTATTACTAAGACAAGATCATATCAAGTTATAAACTTATAAACAATGAAAATGTAAGATGGAATGTAAGATCTTGAGGTTGAACATATTTGGATGCTTTGTCATGTATTCTCCATGATTTCTCATATATCATCTTAGTTATGACCTTTAAGAAAATTTATTATTTTATTTGTTTATACTATAAATTGTATTTATAATAGTTATAGTTTGATTTTTTATCAGATGACATTCACTTTTCTCACACAATTAAACATTCTCTATATACATTTATAACTATTTATAATATAATTATAATTTGTATCATAGTTATATGATATTATCTACTTCACTCCATAAACTCTTTTAATTCTTAAATTAGTTATATAATTTATCATGTGGAGAAGCATGATTATAGATCATGATATTTTTGATAAAGTAATGCACCAAAAAAAGGGTGTTGTCCCTTTACAAACCAGCCCCAAGGGCGATCAACAACATAACAACCATATCAACAAAAGATGAGCATTGTCAGCACAATAACAACATCAACAGTTATACATAATCATAATTTTAACCACCCGGGGAGAAACAAATATAGCCACTCTAGAACCATTATCAAAACCCACAAAAAGGAACATAGTTGAACCTTTTGTCACAGAGAAGACTAAACTATTACTGGTGTAAAGCATATTAACTAGAATAATAGTATAAACCATAATAATATCAATAAAGAAAACTACTAGAGTCCATCAAAGTATCAAACATAGAACTAAATTATTTTTTTAACAGAGACCACTTAGGGTCATAACTAGCAGTAGTGAAAGTACTAGTCCAAAGGAAACTAAGTAAAATTAAGTAGAACAACACAGGGTCATGAAGGTCGAAGTAATCCAAAATGCAAAAACTGAAGATAGGGACTGTAATACCCCAAAAATGGGCTATAAGTTCATTAACCTCCTACATCTTCAATTCGAACAAAATCGATACAAAAGTCCTAACCAAAGGCACATCTGCACATTATTGAATCCTAATTGATTTTATCCTAAATTATGAATCGAGGAATATTCCTAGCAATATTCCTAATTTATCCTAATTATCTTTAATTTAATAATTATTTGGCAATAAATCCTATTTATCCTAAAGTTTGATTAATTGAATATTCTGAATATTTAATTAATCAGATTTAATACTGCCACTTAATTGTTGTATTATTTAATTTTGACAATAAATCTAAAATCTCGTGACTAATTGATTAAATTCTTATTTAATTAATTCATGTCAATTTTCAATATTTAATAATAAAGTTTTAAAATAAAGTTTGATTTAATAATTAATTAACCCATAAATCAATTGTTTTAATTCAAAAATCAGTTAAGTTGAGAATAAATCACTTTATTTTTAAATTAATTCAAAATAAATCATGCACGATCAGAAAAGTAGGCAACTAGAAATTAACAATCAATTTTAAATTTAAACTCAACTTCTGATGATGAGTTGAAATTTTATCTAAACTCTATTTTGAGTTAAACACTGCTTTTGCATGATTTTTGAGAGTTAATTATCTCTAATTTTTTGATAACTCAAAAATCAACCTGATTTTATCAAGAGTGATTTATGGTTTTTCTCATGCATCCTCAAGCCCTAGATTTCTATAAAATCAAGGCTCAGTTCTTCATAATTATAAACACTCGAATTTGCACAATTACTCTGGCGAATTGGCGATTGAAGGATAAAATACTTGCGACAGGTGATTTGTGAAATCTTTCATTGTTGATCATAGTTTTGTATAGTTTTCATATCATAGCATTCATATCCATTCATATCATTGTTAGATTAAATCTGCATATCTTTTTTATCCATTTTAGATTAATTTCATATCAAGTTTTTCATATTATTGCACATAAAATCCAAAAATATAGATTAATCTGCATTCATTCTATATTCATTATTTTGCATTCAAATCCTTCATTTAGGTGTTGCATTGTCACTGATCTAAATTTCAATTTGAGAACATCATACTTGCACCTACTAGAAGGCAGTAAATCATCTGGTTAGCTGAGTTTCAATTACTTGCAGATTTCGATTTTGCTAACCTCTAATGTTTTACTGAAGTGTTGTGTCTGCAGCTAGGTACAAAATTCACACACACATTTTTGGCACCCACCTTGGGGCCTTGAAATGAGTTTCCATATCTTCTATTTCAATGTCTATCTATTTTCTATCTATTTTCTGGTTAATCTTGCGATTTTATTCTCTGTTCGTACAATTTTTGTACGAGTTTTGTTAGAAACTCATGCCAGGACCTTTTGGTTGTTGTATGACTTTTAGCATTTTTGAGACTCATTTCAGCAATTGCAGATCATTGTTTGAGAGCTACATTGTCATTTGGTAAGACACCCACTATCGTATGAGTTTTCAGACTGTTGTATGGGAGGTAACCCACTGTCGTACGAGTTTTGATACTAGGATTCAATTGTCGTTTCAGAATTTTAGGCAATTTTTCAGATTTGATTTTCAGATTTGGACTAACAACTAACCCTAACAATTGAGATCTTCTATTTCTGATTGATATTTGCTGAGTTTGATTGGGAAAAGTGCAACTAAATTGCTAAAACAGGTAAAATCTACTAAGTGCATTGTGAGGAATTCAGGTATTCTACTACGATCTGATAACACTTCAATTTGGACATAAAATGAACTCTCACGTGTCAAGCTTGTGTGACTTTTCTTGCTTTCATATCACAGACTTAATTTTGAGCTATAAAATGAACATAGATTTTCTTTCTGCATATCAATAACACATAGTAAATAGGCCCTATGAAGACTATTTTTGGATGATCTCGAGAGAGTGGGCCTTCTTTTTCTTGTTCACGCATGTGAAGCTCTTCTTGACGAAGGATCCCCTTTAGGTAGTGAGGATATTGAGATTGTCTTGCGTTCTACTAGATTTTTGAGTCTTCAACTTTTGATCGATACATTCTCTCTCCGGAGAGGTTGATAGACCATAAGCGGTTGACATCATAGATCTTTATGAGATAATTTCAGTCTTAGCATGTCAGATTAATCTATCCGCTTTGTTTTGGTGAAGTGAAGAGGCTAGGGGATTATGCTCTACTTCCTTTATGGATAGTACCAGAAACCCAGATCCTTGACTCCGATCTAGTCCCCCTGTGATATCTTTTGTGAGTCACCTTTAGAGAGGGTTAACCATAGTGGACATTCCCTTAATTGGGTCAACCACGTGGATGGAACCTCAAGCAGTAATATCCATTTTCACCATGGTAGTAGCAGCCGCTATATAAATGTCCTTGTGGAGGAAATCTTCACAGGTGTGGTCTCTTGTTGGGCTGTTAGATCTCCCTAGCAGCTCCTAATTGATTAAATTCTTGGACTGTGTCAAAAGCTTGGATTGGAGTTCGCCCTCTTGAGATCAGAAAATTTGCAGAGTCAGACCATTACTAAAAACCCTAGCGAGGCCAAAAGTCTCATTTTCTAGGAATATGTGCGTTATTGAAAAACTTTTTGAGAACATAAACAAGTGGTATTTCTAGGGATTAGCACAATAAGTCACTATCTCTTGTTCATGCACAAGGTTTCTTTTCCCCTTGTTCATTATTTTCAGATGATTGCTTGCTTCCCTTGCTTGCTATTTTTCTTGCTTGATATCTACTTGGTTATTTGAGACAGACTATTACACAGATCTTCAAAGCTGGACAAAAAACCTAAAAATTGCAAAATTTGAAGAAAAATTCCTCTTTGGAGTCAAAAGTCATCCCACAGCCTCAGATTGTTGTATGTGTCTTGAACAAAAGTCATTTCATAACCCCTGTATTGTCGTACGAGATTCAGTATTGTGTCGTACGAGTGTTGTCACTAGAAATCAAAAGAACACTATCCCTGGTAGCAATTGTTGTACGAGTCTTGTCAATTGTCATTTGAGAGCATACCTAGTGTCGTATGAGCTTTCAGAAACTCGTTTGAGAATTTTCAAAAAGTTGTCAAAGACTCGTCAAATTTGTCAGAAATCTAGTTTTTAAAGCCTATTTCCATATTCTGTCAAAATATTCACTGTGTCAGGAATAGAGCAGAAACTAGAACAAATCCATTCATTTCCCTAAAGTGGTCTCTTGAGTCTAATTTAGCCTTCTGATTTATCGATTTGAGTCTTTTTCATCTTATGTCAAAACCTTGTCAAAATTATCTTCAAATTCTGTCTTCATGCAAAAATGACTAAGTGTTGTGAGCTCGTGTCCACCATCTTTTGGGCGTCTACCCATACTACTAGGGCACAGTATCCTTCATTTATGTCCAATCTAATCTTCAAATTCAGTCTCCATACAAAAATGACTAAGTGTTGTGAGCTCATGTCCGCCATATTTTGGGTGTCTACCCATACTACTAGGGCACAATATCCTTCATTTATGTACAATCTAATCTTCAATCAATTCAATCTTGACAAGGTTGCATCATTTGATCTTCTTGAATCAAGTCATTCTTCAGTTGTCTTCATATTTCTCTCTTGCTTCACCCAAGGTTAATGGTGGAAACTAGAGCTTCTTCACACAAGAAATCTAGAGAAGTACCTCATACCTTACCTTTGTCTACTCACGTGGGTCCAACCTTTGATGAACTATACAATTCAAGTCTTTACGAAGACAACGGTCTTGGAAATCTTCGATTAAAAATTGGTTACATACCTCCTCCTCCATCAATTCAAGGAGTCAATCAACAATCCCTACACCAATCTATTCCAGGGAGTCCTAAAAATCCTAACATGTCTCAAGGAGGGACACATCATGGGTCTCAAGGACATCACTCTCAACATGGTGTGGATCAAGAACCCACACCTTCTGAAATTGCTCGATATTCAATGATGATGACTTCAAGAAAATGATGAGGCATTTCTTGAAGGAAGACAAAAAAACATACTTCTTAGAGTTAGCTCGTCAAGGGGCTAAACTTCCTCCCAAATTTAATGTTGAAGATATCGTTACGCATGAGGAAGAAACTCCAATCACTGCTATGATGAAATAGATGCATGCCATGCAAGTCAAACTTAACAAACTTGAAAAAGAAAAGGAACCTAAGGAGTTCTCCATGGAAGCTCTATGTCCTTTTCCATTTGATAAAGATGCCTAAATATGATAAGTATGATAGAAAATCTGATCCTCAAGATCATGTCAGAGAATTCTATTCTCAATCTATGGAGTTCATGCATGAACCAACCTACTTAATGCATCTTTTCCCTCAATCTCTGGGAGGGTCAGCTATTCATTGGTTCTCAAAAATGCCTCCAACTATCAAAATTTTTGAGGAGTTAATCAATCTGTTCTATCAACAATACTCCTACAACATCCAACATCTGGTCACTATGATCGACATCTGTAATCTGAAACAGAACTTAGGAGAACCATTCCTAACTTTTCTTATAAGATGGAGGAAGAAGTTTTCTCTATATGCTAGACCCATTCCAGAAACTGAGAGTTGGAAATCTTCATCAACAATATTGTTCTAGAACTTAACTACCATTTGAAAATGGAGAATCATACATCCTTTGATAAGATGGTAGAAAATGCTATCAAAATTGAGAAAGTACTTGTACAAAAGGGAGACATATCCCTTCAAAAGGACAAGTATGAATTTGGATCTAGTTCTAAAGACAAAGGAAAAAACTGGAACAATAATAAGGGCATGATCACATATGGCATTGTTGATACTATCTGTGCCCCATCTAAGGTACCCACTTTTAATCTCATTGTTGGCACCCAAGCCATCAAAGCTTCCAAAGCTAAAACATCAGAATCTAACAAGAAGTCATCTTCTTACAAACCTTGGGCTACAGATCCTAACCACAAATTCACTCCTCTTGGAGAGTCCTTGGTGTATGGTGAAAATGTGACCACACTTCTATGAATCCTTACATGCAAGAAAACTCAAGAATGAGCCCTCACAAATCGATCCATAGCTCTCTATGCATGGAGTTGCAAAATTTGTAAAATTGCTCTCAGCTAGAGCTATGAAGCATTTGACCTTGCTAGTCAACCATACAATGAGAGATTCAAAATCAAAGACACGGGAAACAATGCCAATATCTCCAATGAAATCCAAATGAATGCAATGCAATGCAAAATTAATCTAAGATAAGCATGCAAGTATGCAAATTAGGCTATGAAAAATGGAAATGAAAGAGTTACAAACCCTATAATTAGACTATGTGAGATTAATCTAAAACATGAAAGGAAATGATACCATGATTATTCAACTATGATGCAAGCTAGGATGTGATGTAGATGCAAGATGAATGCCAATGATGCTCCAAATCTTCAAAACTTGATGCAAGAATGTCTCCAAAAGCTTCAAGATGACTTAGAAAACTTGTAGCATAACAAAAGCATAAAATTCAAGTGTATGCAAAATGAAGAAGAGAGCTCTTCTTTTATAGAGAATGAGAAATCAATGGACGATCGAGATTAAGAGGCAAAAGACTTAATCAACGATGGAGAAAAATAGAAGCTTGATCCTTGTGCACAAATATCCTCCAATAAGAAAATTAGAAGCATTTACTTTATGTTGAGCATTTACTTTATGTCCATGTAAGACAAAAAATACTTTTCTTTTATTTTTTATTTTATTTTTCTTTATAAATAAGAATTAAATGCTTTATTTGTGCAACATAGGATAAGAAGAAAAGTGAGAATTTTTTATTTAAATAAAAGGGGAGGAAATTCCTTTTAATTAAATAAAGGCTTAGGATAAAGTGATTTTATTATTTAATTAAAAAAGATTTTTAATTAATTAAAAGAGATTTTTATTCTCTTAATTAAATAAGATTTTTATTTTTATTTCTTTTAAATTAAATAAGGCTCAAACCTTAAGAAATATTGAATTGATTATGATTTGATCAAGGAAATTGATATAATTGATTTTGTTGATTTTTGAAAATATTGATTCAGGGATTTGATAAATTGCTGAATGGGGGCCCAAAGTCTAGGCGACCATTTTAAGGTTTATACATTTGCCCCTCTTTGACTAATGTGTGATCATTTCGAGAACACATGCATTCAAAGAAGAATTGAAATGTGAGATCGATTTGGGATCACAAAACAACCCAAATGTGTTTTCATTTTGGGAACACATCAAGACAAAGATAAGCAAAAAGCTGAAAGACAAGACCAACATCGTCGCTGCTAGGTGCAAATCAAGCCTTAGACAAAACTATCACCGTCGCTGCTAGGCAATAATCAAGTTTGAAAAATAGGAGATTTTTCAAAATCACCACCGTCGCTGCTAGGTGATAATAAAGTCTCCAAATAAGAATCTCAAGCTAAGCTGAATGATAAAGCTGAATCAAAGATTAAAGCTGATAGGTATTGCCCCCTCGGAATTGAAATTGAAATCAGATAGAGGAGAACAACAAATTGATAAACCTGATCAAGTCACAATAAATCATAATCAAAGGATTGAGCATGATAAGATAACCATCAAATAGTGAAGATATGCCCTAGGTAAACTAGGTTTGACTAAAAAAGATATAGGATAAAGATTAAGTCAAACCTTAGAGAGAGGAAGTGAAAGGGGTGAATGAAAGACTAGAAGTTTGGAAGAAATGGAAAGGAAGAAATTCTATCAAAGATCAAAAAATTATGCCTCAAAAGGTCAGTCAACTACGTAGAAGAATGAGAAAACTTGGAAACGCGACTCAGATTTTGATTTCGAGTCTGAAAATGGATAGAAAATGATGTGATATGAAAAATCAGAAATGAAAGATATGATCAAGAAGAATCAGAAAATGAGCACAGTTGACCAACTAGTCCATAGATGATAAAAAGGAGAGCTCTCTCCATATGCAAGATGCAAAAACTAAACTATGATGAACCTAAGAATGCAAGCTACTATGAAAGTGGTTGACTTGCAAGGTCACAACACCAATAGACATCTAATTATCATCATCAAGTGTTAGGTAGTGCCGTAAGATCATACAATGCACATTAGCATAACTATGTGGATATGAATATGATCTTTATCTGATAGAAATGTAGAAATCTCACCTAGGCATCAAAGACATGTAGGTCCAGATGACTAATGCAGTGAGATCACCTAAATTTGATATGGTGAGATTATGCTTGTATCAAGACACATGAAAGTCAGGATAACTAGAAGCATGCACTCGCAAAACAGTCAAGGATAATACCTTGTCAATCCATAGTGTTAAGTAAGACTAGCATAAATGCTCATGACAATTAGGATCAACAAAATATACCCACAAGAAGATAAAGAAATAAAACATGTTCTCATACCCTCAGTCTTCTAGCTATGCATCATCGAAAACTTCTCAGGGAGAGACCACTCTTCAAAGAAATTCTCATAGACAGCACACAAAGAAAAATAAAGTCAACATATCTCAACAAGTTGATTGTTTAAGTGCGTGTGTGTTGGTCATAGAGTCAAACTCTGAGTATCACATCTGCTTAGTGAGAAATATCGCATCATACTAGACTAGTGGGTAAGACATCTGATAAGTGTTAAGAAACACTCGACGCAAGGGTAGTGTTGAAAAACACTATTTGGGGTGGTGTTGAAAAACACCTGTTGTGAAATACCCCAAGAGACAAACGCACCTAAAGGACCAATGCTAACAGTTATGGCCCCTAGACAAAGATAAAGACCAATTCTAGACTATGCCAAATAAGGTCAAGACATGATGGAGAAAGGTTCAGTGTCAAGGACGCATGCTAACAAATAGGGGTGCAAAGGCCTCAAGTAGCGCCTGTTTCCACGTTTTCACCACTTGGATTTATTGCAATTTTATTTTTTTGTATTTTTGCTACCAAGGCGCCTATTTCCAAGTTTTTACCAAGGCACTTTTTCAAATTTTTTTTTTGAATTTTTGAATTTTTTTATTTTTTTGTATTTTTTTAAGGACTTTTTATGCTTTTTAGGATTTTTTCAGCATCATATATGAATTTTTTTGGTATTTTTTCAGGATCAATAAATATGTACAAAGGATGCCCCCAGATAGAACGGGCATTAAACTCATGAGCAAGATCACATCGTGTAGTCCCAATGTCTAGCAAGGTGGAAAACAAGAGGGATAAGTAAGCCAGTGGAAGAGATGCCGGAAGACATGAGAATGAAGGAGAGTGAAGGGAAGACATCCTCAAAGGCAAACTCCTCAAGGGTACCCAAGTTAGGAAAAAAAATTGTCATGTAAAGCACATTTGGACAAGCAATGAAGGACCAGCATAGGATAAGCCTCAAAAGCACACATCAAAAGAAGGAAGGATGCAGTCCAAAGGAGTAGACATGTCAAGAGGCTTCGTAGCATCGTGTTTTACTCTTTTTTATTAGATCAAGACCAATGGGGAAAAGGGATAGTGAAAGGCTAGAATGAATGGAGGAAAATAAATATGAAGGCTAAACATGAATGGAATGAAAGCAAGATCATCGTAAGATAGCTCACAAGATAGCCAAATGTTCGTGTATAGTTCAACATTGTCAAGATCAAAGAGAGAAGACGGAATGGATGAAATATGTAGAAGAACTATGCATGATGCCTGATTGCCAGGTTTTCATCATGGTACTTATCCAAGGCACCACAAGGGAGTGGTTTTCACCATAAGACGAATTTATTTCTCTTTACTTTTGCTACCAAGGTGCCTGTTTCCAAGTTTTCACCAAGGTACATTTTCATTTTTTTTATTTTTTTCTTTTATTTTTGAATTTTTTCTATTTTTTTGAATTTTATAATTTTTTGGAAGAAGGCAAGCTTTTAGATAATGCTCCTTGAAAGGATAAATCATTGATATACCAAGGATCTAAAATGATATGCTCAAAGATGCTAATAGGGAAAGGAAAATGGAAGAGAAAAATGGAGAATAAGGTTTTATGTAAAGTGAGTGAGGTTGGAAGATATGAGGAATAGGAAAATGAAGAAAAAGGATAGAAGGTAAAAGGATAATGAATGGAAGGATTGTGAAAGGGTAGATGAAAAGGAAGGCAAGATCAACATCAAAACACACCTTGAAGGGTGGTGAGAGGATGGAGGAAACTTGAATGAAGGAATACGTGAAGGAATATAGCGAATGTTTAACAGAGGTTGTGGTTCAGGCACATGGAATTGAAGAATATTTTTGGAAGAAAATGAAGTGGAAGCCTTTGGAAGCTTGAATGTCAACTTTACTTTTTGTTCAACATGAGACTCTTTCAAGAGAGACTTTAGAATCCATATAGCTTTAGGCTTTTGATTTCTTTTTGATGATTTAGAGAGAATATCTTCAATGATAGATTTTGGAACCCATACTTCCAAAAGACTTGGGACTTGTAGAAGAAGAAGAAGGAGGATATGACCGGTTTAGATGTGGATAGATGAAAATGATTCAAGGGTATGTATCTATGTTGATCTTGAGGAAAGATAGGAGATGGAGGGACATAAGGACCCAAGATGGATGACGAATTAGGAGAATTAGGAGGAGAAAGTGAAGGGACATAAGGACCCAATATGGAAGGAAGATGCGAAGCCCTTAGAATTGGTGGAGGAGGTCCAAGGATGGATGTGGAAGACACAAAAGGATAATCAATAAGTTCATCAACATCTATATCACAACCAAGGACATCAGCATCTTTAGAGTGAGCATTAGGATTTTCAATAGGATCATGAACATCTTGAATAGGAGCAACTTCTTTGATAGGATCATTCAAAGCTTGTGAAGACTTAGGAAGAGTAGAAACTAGAAGTGAACATGGAGTGGTAGAACAAGAAGATGGAAGACTTTGATCTTGACAAGGATCATTGGGTAGCATAAGCGTATAAACTTTCTTTTGATTTTCAATAGGCTTAACATTGGAAGTAACAACACCATTTTCAATAACCTTAATGGAAGTATAATCTTTGGAAAGCACAAGTGTGGTAAGGTTATTTTGATTATCAATAAGCTCAACGGTGTAAGTAGTAACCTGATCTTGCTTAAACGAGGAATTAAGACATGGTGGAATGAATAAGGAAGGGCGTAAAGGATCAAAAGAACCATGAAATGGAGGAGATACATCATGAAGATAATTGGATGATATGGAGGGTTCCTGATCTTGATCTTTATTTATATTCTTTTCTTTATCATTTTTAGAGTCCTCTTGACATGGAGCCACTTCTAAGGACAAGGAAGTAGGTTGAGATTGTATGGAAGACTTTGGAAGAGATGGTGAAGGACCAGCTGAAGTAGGCATTATAGCGCATAAAGGCTTATGCTCTTTAGATTTAGCATTATTGAAAGTATTTTTAGCCAAGTGAAGGTTAGCTTGATCTAGTTCTAAAGACAAAGGAAAAAACTGGAACAATAATAAGGGCATCATCACATATGGCGTTGTTGATACTATCTGTGCCCCATCTAAGGTACCTGCTTTTAATCTCATTGTTGGCACCTGTAATACCCCAAAAATGGGCTATATGTTCATTAACCTCCTACATCGACAAATCGAACAAAATCAACATCAAAGTCCTAATCTAAGGCACATCTAAACATCATCAAATCTAATTGATTATCTTAAATTTTGCATCAGGGAATATTCCTAGTAATATTCCTAATTATCTTAATTATCTTTAATTTAATGATTATTTGACGATAAATCACATTTATCCTAAAAATTTGATTAATTGAATATTTTCATATTTAATTAATTAGATTTAATATTTGCCACTTAATTATGTAATTAAATTTAATTCTATCTATTATTAATTGTATTATTTAATTTTGACAATAAATCAAAATTCCTATCTTTAATTGATTAAATTCTTATTTAATTAATTAAAGCATGTTGTCATTATTTAATAATATAATTTTTAATAAAAGTTTGAATAAATAGTTAATTAACCCATAAATTAATTATTTATTTTCAAAAATCAGTTGAGTTGAGGATAAATCACTTTATTATTAAATTAATTCATAAACAAAACATGCACAATCATAAAAGCAAACAACTATCAATTATCAATTAAAGCTAAACTCTATTTTGAGTTAAAACTTAGCTTTTGCATGTTTTTGTGAGTTAATTATCTTTTATTTAAAAATAACTCAAAAATCAAGTTGAGTTATTTGAGTGATTTATAGCTTTTTCCATGCACCTCCAAAGCCTTGGACTTCTATAAAAACAAGACTCATCTCTTCATAATTCATCTCTCAAAATTTGCATCAAATCATCTCATATTTTGCACAATCACGCTGGAGAATTAGAGGCTGAGGAATCAACTTGCGAATTCAAAGCTTTGTGAGATCAATTTCAATTGCATAGTTTTTATATCTTAGCATAGAATTTCATAGTTTTCATATCATTGTTAGAATCTTCATTGTTAGATCATTTAGCATTCATTTCATATCAAGTTTTTCATATTAGCATAGATTCATATCAAGTTTTCATTCTTATTGCATAGAAAATATCAAAAATATAGATTAATTGCATTTATTCCATATCTAGAATTGCATTCAAATCCTTCATTTAGGTGTCGTCTAGGTCACTGATCTCGATTACAATCTGAGAACATTAATCTCGCACCTATTAGAAGGCAGTAAATCGCTTGGTTAGATAGCTTTCAATTTTGCACGATTTTGATTATAGCTAACCTCTAATGTTTTACTGAGTGTTGTGTCTACAGATCAGGTATAATTTTCACACACACATTTCTGGCGCCCACCGTGGGGCAACCCACCTTTGCATGCTGGTTTTGATTTTTTTGGGAGCTAAAACCCCAAAGTTTCAAAGATTTAATTTTATCTCCCAAACGGCTTGTAATTTTGGTCTAAAATTTTTTTTGCAAGTTGGTGACATGTCATGGAAGCTACAGTAAAAAATTTAGAATTTTCTGAGATGTTTTGAATTTTTAATAATTTTTTTTCTTGAAATTCTGGAAAAAATTAATATCTGACGCAAATCAGCATATTTTTCGAAAATTTTTATATTTTCGGAAAGCTCTTTAAATTATATAGGGGATCCATTCTTTGTGTTTTAAATTTGGACATGA
Organism: Chamaecyparis obtusa; assembly: GCA_027943335.1. NCBI lineage: Eukaryota > Viridiplantae > Streptophyta > Pinopsida > Cupressales > Cupressaceae > Chamaecyparis > Chamaecyparis obtusa. The sequence continues at coordinate 717,577 of BSBK01007229.1, read as the reverse complement.
TATCATAGCTCAAATAGTCAATTTACAAAAACTGGTCTGTTTTGATAAAATGGGTCTCTAGGGCACAAATGAAAAGATTTTTCTAAAATTTTTGCATTTTTGGAAAGCTCTCTATTTTTTACCAGGGGTCTCTATTCTGAATTTCTATTTTTGTGGCCAAAATCATATAAAAAAAATTAGATCTTGTTGACTAGGTCAAATGCAAAAAAAAATAAAATAAAGTTTTGTGATGGGTATGCACTTATTTTTTTTACATGGTTCAATGATTGATATGAGTTGTCATTTGGGTTGATTGCTGGTTATTATTACTGATAATAATTGATTTTTAGAGCTAACCCTATGGTTTTCATAAGTTGAATATATTTTGCATATCTTGTTTGCTTGTTTGCTTGTTGGAGAGTTCGTCACTTGCTTGCATGGAAAAGCTCAACAAAAATTGCTAAAAATCAAGTAAAATTTACTAAGCGCGTTGCAAGGATCCCAGGTATTCTCCTTCATCTAATAATATTTAGATTTGGGACTTAAAATAAATCTCTTATGTGTCAAGCTTGTGTGCATCTTTTCATGCTTTTGATCTATTTCTACACACTTGCATAATTGATACTAGGTTGTGAACCCTTAAGGATTCATTAAGTAGTCTTAGAATACTTGTGATTGATCTTGATTGCTATCTTGGGTTATTGGACTCGCTAATCCGCCGGCCCCTCATTTCCGCCCTGTGGTTGCAATCTCAGCGCCATAAAGGGGAGGGGTCAACAGGACAGAAGTGTTAAATGTTCCACTTGGCAACCCTTTTGTGCTTTTAGGAACTCCCTTGTTTTATAAGTTGTGGACTCATTTTTAGCTTGTGTGAGGTGTTAAGTGTTCCACCTTGTGGACTCATCTCATATTCGCTTTAAACGTTAAGTGTTCCTCTTTCTACTTTTTGGATGCTTTTGGTAGATTTACTTTCGGAACATACATCTGTGCTCACATAGTAATTAGGCCCTATGAACACTATTTGTGATTCTTGAGAGATTGGATTCCTAGCGAAATCCTTCTTGACGATAGAATCCTTGTAGGTAGGGAGGATACTTAGTGCGTTTCACATTCAACTTAGTTAGTGAGTCTTCTCTTATTGATCGACACATTCTCTCTCCGGAGAGGTTGATAGATCATGTGGGGTTGATATCACAAGCTTTGGTGAATCAAAATTGGTTAGTGCGTCTTCTCTTATTGATTGATACATTCTCTCCCCAGAGAGGTTGATAGATCACGTGGAGTTGATATCACAGACCTTGGTGGAACAAAACTTTGTCTTAGCGTGTCGGATTAATCTGCTTGCTTTGTTTGGGTTAAAAGTGAAGAGGTGTCAAAACCTTGAATCTGGAGCCAAGTCCCCTTGTGGTATACTATTGTGAGTCATCTTTAGAGAGGGTTAACCGTAGCGGACAATCCCTTCACAGGGAAAATTGCATTGACGGAACCTCAAGCGGTAATAGCCATTTTCGCCATGGTAGTGACAGCCGCTATATAAATGTCCTTGTGGAAGAAATCTCCACGGGTATGGTTCATTGTTGGGTTGTCAGATCTCCCTAGCAGCTCTTGAAGATTAAGTTCTCGGACTGTGTCAAAACCCTGGTGCGCCGGGATTGGAGTTCACCCCTTTGAATCATAAAAGTTGCAGAGTCAAACCATTACTAAAAACCCTAGAGAGGCCAATTTTTCATTCTCAGGTATATGTGTGTTATTGCAAAACTTTTCAGAACATACACAATTAGTACTCTCAGGGATTAGCACAATTTGGTCACTTGATTGTTCATGCACAAGGTTGCTTTTGCCCTTGTTCATTGTTTTCAGACGTGCTTGGAATCACTTGCTTTCTATTCTGCGTGCTTATTTATGTACTTGGCTATTAAAAACAATCAAATCTGGTATAACCTTCAAAATCTGGATAGTACAATTGAAAACCTTAAATTTTGCAAAAATTGACGTAAAAATCTTTCTGGAGTCAAAAGTCATTTCAGGAAGTCAAAAGTCATACGAGTTTTATCAAGTGTCATTTCAGTATTACCCAACTGTCGTATGAGTTTAGCAACTATCATTTCATAGACTACCCACTGTCGTATGAGTCTGCAGAGTGTCATTTGGAAAAATTTGAGAGAGTTGTCAAAAATTGTCAAATTGCAAGATATCCAATGTTTCCAGCCTAGTTCCAGAATCTGTCAAAAATATCATTGTGTCAGGAATAGAGCAATAGCTATTGAGAATCAGTACACATGTCTCAAAGAATCAGTAAACAAGAGGAAGAAGCTCTGATCGCCACTATAATGAAACAGATACATGCTATGCAAGTCCAGCTTGACAAACTTGGGAAAGAAAAGGAACCTCTATACTCTTTTCCATTTGATAAAGACTTGTACATGTCACCATGCCCCCGGAAAAAAATTGAGCAATATGATACCTCTTCCACGGAGAGTGACACATCTAGCTTTGGAGACTATGATGACTATGATGACAGACAATGTAATGATACCTATGACACCTCTGTTCCTAAGAGTCCTCCTCGTCGTTCGTTCCTACTTACTACAAATGGGCCATCACATTGGATAGATCAGGAGAGTGATCCATATGATTCTGATTATCAAAGAGACTTTGATGATTTCTATGCACAATACCCAGATGATCCATCTGTTTCACTTGAGGAAGAGAAAGTTTACCACGCTGATTATAAACATGCATACTATAAGGATCTCTCCTCTAAGAACTCTCAGGCTGAAAATAAAGATTACACTCTCAAGCAAGATCATGTTAATGTTGGACCTTTGTCTTGTGATGGTTCCCTTCCATTTCCTACTTCCTCCAATACCCATACATTTCCTAAAGCTTCCGAGTCTTTCAAATCTTTCACAGAACCTTCATCTGACACAAGCTCTGATATTTTTCATGTGGTTCCCTATAGTTATCCTCCAGGGCTACCTCTTAAAGAAACTCAAGCTAACCTTCACTTGGCTGCAAATACTTTCAATAATGATAAACCTAAAGAGCCTAAGCCTTCATATGCTATAATGCCTACTTCAGCTAGTCCTTCACCATCTCTTCCAAAATCATCCATACAATCCCAACATGCTTCCTTGTCCTTAGAAGTGGCTCCATGTCAAGAGGACTCTAAAAATGATAAAGAAAAGAACATAAGGAAAGATCAAGATCAAGAAGCCTCCATGTCATCCACTCCTTTTTCTAATGTCTCTTATCCACCTCAGGGTTCTTTTGATCCTGTACCCCCTCTTTTATGCATTCCGCCATGTCTTAAGTCTTCGCCTAAGCAAGATCAAGCTACTACTTACACTAATGAGTTTATTGACAATCAAAATGACCTTACTACGCTTGCACTTTCCAAAGATGATACTTCCATTAAGGTTGGTAAAAATGGTGTTCCTTCCAATGTTAAGCCTATTGAAAAACAAGAGAAAAATTATGCACTTGTGCTATCCAAAGATCCTTGTCAAGATCAAAGTCTTCCATCTTCTTGTTCTACCACTCCATGTTCACTTTCACTTTCTACTCTTCCTAAGTCTTCGCAAGCTTTGAATGATCCTATCAAAGAAAATGCTCTTATTCAAGATGTTCATGATTTTCTTGAAAATTCTAATGCTCACTCTAAAGATGCTGATATCCTTGGTTGTCATATAGATGCTGATGAACTTATTGATTATCCTTTTGCGTCTTCCACTTCCATCCTTGGACCTCTTCCACCACTACAAAGATCTTCATACCTTCCTTCCATCTTGGGTCCTTATGTCCCTTCACTTTCCCCTCCTAACTCTCCTAATTTGTCATCCATCTTGGGTCCTTACATACCCCCATCTCCCATCTTTCCTCAAGATCAACATAGATGCATACCCTTGAATCCTTTTCATCCACCCACCCATCTAAACCAGTCATATCCTCCCTCTTCCACAAATCCCAAGTCTTTTGGAAGTAACTTGAATGTTCAATACAAGAAAAAGAAGCAATACAAGAATCCATCAAAAAAAGATCACCATGTCTCCTCTAATAGACATGGAAACATAAAGTCAAAAGAGATATCTAAGAAAAAAATTACAAGACAAGTATGGGTTCCAAAATCCATCATTGAAGATATTATCTCTAAATCATCAAAAGGAAATAAAAAGCCTACGACTATATGGATTCCAAAGTCTCTCTTGAAAGAGTCTGGTGTTGAACCAAAAGTAAAATTGACATTCAAGCTTCCAAAGGCTTCCACTACATCTCCTTCCAAAAATATTCTTCCATTTCATGCGCCCAAACCTCAACCTCTGCTATCCATTCACCATATTCCTTCACGTATTCCTTCATTCACGTTTCCTCCACCCTCTCGCCACCCTTCAAGGTATGTGTTGACATTGATCTTGCCTTCCTTTCCATCTACCCTGTCACAATCTTTCCATGCATTATCCTTCTACCTCCTATCCTTTTTCCTCATTTGCCTATTCCTCTTATCTTCCAACCTCACTCGCTTTACATAAAACCTTATCCTCCATTTTTCTCTTCCATCTCCCTTTCCCTATCAGCATCTTTGAGCATATCATTTTGAATCTTTGGCATATCATGGTTTATCCTTTCAAGGAGCATTACATAAAAATCTTGCCTTCTTCCAAAAAAAAGAAATAAAAATGAAAAAATTAAAAATGTGCCTTGATGAAAACTTGGAAACAGGCGCCTTGGTAGCAAAAGTAAAGAGAAATAAATTCATCCTATGGTGAAAACCACTCCCTTGTGGCACCTTGGATAAGTACCATGATGAAAACCTGGCAATCAGGCATCATGCGTAGTTCTTCTACATATTTCATCCATTCCATCTTCTCTCTTTGATCTTGACAATGTTGATCTATACACGAACATTTGGCTATTTTGTGAGCTATCTTACGGTGATCTTTCTTTCATTCCTTCCATGTTTAGCCTTCATATCCATCTTCCTCCATTCATTTTCGCCTATCGCTATCCTTTTCCCCTTTGGTCTTGATCTAAGAAAGAAAGAGTAAAACACAGTGCTATGAAGCCTCTTAACATGTCTACTCCTTTGGATTGCATCCTTTCCTGCTCTTGCATTATGATTTTGTGCTTATCCTATGCTAGCCTTTCATTGCTTGTCCAAATGTGCTTTACATGAAAATTTTTCCCTAGCTTGGGTATTCTTGAGGAGTTTCCCCTTGAGGATTTCTTCCCTTCATTTTCCTTCATTCTCTTATCTTCCATCTCTTCCACCAGCTTGCTAATCCCTCTTGTTCTCCACCTTGCTAGACATTGGGACTGCATGATATGATCTTTCTTGGGAGTTTGCAAATGGAAAAAGATGCTATCAAGTATACCAAGTATCAGAACCAGTATCAGAACAATTATCAGAACAAGTATCAAAACTAGTATCAAAACAAGCATCAGAACCAGTATCAGAACAATTATCAGAATCAATATCAGAATCAGTATCAGAACCAGTATCAGAACAATTATCAGAATTAGTATCAGAATCCGTATCAGAACCAGTATCAGAACTAGTATCAGAACAAATATCAGAATGGGCCTACAAAACAAGTATCAGAACACCTATTGGGGCTACACCTTTCGCTTTAGTTTATGGGTCTGAAGTGGTACTGCCTATTGAGGTTGAAATCCCATCACTTAGAATCAGAATGCATGGACTTGTCACTGAGGAAGACTACAGAGTGTCTACGTTACAAGAACTTGAATTACTAGATGAGCGCAGACAAGCAGCGTATGATCATCTCAGAGTGTATCAGAAAAGAATGTCTAGAGGCTACAACAAGAAAGTCAGACATAGAGAATTTCAGGTTGGCGATCTAGTGTTGAGAGAAAATCTTAAAAATCAATCACATCGAGAATGCAAGGGGAAGTTCGAACCCAACTGGCTGGGTCCCTTTGTAATCACTGCTACTTTTGGCTCTAGTGCCTATCAACTCTCAACCACTGAAGGAGAACAGCTCCGAGAACCAATCAACGTTCTCCATCTAAAGAAATTCTATGCCTAAGGCATTCAGTGCTTGGTAAATGTCCTGAAAAAAATCTTAAAAATCAGAAAAAGTCTTGAAAAAATGAACATCTTGGTGAAAACCTAGCAATAGGCACCTTGATGATTCACAAAAAAATCAAAAAATATCAAAAATTCAAAAAAAATTGAAAAAATCAAAAGTACAAAAAAATTGAAAAAATGAAAAAATACAAAAAAATTGAAAAAATGAAAAATACAAAAAAATGAAAAAAGAAAAAAAAAGTGCCTTGGTGAAAACCTGGAAACAGGCACCTCGGTAGCAAAAATAAAATCTCTACCAAGATGGTGAAAACCCAGCAAACAGGCGCCACTTGTTCCAAATGCTCCATCTATCAGCACAATCTTGGTCTTTCCCAGCTTTCAGTCTTGCTTTAGTTTGTACATATCTCCCGGTTTGTTCCTGCATTTCCAGTTTTCAATAAGTCAGCCTGTACACCAACCAGCTCAAGCGTTTGCATCCTATCAATGTTCACACTTGGGGGCAATCAATGTCATATCCTATGGTCTCCCATGTATCTTAGACGTGTCATATCCACTCAGAGTCCTTTGAAGCTTCAAGTTGAGTCAGTCAGTCAGTCTCGTCTCCAGAAAGGATTTTGCATCAACAACAATCAAACATCAAAACTCAACTGAAAACAATCTGTGCTTTTCATGCTTTTATCTCCTTGTATGCTTACTGATTCGCATTGAGATTTTTGCATATTGTGTCCCTTCGAGCTCTTCGATGATGTCCTTTACAGGATTTAGAGAGTGATGACTGGGGGCATAATCTTTTCTTTGTCTTCTGCTTGTATGTGAAAATCTAACAGCTTTGGAAATTTTGGATTGAAATGGTGTCCGACTGTAAGAGCCTCTATCTCGAATTGGATGGCCATGCGTACCTCGACCATTGATACCCGAAAAATTCAAGGAAGTTTGATCTAACTATTGTCTTTTTGAGTAAGTTCTTTCTCCTACTGTGGAACGCAATCTTGCCTAAGGATGTGAACGATAAAGGGTCACTATGGGTAATTCACATTGGATTTAGAATGATCTCTTGACTGTTTGATGTGTTTGCAATGCAAGGCGTATTCAGGTCATCACGACGTTTATGTTTTGATGCTTGTACAAATTGCTATATCAAAATGGACATGATATTCAGGTCATCCTGGCATTTGTGCCTTGATGCTTATATTTAATCCAACATTTTGAAAATAAAGTCAATATTCATATATCCATGGTTGTTGTCCAGTGGGTGTTGTATTGATTCTTGCGCATACAAATCGATATTCATATGTCTATGGTTTCATGGCTAGTGGGCATTGTATTGATTTATCCGGTTACCTAAAAGTTCAATGATGATAACAAATCGACACATGATCAGTGACTAGGTCCTAGGTCTTAGGTTGCATTTCATTTTGCATGTCTCATTGCATTTTGCATGTTTACATGATCTCACAATGATTAAACGAACTTCAATGCTTAAATGATTTTTCAAATCGCATCTTCAAGTCTAACAAGAGCTGAATCTCACACGAAGGTTCCTCCAATGAAATAGCAAGTAGAATCCTTTTTCGGGATCAAAATTCAAATCTGAGATCATTCATATTATTAACTACTTGCATATTCGACCTTCAATCATCACAGAAATCTAGTATTCAACTTAACTGATTATCTTACATCAAACTATCAAAATTTCAACTTGGTCAACCATGGTCAACTCATGGTCAAACCTAGTCAAACTTGGTCTTTTGGGACCTTCCAACGATGCAGAATGCGTTCTCGGATGTAAATAACCACTTCTCAGATCAATTAACATGCTTCTAAACTATCAACGCTGACTTTTCTTGTCAGATTTCAATTTTAATCCCGAAGGGGGCATGCTATTGCACATCATTCAAAGTCTGTAAATCAAATTCTATCGATCAAATCTATCAATATCTTTCATCAGTGATCAAGACAAACAATCACGTCTAGTCACTGATTCATCAAAAGTCCTCATCGCTCGGGGCAAATATATCATCACTTGGGGCATATCAGATTCATCGATCCATATCAATCTGGTATTCTCTTAATCTTGTAAACTGTATCAGTTTTTGCAACCATCAGATCATAGTGTTCTTTCCTTGGTTCTTCGACAACTGAAGGATTCAGATGTGATACCTGCTAGTTCTGCTAAGACAATCGAGTCTAGAACGGGTCACTCACTTCTTATCAATCCTAAGGTTCAGAATCAGGCATTTTGACACTTTTTCGCAATCATAGGTTCATCACTGCTACAGTGAACATTATCTTTGGTCATTCAGGACCTATTATCTCCATATCAATTCAATATCAATCAACTCCTATCTCAATATCTTTCAATCGGTTTCTATCTTGAGATCGGTTTATCTTTTGAATCAGTTTCATATCTTTATCAAACACAGACTATCTTTGAACCACTGCGCTTCGCACAGTAATTCAAAGAGGGGCAAAATGTAATACCCCAAAAATGGGCTATATGTTCATTAACCTCCTACATCGACAAATCGAACAAAATCAACATCAAAGTCCTAATCTAAGGCACATCTAAACATCATCAAATCTAATTGATTATCTTAAATTTTGCATCAGGGAATATTCCTAGTAATATTCCTAATTATCTTAATTATCTTTAATTTAATGATTATTTGACGATAAATCACATTTATCTTAAAAATTTGATTAATTGAATATTTTCATATTTAATTAATTAGATTTAATATTTGCCACTTAATTATGTAATTAAATTTAATTCTATCTATTATTAATTGTATTATTTAATTTTGACAATAAATCAAAATTCCTATCTTTAATTGATTAAATTCTTATTTAATTAATTAAAGCATGTTGTCATTATTTAATAATATAATTTTTAATAAAAGTTTGAATAAATAGTTAATTAACCCATAAATTAATTATTTATTTTCAAAAATCAGTTGAGTTGAGGATAAATCACTTTATTATTAAATTAATTCATAAACAAAACATGCACAATCATAAAAGCAAACAACTATCAATTATCAATTAAAGCTAAACTCTATTTTGAGTTAAAACTTAGCTTTTGCATGTTTTTGTGAGTTAATTATCTTTTATTTAAAAATAACTCAAAAATCAAGTTGAGTTATTTGAGTGATTTATAGCTTTTTCCATGCACCTCCAAAGCCTTGGACTTCTATAAAAACAAGACTCATCTCTTCATAATTCATCTCTCAAAATTTGCATCAAATCATCTCATATTTTGCACAATCACGCTGGAGAATTAGAGGCTGAGGAATCAACTTGCGAATTCAAAGCTTTGTGAGATCAATTTCAATTGCATAGTTTTTATATCTTAGCATAGAATTTCATAGTTTTCATATCATTGTTAGAATCTTCATTGTTAGATCATTTAGCATTCATTTCATATCAAGTTTTTCATATTAGCATAGATTCATATCAAGTTTTCATTCTTATTGCATAGAAAATATCAAAAATATAGATTAATTGCATTTATTCCATATCTAGAATTGCATTCAAATCCTTCATTTAGGTGTCGTCTAGGTCACTGATCTCGATTACAATCTGAGAACATTAATCTCGCACCTATTAGAAGGCAGTAAATCGCTTGGTTAGATAGCTTTCAATTTTGCACGATTTTGATTATAGCTAACCTCTAATGTTTTACTGAGTGTTGTGTCTACAGATCAGGTATAATTTTCACACACACAGCACCCAAGCCATCAAAGCTTCCAAAGCTAAAGCATCAGAATCTAACAAGAAGTCATCTTCTTACAAACCTTGGGCTACAGATCCTAACCACAAATTCACTCCTCTTGGAGAGTCCTTGGTGTATGGTGAAAATGTGACCACACTTCTATGAATCCTTACATGCAAGAAAACTCAAGAATGAGCCCTCACAAATCGATCCATAGCTCTCTATGCATGGAGTTGCAAGATTTGTAAAATTGCTCTCAGCTAGAGCTATGAAGCATATGACCGTGCTAGTCAACCATACAATGAGAGATTCCAAATCAAAGACAGGGGCAACAATGCCAATATCTCCAATGAAATCCAAATGAATGCAATGCAATGCAAAATTAATCTAAGATGAGCATGCAAGTATGCAAATTAGGCTATGAAAAATGGAAATGAAAGAGTTACAAACCCTCTAATTAGACCATGTGAGATTAATCTAAAACATGAAAGGAAATGATACCATGATTATTCAACTATGATGCAAGCTAAGATGTGATGTAGATGCAAGATGAATGCCAATGATGCTCTAAATCTTCAAAACTTGATGCAAGAATGTCTCCAAAAGCTTCAAGATGACTTAGAAAACTTGTAGCATAACAAAAGCATAAAATTCAAGTGTATGCAAAATGAAGAAGAGAGCTCTTCTTTTATAGAGAATGAGAAATCAATGGACGATTGAGATTAAGAGGCAAAAGACTTAATCAACGATGGAGAAAAATGGAAGCTTGATCCTTGTGCACAAATATCCTCCAATAAGAAAATTAGAAGCATTTACTTTATGTCCATGTGAGACAAAAAATACTTTTCTTTTATTTTTTATTTTATTTTTCTTTATAAATAAGAATTAAATGCTTTATTTGTGCAACATAGGATAAGAAGAAAAGTGGGAATTTTTTATTTAAATAAACAGGGAGGAAATTTCTTTTAATTAAATAAAGACTTAGGATAAAGTGATTTTATTATTTAATTAAAAAAGATTTTTAATTAATTAAAAGAGATTTTTATTCTCTTAATTAAATAAGATTTTTATTTTTATTTCTTTTAAATTAAATAAGGCTCAAACCTTAGGAAATATTGAATTGATTATGATTTGATCAAGGAAATTGATATAATTGATTTTGTTGATTTTTGAAAATATTGATTCAGGGATTTGATAAATTGCTGAATGGGGGCCCAAAGTCTAGGCGACCATTTTAGGGTGTATACACTTGAAATCTACCATGAAAACTCTATTGGCTAACAACATCATTTACTTGCTTGAGATAAAAGTCTTTGATCCTAAACCTAAACCAAAATGGTGGAGAGAGAATGATTTATGTGACTTCCATTGTAATAAGAGTCATAAAAATAATAACCGCATTCACTTGAAACACATCATACAAGACAAAATTGATAATGGAGAAATCATGATTGATAATCATAAAAGCAGTAATGATCATATAGCATTCACGAAACCATTTCCAAAACATGGTAAAGAAGATTCTTCTTCTCAGCCTAATATGGGTACTAAAGTCAATTATGCCTACTCTGGAAACAATGCTATCATCAATATGGTTGAACCATGTCTATCCGAGCGTTGCAATGTCATGACAATTGTAAGAAGAGATAGAGAAAATAAATTAGCAAATGCAGTTACTTGATCACAAGCTCAGACAAATCTACAAGGAAAAATCCTAGATTCATCCAATGTCCCTAAGGTGCCTTTCAATCTTTCATCTGCTTCTAAACAGAAAGCTACATCTAAATCATCAAATCCTAAAGACACGAGGCCTACCTCCTACAGTATTGTCCAACAACTCCAACATACAAATGCAAAAATCTCAATATTTGAGTTGCTTCGGATATCTCCAGCTCATACAGTCATTCTAGACAAAGCTTTTCTCGAATCCAATGTTCATGACAACCTTGATTTAGACAAATTCCAGGCTATGGTTGGTCATCTAATGTCTACATAGTATATCTCCTTTTCAAAGGAAGATTATAACTCCTTGAGTCATCTGCATAACCAGCCCTTGCATATTGAAGTGTTGATCCAAAATCATCATGTCAAATGCGTGTTGATAGATGGAGGCGGTGGTCTCAACATTTGTTCTTAAAGCTTGATCACACACTTGGGATTATCTGAAACTTCCATTGATCCTAAGAAGAAGATAACTATGAAAGCATACAACGAGCAAGAAAGATCTTCCAAAGGAACAATTGTCTTACCTATCAGAACAGGACCTGTTATCAGAGATACTATATGTCAGGTTCTTGATCTACCTTTGGCTTACAACATTCTTCTAGGGAGACCATGGATACATGAAATGAAAGCTATTCCTTCCACATACCATCAATATGTGAAATTTCCTTATGAAGGAGTAGAGGTGACTATTCCAGCAGACCTATACACAACTTGTAATGCATTGAAAGAAAGTGCTGATAAACTTGTTCCTAATAATAGAGAATCTTCCACTAAGCAGCTAGATATTGCTTCAACCTCTAAAATGGAAGACATTGCTAAAGAAGTTAAAATCAAAGATAATAGCATGGGAGAATACATGATGGAACCTCTTTTATCTCTCACATCTCTCCCGTTGTCCCCTAAATATTATGGACAACCTTCTGACAAAGTGAAACCTACAGCTAAAGAATCCTAGGTCATATTCAATGGAAGCTTTGTCATAGAACAAGTATCTAAACAAGAGTTTGAGGAAGATGAAGCTATGCTTGCATGGTTATACAAGGATGAACCTCAATCACAATCAGTCTAGAAATGTGACTCCACTTCAAGAAAAATTCCTCAGAAGTCATATAGACTAGGGGACAAATTGATCAAAAAAATGGGATATACTAGAAAAGGACCTCTAGGACTACAAGGTAAGGGTCTTCTATCACCTCTTGACCACCATGGTCAAACCAAAAAGAATACAATGGGTCTAGGATATAAGAAGAAGCCTTTCTATCTTAGCAAGAACTCCCCACATGTCTTAGAACAAATTGAGCCATCCACAACCAATCAACTAAAGGAAGAAACAACTGAACAATTTGATAGTGATGATTGAGACGCCACTGATGAGCTCATTCCTTATGAGCATTTTCCTAAAGAAATAAAAGACCTCCTTGAAGTTGAAGATGATCTAGTAAAAAGAATCAATGTAGTAGAAACACAAGAACCTACTATAGAACAAGAGACAGTAGCACCACAAGAACTAGTTGATCTCAAAGGCAATCAAATAGACAAAGAAGAAGGTGGTAGTTATTCTGAAATAGATTCCCATGAGTATGAATTCAAATCAAAATCTAAGGGTAACCCTTCTTGGGGTATCCATCCTGACTTTACTCATGTTCTTAAATTTGCTAGAGGCATAGATGAAGAATCTAATGACTACAAATGGGGAGTCATTCTAGAAGAAGATGAACTTATCACAGAGAAACATATGGATGTTATCCACCAATATGCACCTAAACCCAATGTAAGTCTAGAGAGAAATGAAAAACTTAACGAGTCTGATCCACCTATGGCTAAAGTGGACTCCCATAATGACATTGAGCCTATTCACAAATTGAACATCTTAAGTTGTAATATCACCTTCAAACTTGAGAGTCAGGTTAGGACCAATGATGACAGATCCATATCCGTAAACACTATTTCCCAATCTTTCACCACTTTGACTATCCAACATCCCAAACTTCTTGACCAAACCTCCACGAATCCAAGCCAAAGTATCTATACCTTTCCAAATGACTATGCCCTTGCTTGTTACCTCAATGTAGTTGAGCCTATGAGGACTTCCATCAGTGAACCAAGCGTTAGCATGACGGAGTCGGACATCAAGTATCTTAGTCAAAAGAATAAGAATAAGAATAAAAAGAAAAGGAGTTCTGAGGGTGAAAACCACTTTGTGGTAGTCTCAAAACCTATAAAAGTAAAAATAAAGTACGTATCCGAAGGTGAAAACCTCTTTGAGGCACCTAAGGATGAGATATTTGATTTCCTTCTGAGTCATTTACATGATAGATCTCCAGTTCTAATTGAGCCCACTCAATCTATCAACTTGGGAATAAAAAAAAAACCATAGTTGATTCATGTAGCACAATCCTTATCAGAAGAACAAAAGCAAAAAATTACAACATTCTTAACGGAAAAGAAGATCAACTTTGCATGGAAATATTCAGATATGCCAGGGTTAGATCCTGATCTTATAATCCACAATTTATCTATAGCTCCAGGGGTCAAACCTGTTAAGCAGAAATTGAGAAAGATGCATCCACATGTTGCACTCTTGGTCAAAGTTGAATTAGAGAAATTACTAAAAGATAGATTTATCCATGTCATTGACTATGCTGAATGGATCTCTAATATTGTGCCTATTTCTAAACCAGATAAATCAATAAGAGTATGCACAGATTTCAAGGATGTAAACAAAGCATGCCCTAAGGATGATTTTCCACTACCTAACATTGATATGATAGTGGACATGACTACGGGTCTTTGAGATGTATTCTTTAAAGGATGGTTTTTCTGGATACAACCAAATAAAAATTTCTGCAGAGGATCAAGAGAAAATTTCTTTCACATTAGCATGGCGTACCTTCTATTGGAATCTCATGCCATTTGGGCTTAAGAATACTGGTGCTACATATCAACGAGCTATGACATCTATCTTTCATGACATGATGCATCAAACTATAGAGGATTATGTTGATGATAATTTGGAAAAATCTATGATAAGATCTGAACATCTAAATAACTTGAGAAAAATACTAGATAGAATGGAAAAGTTTAGTCTCAGACTGAACCCTAAGAAGTGTGCTTTTGGTGTCACTTCTGGAAAACTCTTAGGCTAGATTGTTTCAAAGAAAGGAATTGAAGTAGATCCAGCAAAGGTTAAAGGTATCATGGAGATGTACCCTCCCAAGAATATCAATCAAATGAGAACATTACAAGGGAGAGTACAATCTATTAGACACTTCATATCTCAGCTAGCTGACATATCACAACCTTTCACAAAGACATTACATAAAGGTGTGACCTTTGCATGGAACGAGGAATGTGAAAATAAATTTAATCATATGAAGAAATATCTATCAAATCCTCCTATTTTGATGCCTCCTATTCAAGGGAAGCTATTGATCTTATATGTCTCCACAACAGATACATCACTGGGGGCATTGCTTGCACAACATGATGAGAACAAGAAGGAAAGAGCTATATACTATATCAGTAGAACATTGGTAGCATATGAGAAGAACTATTCAATGATTGAAAAAGCTTGTCTAGCTATGATCTTTGCATCATAGAAACTAAGACATTATATGTTAGCTCATACCACTCATTTGATAGCTAAGATTGACCCACTAAAGTACCTACTAAGCAAAGCTACCCTCACAGGCAGACTAGCTAAATGGGTGATGTTATTAAGTGAATTTGACATTGAATATGTTGAAATAAAAGCTATTAAAGGCCAAGTCATTGTAGATCAACTGGCTAATGCACCTTTGTTTGATGATACACCAATGCAAATGGAATTCCCAGATTCCTCTATCATGAATCTTTCTTCTAGAGCATGGAAGTTATTCTTTGACAGCTCCTATACATAGAATGGATCTGGAGCAGGCATATTGTTCATCGCTCCTCAAGGATACTCAATCCCTAAACCATTTAGAATCAAGTTTCCTTGCACAAACAATATTGTTGAATATGAAGCCCTTCTTAACGGCATGAAGATAGCAATTGAGTGGAGAGTAACAGAACTACACATTCATGGAGACTCACAACTTGTAATACACCCAGTCAATGATGTGTATCAAATGAAAGATGGAAATCTAATCCCATACAAGGGAATGGTAGATGATCTAAAGAAATGTTTCATATCTATCATCTTTGAGCAAATACCTAGAACAAAGAACAAGGTTGTTGATGCAATGACAATGCTATCTACGTTACTACAACAAATTGAACATGAGTTACACTATGAGTTCCTGGTGGAAGCACTATCTTATCCTACATATGATTCTCCTAAACCCCGCATGATCTGCACTTTTGTTGGTCATGATTCATCCTGATACAAAAACCTTTTCTCCTATCTCCAAGAACAAATCATTCACAATACCTTTAACCGCCATGAGAAAAGATACCTTATCCGCAATGCATCCCGATATGTCATCATTGGTCATGATTTGTACAAATGAGGTCTAGATGGTACACTCCTTAGATGTTTAGAATGGGAAGAGTCTCAACGTGCATTAGAGGAAGTCCAGGATGGTATTTTTGGGTCACACTCTAATGGTTTAACACTAGCTCAAAAGCTTATTAGGGCTAGGTACTATTGGCCTGAAATGGAAAAAGAGGCTATCAAGTTTGCTAAGAATTGTCAAAAGTGCCAAGTACATGGCAACTTAATTCATGCACCAGGGAGAGATTTAATTCCCTTTACTACATAATGGCCTTTTCACCAATGGGCATTTGATCTTATAGGATCCATAGGTCCTCATTATTCTAATGGGCATACCCATATTATTACAGCTATAGACTATTTCACAAAATGGGTAGAAGCAGTTCCTTTGACTCAAGCAACCGGCAAACAAATTTCAATGTTCATCGTGAACTACATCATATGTTGGTATGGTATTCCACATTCAATAGTCATAGATAATGGTGGGCAATTCAAAAATAGACTTAGATGATCTATGTGCCAAATTCAAGATTACACAACATTGGTCATCTATCTACTATCCTCAAGGGAATGGACAAGCAGATGCTTCAAACAAGAATCTATTGAAAATCTTGCATCGTACTGTTAATAAAATAGGAAGAGACTAACATCTCATGATCAATCTAGCTCTTTGGGCCTATAGAAAAAGTATCAGAATGCCCACTAGGGATACACCATTCACTTTAGTTTATGGGTCTGAAGCGGTACTACCTATTGAGGTTGAAATCCCATCACTAAGAATCAAAATGCATGGTCTTGTCACTGATGATGACTGTAGAGTGTCTAGGTTGCAAGAACTTGAACTACTAGATGAGTGTAGATAAGAAGTGTATGATCATCTCGGAGTATATCAGAAGATAATATCTAGAGGTTGCAAAAACAAAGTCAGACACAGAGAATTTTAGGTTGGTGATCTAGTCTTGAGAGAGAATCCTAAAAATCAATCACATAGAGAGTGCAAGGGGAAGTTTGAAAACAACTCCAAGAACCAATCAACATTCTCCATCTGAAGAAATTTTATGCCTAAGGCATTCAGTATTCAAAAATGTCCTAAAAAGAGCATAAAAATCTGAAAAAGTCCTAAAAATGAAAAATACAAAAAATTGAGAAAAAGAAAATGTGCCTTGGTGAAAACCTGGAAACAAGTGCCTTGGTAGCAAAAATAGAATCTCTGCCAAGATGGTGAAAACCTAGCAAACGTGTGCCACTTGTTTCAAAATTCTCCATCTATCAGTGCAATCTTGGTCTTTCCCAGCTTTCAGTCTTGCTTTAGTTTGTACATATCTCCTGGTTTGTTTCTGCATTCCTATTTTCAATAAAGTCGGTCTATACACCAATCAGGTCAAACATCTGTATCTTGTCAATGTTAAAACTTGGGGGCAATCAAAGTCATATCTTATAGTCCTCAGTATCTCAGATGAGTCATATCCAGTCAAAGTCCTTTGAAGCTACATTTGAGTCAGTCAGTCAGTCTCCTCTCCAGAAAGGATTTTGCATCTACAACAATGCAATCAAACATCAATGCAAACTGAAAACAATCTATGCTTTTACATGCTTTTATCTCCTTGTATGCTTACTGATTCACATTGAGATTTTTGCATATTATGTCCCTTTGAGCTCCTCGATGATGTCCTTTATAGGATTTAGAGAGTGATGACTAGGGGCATAATCTTTTCTTTGTTTTGTACTTGTATGTGAAAATCCAACAACTTTGGAAATTCTGGATTACAATGGTGTCTGTCTGTAAGAGCCTCTGTCTCGTATTGGATGAACATGCATACTTCAACCATTGATACTTGGAAAATTTAAGGAATTTTGATCTAACTATTATCTTTTTGAGAAAGTTCTTACTCCTACTGTGAAATGGGATCTTACCTAAGGATGTGAATGATAAACGGTCACTATGGGTAATTCACACTGGATTTAGAATGATCTCTTGACTGCTTGATGTGTTTGTAACACAAGGCATATCCTAGTCATCATGACGTTTATGTTTTGATGCTTATACAAATTGCTATATCAAAATGGACATGATATTCAGGTCATCCTGGCATTTGTGTCTTGCTGCTTATATCTAATCCGACATTCCAAAAAAAAAATCAATATTCATATGTCCATGGTTGTCTAATTAGTGGGTTTTGTATTGATTCTTGTGCATACAAATCAATATTCATATGTCTATAGTTTCATGACTAGTGGGCATTGTATGAAATTTTTTCTGGTTACCTAAAAAGTTCAATGATGACACCAAATTGACACATGATTAGTGACTAGGTCCTAGGTCATACATTTGCATTTCATTTTGAATGTCATTTTGCACTTTGCATGATTGCATCATCTCACAAATTTCTTGAACACTTCAATGATTCTTCTAAAACTAAACTTAAACTGGACATGAAGAGCTAAATCTCACATGAAGGTTTCCTTACAGAACTGCAAGTAGTTACCATCCTGGGTTAGACATCCATTTTGACATAAGACTAAGTACTTGTCTCCATCACTACCTGCAAAACATATCATGCGTTTCATTGCATTTACATTACATAGTCATGATCATTCCATCTATTGCATTTGCATTACATAAATAAGCACCATCAAAATCATATATTTCCATAATCAATCACATTTGCATAACATTCATACATTTCAAAGAAACCATTGCATTGCATAAATCCTTACATACATTCTATACTACTCATAGCATTTACATCACATGATATCATCATAAATCAAAACATGACAAGTACACATGAAGTCACAACCAAAATCTTGATCTCATATCATATAACTCAAACTAGTCAAGGGTGCACTACTAGCACAAAGTACAAAAGAATGAGCTCATGTGAGCTATCCGAAGTCATAACAATATACATGAACAAAATGGAAAAAATATCAGAATATCTAGACATATCAGTTGTCTACGTGATCCTCTGCATCTGGTGGAGGTGGTGGTGGTGCACCAGGCACTACCTCAGCTCTAGGTGCCCTGGCTCCCTCTGACACTATCATATACTAAGAGTATGTGGGTACTCTCTAAGCAGTAGGAACAACAACGTAATAAGCAGAAACATACTAAGAGGCTCTAGAGGTTTGATGTGTCACCTCTGTCTGCAATCTCCTATTCTCCTCTCGGAGCTTGGATCACTGTCTATCTGCATTAGTAAATCTCTCCTCCCAACAACTATTCCATACCTTCAGGTCCCTAACCTGTAATCTGAGCCATCTAATGATCTCTAGAGGAGTCCATGGTACACTAGGATCTGCATCTGCTGTAGGTATATCTATATCTCTTGTTGGCTGATCGGCAACCTCTACTCTCTGCACCTTACGACGTCTCACCTCAGCACCCAAGTCAAAGTCTGTATCATCCTGTGTCAGATTTGAACTGGCCCCTATATCCTGCTCTGCACCAAGTACCTCATTTGCTATACCAACACTACCTAAAGTACCACTCTTTCCTTTAGTAAATCTCCTCTGTAAAATTGCAGGTCTGCCCACTGAAGAACTAGAGGGACGAGGTGGTCTCATCTGACTAGATGGTCTCTATGGAGGTGTAAACATTTCTCTTAGCCTCAGAGGTGTAGTCTAGGGCATTGAAACCTGTGCACCTGTACATCTCTACCCTCTACCCATCAGAGCACCTTTAACATCCATAACCTCCACCATGGAAGGTATCAAATCTGTAGGATCTGAAAACCTATATATCAGATGCTCTACAAGCCATGTAATAAATCCATTTGTAACCCCTGCATCTGGAACATCTGACCGATAGTCTCAATCTCTGCTAACAATACCACTGTAGTCCTATGTACCAAGAGCATAGGACAATCTAGGGCCCCATCCTAATCTAAGCTCTCTATGTATCCATGCATAGGAAGTATGCTCCTATGGTGCATCCTGAATGATGTCGTACTGCCTCCACACTCTGGTAATAAGGAAGCACTCAAGCACTGCAATAGACCGACCAATCAATACCTAACTTTGGCAGAAATAGCTAAACTGCTCTCGTGTAGTAGGCTAGGCCTCAATCTATAGATATGGATGCCAGATAACATATGTACTATCATCCAAGCAGTGTCTAAAGTACTATGTATGACCCATGCACACTTGTGTAACATAACTAGAGTATACATATATTACTGGCTCCTGTGGCTGGCGTTGACCCTGACATACTGGGATATGCTCCTAGACGCATATCTGAAGAACCAACGCACCAGAAGAAAAAGACTTTCCCTCTTAATACATGATCTCGTGCATCTTAGAGAACATGTGAGCTAGCATACACTGACCCTAACCCAACTTAGAAGGAGTGGCCATCAATCGTGTAACCATCGGGGCCCAGCCCATCAAGAGACTATTCTGTTGACGGTCGGACATAATAATGCCTCCTATCATACCAGCCATAATGCACTCTAATCTATGGGTTTTCCCATAGCACTACACTAATGTCTCCCAGGATATCAAACTAGTAAGCTGTGTATCATCTCCAAACAATCGTCTGAAGGCATGTAATCTAGAGTTCCCCGAACTCACATAATCTGGACAAGGGCCATGGAATGGAATGCGCAAAATCCTATACATGTCCTCTGGTGTAACAGTAATCTCTCCTATAGGGAGGTGAAAGGTATGGGTCTTTGAATGAAACCTCTCAATCAAAGCAGTTAGCAATCTATGGTTCACCCTAATCTCAGGCAACTGAATTAGATGCTTGAAACCATAGGTAGCTAGATGTACCCTCATAGGGTCTGGAAGAGAAATGCATACTCTCTGAGTTGCAAGATGAGAGATGCGCACATGAATGTTAGGATATATGACCTACATAGAATAGAAACAAGGAATCTTATCAGTAATTTGGTTGAAAAAAAGGCTACAGTACAGAAATTCAAAAGTTCACTATCTCAGAAGGTGCATTAATTGCTCAACAATCAGCCTAAGGAATCAAAAAATAAAAAATTTTGACCTGAAGAGGAGTTTTAAGTTCACTATTTTCCATGCAAAAACACAGATTGGCATCAAAACTCGTATGAGTTTCAGTAGGGTCTCATATGAAAAACCATGGTTATATGACTTTCAAGGTCTTACCATATGACATATGAGGAATGCGACAAAACATCGTACGACTTTTGGGTCCCTCTCAAACACATTTCTAGGGGTTATGATATGAAAATCTATAGGGAATTGAAAATTTGTACGAGTCATGGAGGGCAGTCATATGAGTTTCCATGCATGCGAGAATTGAAAATTAAAAATGTTTCGAAAACAACCTAAAAATGCTACAAACATGCAAAAATGGAATTTACAAAGAGGCACAGAGGTCCACTTACCGGATGTCCATACTGCAGAGGCTGCTGATGTCTCCGGCTGTGCTCAAATTGATGGGAAGAGACAAGTACCTTCATCTTAGCCATTTCCTCCCTCAGAGGGCTCCACAAGGTTTCAAAAGTCAAAAGTGAATAATGAATTGAAAATGACGCTTTTGGTCCTTATATAGCTTTTGACCTAATTTTCAAAAGTGCTCTGTTTTCCACAAAAATTGCACCTTGGCTAATTTCGACATTCTGAACCCATTTTCAAGATCAAAATTGAAAACTAAGATTATTTACTATGTCAAAAGTATGATTTAAAATTTTCAGACCCAGGATGTCCAACTGCTTGCATAATCAACCTTCTAAACATCAAAGAAATCTATTTTTCAACTCAACTGATTATCTTACATCAAACTATCAAAATTTCAACTTGGTCAACCATGGTCAACTCATGGTCAAACCTAGTCAAACTTGGTCTCCTAGACCTCCAAATGATGTAGAACGCATTCTCTGGATGTGTATAACCACTTCTCAAATCAATTAACATGCTTCTAAACCATTCAATTCTAACTTTTCTTGTCAGATTTCAATTTTAATCCCGAAGGGGGCATGGTATTGCATATCATTCAAGTCTGTAAATCTTATTCTGTAAATCAAATCTTTCCTCTATAATCAAGACAACAACCACATCTAGTTACTGGTTCATCTAAAGTCCTCGTCACTTGGGGCAAATCTATCATTGCTTGGGGCATATCAGATTCATTGAGATCCATATCAATATGGTATCCTAAATCTATCTTGTAAACTATATCAGCTTTTTGTAACCATCGGTTCATTAGTGTTATTTCCTTATTTCTTCGTAACTGATGGGTTTAGGATGTGATACCAATATGATTCTTTTGGACAATCAGGTCTGGAATTGGTCACTCACTTCTTCACAATCATAAGGTTCAGAATTAGGCATTTTGACACTTTTTCATAATCATCAGTTCATTGTTGCTATAGTTAACATTATCTTTGGTCAATCAGGACCTAAATCTTACATCTTCAAATCTTTCAATCGGTTTCTATGTCAAAATTAGTTAATCTTTCAAATCCGTTTCATACATCTTTATCAAACATAGACTATACTTTGAACCACTACGCTTTGCACAGTGATTCAAAGAGGGGCAAAATGTAATACCCCAAAAATGGGCTATAAGTTCATTAACCTCCTACATCTTCAATTCGAACAAAATCGATACAAAAGTCCTAACCAAAGGCACATCTGCACAATAATTATCGAATCCTAATTGATTTTATCCTACATTCTACATCGGGGAATATTCCTAGCAATATTCCTAATTTATCCTAATTAACTTTAATTTAATAATTATTTGGTGATAAAACCTATTTATCCTAAAGTTTGATAAATGAAAATTTTCAATATTTAATTAATCAGATTTAATACTGCCGCTTGATTATTTAATTAAATTTATTCCTAAATTGTATTATTTAATTTTGACAATAAATCTAAAATCTCATGACTAATTGATTAAATTCTTATTTAATTAATTCATGTCAATTGTCAATATTTAATTATATAGTTTTAAAATAAAGTTTTATTTAATAATTGATTAACCCATAAATCAATTGTTTTAATTTAAAAATCAATTAAGTTGAGAATAAATCACTTTGTTTTTAAATTAATTCAAAATAAGTCATGCACAATCAGAAAAGCAAGCAACTAGAAATTAACAATCAATTTTAAATTTAAACTCAACATCTGATGATAAGTTGAAATTTTATCTAAACTCTATTTTGAGTTAAACACTACTTTTGCATGATTTTTGAGAGTTAATTATCTCTGATTTTTTGATAACTCAAAAAACAACTTGAGTTTATCAAGAGTGATTTATGGTTTTTCTTATGCATCCTCAAGCCCTGGATTTCTATAAAATCAAGGCTCAACTCTTCATAATTATCAACACTTGAATTTGCACAATTACTCTGGCGAATTGGCGATTGAGGGATAAAACACTTGCTACAGACGATTTGTGAGATCTTTCATTGTTGATCATAGTTTTGTATAGTTTTCATATCATAGCATTCATATCCATTCATATCATTGTTAGATTAAGTATACATATCATTTTTATCCATTCTGGATTAGTTTCATATCAAGTTTTTCATATTATTGCACATAAAATCCAAAAATATAGATTAATCTACATTCATTCTATATTCATTCTTTTGCATTCAAATCCTTCGTTTAGGTGTTGCATTGTCACTGATCTTGATTTCAATCTGAGAACATCATACTCGCACCTACTAGAAGGCAGTAAATCACCTGGTTAGCTTAGTTTCAATTACTTGCAGATTTCAATTTTGCTAACCTCTAATGTTTTACTGAAGTGTTGTGTTAGCAACTAGGTACAAAATTCACACACACAGGCACAACCCTAATTCTTTTTCCTTTTTGATTCGTTGGTGATCATCATCATCGCCCAATCTTCTATAACGAACTGGAAGAGATCCTTACTTTCTTTTGCATCCTTTTCATCCTTGTTATTGTCATCCTGCATCATACACAATGTGGTTGTAGAGTTGTGCATAACCTTCAACATGAAACAACACACATTGTAAATCCTTTCATCCACCTCCATGAGCTTCTCATCCAGCTAGAATTTTCTTCAACATATCAAACTCCTCCAAATCTGAGTCTTTCTTTCTACTGTCACCTTCCAGTAGAGCCTTACCTTTATCGATTGCCACATGAACCATCTTGATCATTTTTTCCTACACCTGAGTGGGCTCCCTAGGGTCCAACTTGGTGCTAGCCAAGATGTGGGTCAAATTGCTTTCAGAGGCATAAAGGTACACCTCTTCATCACCATTATCCTTAGAACCCCCATTGTTTGAGTCAGAGGCATCTTTCATAGTAGTTTCCTTTTCAGGTTTAATCACAAGTCAGGTGAAGCTATGAGGGGTAGTGGTATCCTTAGTAATTTCCACATCAGAATCAATTTGAGGTTTGGATTTTTTGGTGGCTTTGGCCTTGGATCTAGGAGGTGGGGCAACCCTCTTTTTTCTATTTTCCTGATTACCCTTGAGAGAATCAGGGGAGGTGTCTTTCTAGATTTTGAGACTGGGCTTTTTTAGGCATTATTTACAGCTAGGGCTAGGGGTCTCCATAATGCTTGCAAAAGGGGGGTGCAGGACGGAGGAACTTTTTCAATGATAATTTTGCAGGGAAGGTAGAGGGAAAATTGGAAGTAGTAAAGATGAAACATAAGGCCCTGGTGAAGAAGGCTAAAATTTTTCCCATGATTGTTAGCCTTAGTCACATCCTTAACAATGATTTCAATGAAATGCAAAAGATAAAATGGAATAGATATCTAGCAATGTGATTCCTAAAGTGATTTATAAAAGGAAGGTGTTAATAATAATACACTCGAAATCATCCCTCTAGCATGAAATATTTCATCAGAACTAGGAAGACACAGTCCCACAACTTTGGTAACTGTCCACAATCATTACCACCCCTAAGCTTGATTTGTTGCTCACTAGTACAGAAGAACTGGTTAAGACGAGCAGAATTAGAGACCTTGCTATCTTTCTTCTACTTGCAACCCTCAACGGAGAGGCCCATGGCCTGTGCAGTCACCTCTTCATTGACCTCAAAATAAATTTCTCCCATGGTAACTCTCCTGGCCTCCCAAGAACTAACGAACTATTTAGAGAGACTCTCGTTATGACCATTCATGAGATCCATGAATTAAGAAATGCCACCCTCCTTACAAATATGCCAAACCATCCCTTCTTTGTTCCATTCCTCACATTTATCAGGCTCCACACACACATGGTATCCACCCATAGTGATACAGAACAAACTTAAGTGGTTGTAGAGAGTAAGGCTCAAAAAAATCATAGGGATGTTTTGAGAAATAAAACCCAAATTAGATCTTTTATTGGGAATGATCATATAGAGATGAGGTAAATGATTATTATGAATGCATTTATTATATTTCATTCCCTTAGCATCACCTAGCTCAAAATTGGTAGCTTTCTTGTGTGAGAAGCCCCTCAAATAGAAAGTACTGGAGGAAATAATAAATATGAATATGGCGAGGATTTTAGCATGATTCACCTACTTAGTCAGAATCCCACCAAACTCAAGGTGGTATGAAAAATAATAAGTCCTTCACCTTGAAAACTCATAATGATGAATAAAGGGGACATGTAGGCACAAGAAAAAATGCCCATGTGGCCGATTTTAAAAAATAAAAGAATAATCTCCAGTGGGTAGTAAATCAACAGCCTGCCAAGAAGCTCTAACAACAATTCAAAGGCCTACAATAGAGTCCAGTCTTTAACTTTGTAAATCATCATAAGTGAATAGGGGTGTCTTTTCTCCTGAAAGTAAGAGTCCCAAGGGGAGAGAGATCTCCTTTCACTAACATTTGATACCAGTGATATCTAACCCAACAGAGACTAGATGGTTTGCAATAACATTACCTTCTCTATAAGTATAGTATATGTTGAGTTTATCAAATCCATTAAGAAGGCCACATATGTCATTTATTATTCCTTGAATGGACCAACTAGCGGAGTGAGTCCCTTTGATAGCTTCAACGATTAACTAGGAATCCCCCTTAATCACAAGAGTTTGAATGCCAATTGAGAGGTAAAATTTGATCCCTAAGAGTAGGCTATACCCTCTGCCTAGTTCCTAGTAGAGTCTTGTAGATGACCGAAATAAGAAAAAATGAGTGAACTATTTTTATTTCTAAGGATACCTCCCCCAAATGCTAGACCATTTTTGGGTGCACCGTCAATATTGAGTTTATACCAAGGAAAGAGAGGGGGTTTCCAAATAGTATTAACTGACGCTATCTTCTTGGAATTATGATACTTCTTAAATTCCTCTAGGACCTTCTAGGAATTGGCCATCAAGTTGTCCCACCGTGAAGGAGGATTAGAAGGGTTCTCCTTCTATTGACAGAGATACTGTCTAGAAGGAATTTATTCATAATAATCAACACCTCGTTAGAACTATACTCCTTATCTCTAAACACCTTGTTGTTCCTTTCCTTCCACATACACCAAAAAATATACAGAGGTATTTGTTTCAATAGCTATTTATGAAGGGGTTGGTGGGAGGGGATTTTGCAATCCATAACAAATTGTTGGAGGTCATTTTGAAAAAACCATTGTTAGTTGAGTCTTTGAAGAATGTGCTGCTAGACATGGGAAGAAAACTCACAGTGGATGAATATGTGAGGTATTATTTTAGTATCCTATTTATAGATATAGTATCAGCTCGAGAACTGGAAGCCTCTCTTGTGAAGGTTGTCAAGGGTTAGGATTTTTCTATGAATGGAGGCCCAAAAAATTATTTTTTTTTGGGGGAAGAGTTGAGAATTCCACACTCTCTTCCAGCTGTTAGAGACACCATTAAACTTAAGTAATAAAATGTAAGTAGATCTGACCAAGTAAACTCTAGAGGGATGTAAAGTTCAAATAAATCTACCCTCGCTTGGGAACAAAGGAAGTCTAATATGTGACAAGAGGAACTATATATCCGAAACCAAGGGGGGAATTTCAGGTCTATTATTGAAGTGTTGTAGAAGATTTTTCCAACCCCCCTAGGGATGAAGTAGTCATAAACAATGGGTCCCATGACAAACTTGGCATGCCTCATGAGAGTAGAAAAATAGTTGAAGATTTTTTTGTCGCAATCTTTGTTGATGATTCTTCTAACGCATCCAGTGACTTGTCTCCAGCTTGTCGTTTGATATTTTTAGATCATCTCTTTCCGAGGCAATCAATAGTGTTCTCAGTTCATGGTTTTCTCGCAGTTCTGAACAGGTGTATTTAACTTTTAAAATCTTCTACCTCACTTATTGTTTGACAAATCCCTTTGGTAGGATCATTGTCTGTGGTACAAAGTTTGTGTCCGCCAAGTTTCAACGTTTAGTGTTATGTTTTGATCAATGTTTTAATGGCGTGACTGAGGGTGTTTTGTTAAGATTTGGTGACTGGCAAAGTATTGAAAATTGAAGTTTTTAAAAATGCCTGGTTGTCTGGATTGGATCTAGTTGTTGTCGCCAGTCATTTTGGATCATTTTCAGGGCTGGTTGTTTGAGTTCAAAATTTTTTTAGGCCAGACCCGCTTGGGGTCCAGCCTGCCTCATATTTCTAAAAGAAGTACGCTACTAGGCCTGGTATTTTTATCAAAATAATATAGTATATTTGGGTGCTCGCTACTCCTATTGAGTTGATTCTCCTTTGAGTTTGTTGCGCTAGAGATATTGATTATACAGATCCATTTGATAAATATTCATTACAATCATTACTTAAGTAAATAATACTCATAAATGGGGTTGCTATAAGTTGTATGGCATAAACAAATAGAGGCTGGATTCTTCTTGATTGGGTGCATTGGTGGGAAAACTCACCATTTATCCTAGGTGTTGTATACTTTTTTATTTGTTGGGGCTACACAAACATATGTAAGTACGCACCTTAATCATGGATGCACACACCTTATGGCAGCCCTATGTGCATCGTTCAAATGTAATCACGCCGATTGCATACAAAGAATGGGCGTACTCTTCCAAATGCAATGTAAGCTTCCTATGGGCCCACACAAGCTTTCCCTTAGTCTGCATACCTTCCATTTGAATGTGCTTGTCTGCAGGCTATGTGGGAGGTGAATGTTTTCATGAAAAGGGGGATACACATTGAGACAGGTCCTTGCATGCCATTTTGAAGAGGGACTGATGTGCATGTGATATGGGGAGTGATATATGCTATGTGCTCACTCAATGCACTGGTTATATGACATGCTATGGCTTTGAGCTTTTTTGTATAGAGAGCCAGCCATGTGTAGAGTTTAGAGGGGAGGCGTGAGTCTCCATTTGAGGCTACAGGTAGGCACTAAGTGAATGTTTGTGGTGCTCTGCATACCAAAGGAAGAAACATAAGGAGGAGTGCGCATGCTTGTGGGCTGCGTATTAATCATGTATTGGGTACTCCATTTGCGGTAGTGTACACATGGGGCCATGCCTACCTTTCTTCCTTGGCTGTATGTGAGACATTAAGAGACTTCACACACCATCTCCTATGATGCGCCCATTATCTATTGTGCTGAAAGTAGATGTTTTTTTTGGAGAGTTTCTCATGTGGGATGAGGAGGGGTGCGTAAAGAGCTATGATATATTACCATATCTTTCCTCTATACGCACCAAAAGTTAACAAGGAGCGGCTAGGGAATGCAACTATATTCGTGGTTTCCTTTATCCCACATTTGTTGGCTTCCAACATAAAAAGTTTCTTAAATACATGTACGCCCAGGTTATTAGTAAAGATGAAGGAAGAAGGGGGCTATGTACATGCCATCCAGCTTTGGTGGGCCCTGGTGCGTACCAGCTGGGTGCATACTATAGGATATTTTTGAAGAAAAATTTAATAAATCAATACATGATTAATCCCACATTGACGCCAAAGGGTAAAAGTAAGAAGTTTATAAGCAAAAGAGCTCAATAGAATAGTGTCCAAAGCGGATGCAAGGTTTAGAGGTCTTCTCACGCAAGCATGGAGGCCGAGGAAGATAAGTGGATGATGACACGGATTGCGGGCCCCACACATGGTGGAGGATAAGATATTTTGATAGTGTGTAGAGCTGACTTCCTCAAGATACGTGCCAAGAGATAGATGGAGGTTGCTAAAGCGCAAGGATAAAGTTGCCCGGAGTTTATTGCTATGAGTTAATGACAAGATGACACATGTCATCCGATGACATCAGTGCTCAGTGGATCAACGAGCCAGTACGGATATGACACCTGGCAGAGAATGGTGACAAGGTGGTGATGGAGCAGAGCATCGAGTAGTTGGTCAGCCACCTTGGGATGTGTGCTGACCAGCTCAGGATGTGTGTCGATCTTTCGGTGGTCACTAAACTGTGAAGCAAAGATGCTCAAAGTTTAACCATTGCAAAATAATGATGCACTGACACATGTCCCGAGGTGAGCTGTCAAATAGATGCACGGTCAATGGTACAGGCCAATCACAGATCGACAATTGGTAGAGGGTGTGCTGACAGATCTGACAAGGTGATGAGGTGGCCGGTCAGACTAGTTAGGTGGTGCCACATTGCACATGGGCCCACCTCGAATTTCAAAGGTCTGCATAAAGATTAATTTTGAAATTGTAAAGTTGGGACTATTCAAAAATTCAAAAATTTAAATGATGTTGCTTGTTCATGGAAAAATACCTACAGGACTCATTTTTTGACCAAATATACAAGTATTATATGTTTTTGGAAATGCTACAAGACTAGGAATCCAATGACAATGCTAGAAATCAGATTCGACAAAGTTGGTGAGAGCAGTAATGGATTGTGTAATCCGAGGTCAAATTTGGGTAAAGATGCAGATATTTTGTAAAGATATGTTCTGGAATGTAAATGAAATCAGATTTGTTTGAGATATTTTTTGGTAGTCTTAGGGTTGACTGTGTTGCCCTAAAAATGCCCTAAATGGTCCTAAGCTTGTTGCAATCCTATAGATGGATTTCCAAGACCATTTTTAGAGGCTTCTGGTTTTCTGGTTCACAAGGTCATATCTTGAACCTTCAATCAAGGAGTAGGACATTTTCAGTCCATTTTGTATTAGGAAAGAGTAGAAAGTCATAGATCATTTGCATATTGTGTCAAGAGGATCTGAATCTTCAAGCAAGGTGTATACAGAGGCTTAGGTCCTCATTCTTAATTCAAGTTTTCAGTTCCATTTCTCTCTAATCTGTGTCAAGTTTTATGGGTTTTGAATGTTCTAATTCTTTGTATGGAGTTTATCTATGCATGTGTTATTTGTCTTCAGTTTTGGTTCTGATCATATTAAAGTATGCTTTAGATAATACACAAATTCATGGGGTTTGCATAGGGATTTCTATAAGCAGTGTGGTTCTGGGTGTTTGTATTAATGACTTGGATCTATGGTGAAGTAATAGTAATCAATCTCTGTATTCTACAGTGCACTAGATGATTTGCCCAATGGACAAGACACTGATCTAAAGCAAGTATATTCTCTGTTGATACATGTCTGGTTGGAATATGTTGTATTCTACAAAATTTAAATCTAATCCTTTCTATCATTTCAGTTTTATGTTGTGTAGTTTCAGTTTCACCCCAGTGATGGAGAGTCAATGAATAATAGGTTGTTATTTAGTACTTTCTCACTGTTATCTATTGTAAGATCCAATATTGAGTAAAGAATAAGAATTGTATCTATTGGATCAAGTGCACCTGCCCTGGTTTTGTAGAGCTAGAAGTGAAGAGGGCAGTCTTGTCCTTATAGTTGGTCCAATTGCCTATAGATTTCTCACATTTGGAACTAACCTATCCTTAATATCATTCATAGGTATATTGGTGTCTCATGGAATGTAAAATCCTATCCAGGAACCAACAAGCTCACTATTTAATATTTGGCATCATGAAAACATACATTAATACATTTACTGTTTTGAATTTGAGCTCGGGCATCATGCAATGTTATTGTTGTCATTGCATGGTTCCTGTTGTTGTGCACCATATATTGTTTTATATAGTGTTTATTTAATTAAGCTCACGAGCTTGACATTTGTAATGTATTTTTTATTATTGGATCAATGCTACCATGTTGTTGAGTCTCTGTATGGCTTGACTATGCACATGCATAATTGTAGATGAGGATCAGTAATATGGTGCTAGGCATTGTTTAGATCCTTTGGATCTAACCCCATCTTTTCCTTCCTTGTAGGTTTTGGATCATACAAGAGCATACTGGATTGAACCCTAGGTCAACACTTCATTACTTCAGGCAGTGTCTGGTACCTTCATTAATTATGTTCATCCACTTATGTATGTTTGCATTCATTCATATTCTTCTGAAAGTTGGCTATTAGTGACCATATAGGACCATTCTTGATGTTTTTGGGTCATTTGATGAAAAGATGTAAATATGGACATCAGTAATAAAATACGGATATCTTAATAGGGATATATTAAGATTTATATTGTAAGTAAAAACATTACACAGTGGCATTCAGATTAAGTACAATATGAATTCACATGCCTTTAATTACGATACACTTTTGAAATTATCACTCATTGGTCATTTGACAATTCAAGATATAAGTATCTGAATATAAACTGTTACATAAAAGGAATAAACACATATGTATCATCATTTAATAAAAAATATAAAAGTATCCCACAGACACACAGTTGCTATTATAACAACCATCCTCTAATCCCATGGTGTACTAGTCTCAAGGTAAGAATAATTTACTTAAGCCATCATATAAGTATCATCCTAAAGTTTAAATAGACATTGACTATGGATATACAACATTGAGCCATAATAAATTACAAAGTTTCACTACAATTTCTATGTCCACTTCCATTAAAATATATCACTCCTCTTGTTATATAGGCATCCTTCTCATTAAGTGTTTCCATTAAAATATATCACTCCTCCTGTTATATAATGTATATGCATACTTGTTTAAAATGACATACTTGTTGCTCTTAAACATTATTACTATTTCACTCAAATTTACATGACATTAAAGCCAAGCCCAAAATGTATACATATGTGTAAGTATAGAAGAAGCTGGATTCTGCAACTATTGAAAAAAAAAAACTATACCAATAGCAGCTTATGAGAAACTATACTTGTGCTTACCGCACCATACCTCAACATCATAATGCTTATCATTTTCAAGCTTCAGTGAGGCTTCATACCATGCATTGTCCGCAGATTTGTATGCAACACTGATTTAGGCTGGAGGTAAACTACATGTGTCATGTAAACAACATGGTTGAATGCAATCTCTTTTGCATGTTTTCAAGAGTTTTCCCACCAATACAAGTGTAAATAACGCATTGAACATAATCTACAAACACTGTGTGGTATGAAGTCTCACTGAAGCTTGAAATATATCACTCCTCATGTTATTGTCAAAATTAAATTCAAATATTTATCAAAATATTTATTCTTGTAGATTTAAGATATCCTTATCTCAATAATAAAACAATCTTGCATAATAGCTTTTTAATCACATTAACACACACCCATGTTCTGTAGCATAGTTTTTTTTAGAAGTGTATGGATTTACTATGCACATGCATAATTATAGATGAGGATCAGTAATGGGGTGCCAGGAATTGCTTAGATCCTTTGGATCTAACCCCATCTTTTCCTTCATTGCAGGTTTTGGATCATACAAGAGCATACTGGACTGAACCCCGGTCAACACTTCATTACATCAAGCAATGTCTAGTACCTTCATTATTTATGTTCATCTACTTGTGTATGTTTGCATTCATTCATATTCTTCAAAAAAGTTGGCTATTAGCGACCATATATGATGATTCTTGATGTTTTTGGGTCATTTGATGAAAAGATGTAAAAGTTTCTTAAAAGTTTCTATTTTTTATTTCAATTTTTAAAATCATAAAATGAATAAAATTTAAAGATAAAAAATTAAGATAATCTTTGTCTTCACTTAAAAAAAAACATAAATCTCATAAAGCATGGTAAAAGAGGGCCCTAACTGTGGTAAAATGGGAAAGTTGCCACCTTGCACTGCCCTTCATATGGTAGTTGCTAAGGAATTATGTTATAAAATTTCAAGGCACGAAATTTCATACTTTTTTGACATCATACTTTTTTCTCCTTAGCATTGAGTTTACAATGTGTCGGGGAGTCGAAGAAAATATATGTACAGTTATAAAATTTCATGCCTTGAAATTTGGCATGAAATTTTATAACATAGTTCCTTAGCATTTGATCTTTATATGGCAGCCATGACTTAAGGTAGGCATTTGAGCTTTCTCTTCTCATTAACTCAATTTCATTTTGATGGCATTTGTTGATTTAATGGAAAAATATGAATGTTAATACTGGCATTGTTTACATCTTTGCATTTGGAATGCTCGATGACCTGTGAGCTTTGAGAGCTAGGGAATCGTTGCGATTGCCTTCAAGGCATTGTGTGAAGTGTTTGATCTCTCTTTATTTTTTTTGCTATTGATATTCACTATGTGGCACTCTCCATTTATGATCATTTCATGAGGAAATATCTTGATGGCTCATGAGCTGCAAGCTAGGGCATCATACATTGTTCATGAGCTCACTGTTTAATACTGGTATTGTTTACATCTTTTCATTTGGAATGCTCGATGAACCGCGAGCTTTGAGAGCTAGAGCATCATTTCTATTACCTTCAAGGCATTGTGTGAAGTGTTTGATCTCTTTTTATTTGTTTTGTTTTTTATATTCACTGTGGTACTCCCTATTTATGATCATTTCATGATGAAATGTCTTGATGGATAGCGGGCTACAAGCTAGGGCATCATACATTGTTTATGAGCTCACTGTTTAATACTTGCATTGTTTACATGTTTTCATTTGTAATTCTTGATGACCCACAAGATTTGAGAGCTAGGGAATCATTGCTATTACCTTCAAGGCATTGTGTGAAGTGTTTGATCTCTCTTTATTTTTTTTGTTGTTGATATTCACCATGTGGTACTCCCCGTTTATGATAATTTCATGAGGAAATGTCTTGATGGCTCCTGGGCTGCAAGCTAGGGCATCATACATTGTTCATGTGCTCATTATTTAATATTGGCATTGTTTACATCTTTTCATTTGGAATGTTTGATGACTTGCGAGTTTTGAGAGCTAGGGCATCATTTCTATTACCTTCAACAAGGCATTGTGTGAAGTGTTTGATCTCTCTTTATTTGTTTTATTGTTGATATTCACTATGTGGTACTCCCCATTTATGATCATTTCATGAGGAAATGTCTTAATGGCTCACGGACTACAAGCTAGGACATCATACATTGTTCATGAGCTCACTATTTAATATTGGCATTGTTTACATCTTTCCATTTGGAATGCTCGATGACCCACGAGCTTTGAGAGCTAGGGCATCTTTTCTATTACCTTCAAGGCATTGTGTGAAGTGTTTGATCTCTCTTTATTTGTTTTGCTATTGATATTCACTATGTGGTACTCCTTGTTTATGATCATTTCATGAGGAAATATCTTGATGGCTCGTAGGCTGCAAGCTAGGGCATCATACATTGTTTATGAGCTCACTGTTTAATATTGGCATTGTTTACATCTTTTCATTTGGAATGCTTGATGACCCATGAGATTTGAGAGCTAGGGCATCATTGTTATTACCTCCAAGGCATTGTGTGAAGTGTTTGATCTCTCTTTATTTGTTTTACTATTCATATTCACTATGTGGTACTCCCCGTTTATGATCATTTCACGAGGAAATGTCTTGATGGCTCATGACCTACAAGCTAGGGCATCATTAATTATTAATGAGCTCATTGTTTAATACTGGCATTGTTTACATCTTTTCATTTGGAATGCTTGATGACCTTGTTGGCAAAATGGTCAGCACTCCCCTCAGGATTTGTGACATAGCTTAATCACCTCCTGTGTCTTCTATAAGTCTAGTGGTTGTATTAGCCATTAGTAGGTCGATCTTTTGGTGCAATGGAAACCACTGCTTGTAACAAGTGGTATCAGAGCTTGGTCACAGGTTTGAATCCCCTCGGGTAACACTGAGGGGGAGATTGTTGGCAAAATGGTCAGCACTCACCTCAGGATTTGTGACATGGCTTAACTACCTCCTGTGTCTTCTATAAGTCTAGTGGTTGTATCAGGCATTAGTAGATCGATCTTTTGGTGCAACGACAACCACTACTTGTAACAGACCTGCGAGCTTAGAGATCTAGGGCATCATTTTTATTACCTTCAACAAGACATTGTGTGAAGTGTTTGATCTCTCTTTATTTTTTTTGTTGTTGATATTCACTATGTGATACTCCCTGTTTATGATCATTTCATGAGGAACTATCTTGATGGCTCACGAGCTACAAGCTAAGGCATCATACATTCTTCATGAGCTCACTGTTTAATACTGGCATTGTTTATATCTTTTCATTTGGAATGCTCGATGAACCACGAGCTTTGAGAGCTAGGGCATCATTTCTATTACCTTCAAGGCATTGTGTGAAGTGTTTGATCTCTCTTTATTTGTTTTGTTGTTGATATTCACTATGTGGTACTCCCTGTTTATGATCATTTCATGAGGAAATGTCTTGATGGCTCATGAGCTTCAAGCTAGGGCATCATACATTGTTCATGAGCTCACTATTGAATACTGGCATTGTCCATGAGCTCACTATTTGATATTTGGCATCATGCAAACATACATTAATACACTTACTATTTTGAATTTGAGCTTGGGCATCATGCAATGTTATTGCTATAATTGCATGTTTGTTGTTGTTGTATACCATATATTGTTTTATACACTGTTTATTTCATTGAGATCGTGAGCTTGGCATTTGTAATGTATTTTTTGTTATTGGATCAATGCTACCATGTTGTTGAGTCTGTGTAATACTTGCAAGGTTTTACCCCAAAATTTATCAGTAACAAAATAGGGACATCAGTAATAAAATAATACACTTACTATTTTGAATTTGAGCTCAGGCATCATGCAATGTTATTGTTGTCATTGCATGCTTGTTGCTGTTGTGCACCATAACAGCAACAAGAATGCAATGTTATGAAATTTTGGGATTAAATTGGTGAGTTTGTATACTTTATCCATTTTAAACTAACCTATGACTTCAAAGGAGGAATTATGAAATATATTTTTAGGTGGTTATCTCTTCTATAATTGATGCAGGGGCAGGGTAGATACAAGCAGAATCAAGTAGAATTGACTCCACTTGAATCCAAAAACAAGCCTTGCTCAGATTTACACAAAAGAAGAAATATAATATCACATGAAGTCAATGAAATCACAATGGATATGAGACAATCAACTGGCAGCAACAACAAAGAATTTATATTATTTCTTTCAACATGCCCGGCTGTGAGGCCTTCTGGGTTTCGGCCTTATACAATGAGAATTATGAAATCAGAATTATAGCTTGCATCCTATCTTTGTCTCCAATGTTGTATCTTGATAATCCTTATTAAATATACCTCTTGATGCCCTACTAAATCCATCAAGACTCCTTACATAGCCAGCTAAGCCACAAGTCAGCCAGTTAGGCATTTAATTACATTATAGGTCCAGTCTGGAAGATTTAAACCAAAACTAATGAAAGAATGATCACCACATGATGTGCCTTTGGATTTAGGTCCACACATGACCCAATAAAATTCCTTTAACTAAAAAAGGCCCCATATGATCATACGGAACCGCGCAAGAAGAAACATTCCACGTTTCGCATGAAAACTGGTATAAAATAGGTCCCGAGGCAAAATGGGCATAACTTTTTACTCATAATGAATTAGGACTTGTGCTCTTGGGAAATGATATTAATTTAGGTCCTCTTAAATTTAATAAGATCAAAAAATCTTATTCCTTAAGGATCCATGTTGCCACTACACACAATCATCACCAAAATTGTAGGAAAATACGGCTCTAACGGTAAGGAAAACAACTATAACTTTGAAAAAGTCCATCCAATATTTATGTGCTAATAGGAGAAGGTTCCAAAATAGGTCCTCAACATCATGTAAGATTCACACAACATGAAAACATCAAATGAAAAGATTATAATGAAAACAACAGAAAATAGGTACAAAAATCAGGAAATGTTTTTGGTTGATGCAAGATTGCTCAAAGACCCAAGATGCTCCTGCATCAGACACCTGGGGTAAATAAAGAACTGATTTCCACATTAGGCACTGCTCATATTCTAACCTAAATCATAAAGATCCAACTCATCTTGTGTAATCCATGAACTATCTTCAACTGGCTTATCTTTCCACTAAACTAGATATTCCATGTAGTCTTTTCCTCTTATACTCTTGCTTAGTCTTTTATTCAAGATCTTCTCAATGTTGTCTTTGTTCTTCTTAGGATAATCTAGATCATCTTCTATCTCATCATTTGATTCAAAGTACTCAAATATTTCAACAATATTGAATATAGGTGATATATCCACGTCCTCTGGTAATTCCACTTCATAAGCATTTCCATTGTCAAACTTCTTCAGAATCTTACAAGGTCCAAACTTCTTCATTTTCAGCTTGTTGTAGGTACCAACTGGAAATCTATTCTTTTTCAATGAATCATAACCTCATCTCCAAATTCAAAATATTTATGTCTCCTCTTATCTGCTCTTTGTTTATATTTCAGATTACTATCCTCCAAATTCTTTTTGACTTCATCATGTAAAGTTCTCATAAACATTGCAAAATCCTCATCTTTAGCACTTCTTCTTGTCTTAGTAGGTAAATCTCTCAGCTCTATGGTTCCCTTAGGATTAAATCCAGTAACAATCTCAAATGGTTCCCTTAGTGCTTCTATTCACAGAATTATTATACGCAAACTCTGCTTGTGCCAAAACTAAATCCCAATTAGCAAGCTTATCTCCAACTAAACATCTTAACAAGTTTCCCAAACTCCTGTTCACAACTTCATTCTATCCATCTATCTGAGGGTGAAATGTAGAACTAAATTTTAATTCTATATTCATCTGTTTCCAAAGTGTTCTCTAAAAGTAACCAGTAAACTTAGTATCTCTATTTGAAACAATAGATTTAGGCAAACCATGCAATCTTACCACTTCCTTGAAGAATAATTCAGCTACATGTAATGCATCAAATGTCTTTTTACATGGTATGAAATGAGCCATCTTAGAAAATCTGTGAACCACTACCAAAATAGAATCATTACCTCTCTGAGTTCTAGGCAATCCAAGAATAAAGTCCATACTTACATCTTCCCAAGGTCTATTAGGTACAGGCAAAGGCATATACAATCCCAAATTCTGACTAGTTCCTTTTGTTATTTGGCAATTTCTGCAACCTCTAACCATTCTTTGTACCTCTCTGTAAATTTGTGGCCAAAAGTATCTTTCAGAAATCAAATTCATAGTCTTATCAATCCCAAAATGTCTATCAAGTCCACCACTATGTTTCTCCTTCATTATGTTATCTCGCATAGATCCTCTAGGTATGCACAACTAAATTCCTTTAAACAACATGTCCTCTTGAATGAAATAATCAGTCCACTCATCACTCACTGTGTGTTCCTTACAAGCTTTCCAAGGCTCTACAAAATCAATGTCAGTCTCATACAAACACTTCAAATCATCAAAACGAAGTACCTCAACTCTCATCTCTATCAGCAAACTGCTTCTTCGGCTCAAAGCATCAGCAACCTTATTTGGCAGTCCACTCTTATGCTTCAATGAAAAGGAAAATTTTTGTAAGAACTCAACCCACTTCATATGTCTTTGATTCAAGTTATTTTGACTTCCCAAATACTGCAAAGCTTTATGGTCAGTATACAACACAAAATCTTTAGGCATCAAATAATGTCTCCATTTCTTCAAAGCTTGAACAATAGCATAGAATTCCTGGTCATAAACTAAATATTTTCTCTTAGCATCATTCAACTTTTCACTAAAGAAAGCTATAGGTTTTCCTTCTTGACTCAAAACAGATCCAATTTCACTTCCACTAGCATCACATTCAACTTGAAAAACTTTACTAAAATCAGGCAAAGCAAGTGTAGGCAACTCTGCAATTCTTTATTTCAATGTTTCAAAACTCTTTTGTGCTCCATGTGTCCATTTGAAATCCCTTTTATCTCCTCTCATAGTTTCACTCATAGCATCAAATAGAACTGAAATTTCTGATGAACTTCCTATAAAAACTAGCCAATCCATGAAATGATCTTACCTCTCCAATATTCTCTGGTGTAGGCCAATCAAGTATAGCTCTTAGTTTCTCAGGATCCATCTTCAATCCATCAGCTGAAATTACAAAACCAAGATATACAATCTCCTCTTTCATAAATGAACATTTCTTCAAATTAATCAACAACTTTTCTTCCTTCAATCTCTGCAATACTTGTCTGATATGTTCAAGATGATCCTCCTTACTCTTACTGAATATCAAAACGTCATCAAGATATACAATCACAAACTTACCCAAGAATCTTTTCAGAACTTCATTCATCAGCCTCATGAAAGTGCTAGGTGCATTAGTCAAACCAAAAGGCATAACAACCATTCATACAAACCTTCATTAGTCTTAAAAGTAGTTTTCCATTCATCCCCTTCTCTGATCCTAATTTGATGATATCCACTTTTTAAATCAATCTTTGTGAAATAATTTCTCCATTCAAACTATCCATTATGTCATCCATCCTAAGCAAAGGAAATATGTACTTTACTATTATCTTGTTTATAGCCCTAGAATCAGTGCACATTTTCCATTCTCCATTCTTTTTAGGTGCTAAAATAGCAGGTACTGCACAAGGACTCAGAATTTCCCTAATCAAACCTCTCTCAAGCAATTCTTGCACTTGTCCATTCAATTTAGTCTTTTCATCAGGTGTCAACCTATGTGGTGCTTTATTAGGCAAACTAGCTCCAGGCATCAAATCCATATAGTGACTTATACTTCTCATAGGTGGTAAACCATCAAGTACATTATCAGAAATGATATCATGAAATTCATTCAACAAAGGCTTAACCTCAGGTGCATGTTCTAACTCATCTTTTTTCTCAGTCTTTCTTCGAATTAAAGCAAAACAAACATTTTGTTCTTTCATTTCTCTTGCAAACTTTTTACCATCAACCAAACATACTCTGACTGTGGTACAATGACTTTCACCAAACTTCTCTATCAAAGGCAACAATACTTGTTTCTTTCCATCCATTCAAATAGTATATTGATTCAATCTACGATCATGCAAAGCTTTCCTATCATACTCCCAAGGTCTACCCAAAAGAATATGACAACAATCCATAGGCATAATATCACACAAGACTTCATCATGATAATTCCCAATTTTGAATTTAACAAGGCATTGTTCACTTTCAAGTAGTTTATGCTCCTTCTAGATACAAGCAATATGAGAAGGCTTTGGATGTTTCAATCTCTACAACTGCAATTTGTTAACCAGCTCTTCAGATGCCAAATTATCAGAACTTCCACTATCAATGATTACCTTGCAACATTTGTCAGCGATCTTACATCTGGTTTTGAAATTTTTTTTCCTCAAAATAGGTTCCCCATCAGCTTCTTCATTCCACAAGATCCTTCTTAGCATCAAGTTCTCACCATGTTCATGTTCATTAGACATTTCCTCAACTTCTTCACAAGCCAAATTATTTTTGCCATTACCTCCAGTCTTCTTTCCAGAGTTAGTACATTCAAAAGCTCTATGTCCTTCTTCCCCACATTTGTAACAAGTACCTTTTAACCAAGACTTATCTTCTCTTTTCCCATTATTATTATTCCTAATGTAACCAGTATAGCTACCTCTAGAGTAGTTACCTCTTTTAGTAGGTTCATGTTTCCATCCTTTATCTTGTGCTGCATTGTCAGATCTACTACTTTCTCCATAAGATCTTCCTCTACTTCTCTGAAATCTTCCACCTCTTCCTCTTTGTCTTTGTTCATGTCTTTTTGTCAATCTCTCTTCAGCCTTCAAAGCAAATTGGTATGCTTCTTCCACACTATCTATCTTCACATAGCTGATCTCATCTTGAATTGATGTCCTCAAGCCATTCATATATCTAGCCACTTTCTCAACTTCATCATCCACATGTCCAGATCTGATAACCAATTTGTAAAATTCCTGAGTATATTCTTTCACACTCATGTCCTTTTGTCTCAAATTTTGCATTTTCCTCATCAAACTAACTTGGTAGTCAGCTAGAAGAAACTTCTTCTTCATCTTTCCAAGAATCTTTATCCATGTCTTGATCTTTTCTTTTCCTCTCTTCTGTCTCTCAGTTTGAAAATGATCCCACCAAAGAGATGCATGAACTTTCAACTTTGTGACCACTATCTTAACCTTCTTATTATCAGGAGTACCTTCATACTCAAAGTATTTATCCATCTCAGAGATCCAATCCAAAAGTGCATCGGTCTCAAGTCTTCCATCGTAGTAAGCAACTTCAACTGCAGGTCTAGAGTTAGCCTTAGACAAAACTCTCAAAAGTCTTTCCTCATCTTGTTCAACTTCAGGTTTAGGATTAGGTGTTGCTTCTTCTTCTTTACCACTAACATCTTCAAGATGTGCTCCTCTTCTCTAGGCTGTCTCTACAGCTTTAAGCCTAGTTGCAATTTGCCTCAACATATCCATGATAGCATTATGATTTCCTCTACCATGAACCATCTTGACAATCAGGTTCCAACAAGATCATAACCTTATACAAGTTATAGGTCAGATCTTAGATCTGCCACCCTAGAACCAATCCAATAAGGTTCTCCATGATTCAATCCACAAGAAAGAAAGAACTCTGATACCACTTGATGCAGGGGCAGGGTAGATACAAGCAGAATCATGCAAAATTGACTCCACTTGAATCCACAAACAAGCCCTGCTCAGAGTTACACAATAGAAGAAATATAATATCACATGAAAGAAATGAAATCACAAGGGATGTGAGACAATCAACTGATAGCAACAACAGAGAATTTATATTATTTCTTTCAACATGCTCGGTTTTGAGGACTTCCGGGTTTCAGCCTTATACAATGAGAATTATGAAATCAGAATTACAACTTGCATCCTATCTTTGTCTCAAATGTTTTATCTTGATAATCCTTCCTAAATCTACCTCTTTGTTCCCTACTAAATCCATCAAGACTCCTTATATAACCAACTAAGCTACAAGTCGACCAGTCAGGCATTTAATTACATTATAGGTCCAGTCTGGAAGATTTAAAGCAAAAATAATGCAATAATGATCACCACATGATGCTCCTTTGTATTTAGGTCCACACATGACCCAATAAAATTCCTTTAACTACGCAAGGCCCCATATGATCAGATAGAATCGCGCAAGAAGAAACACTCCATGTTTCGCATGAAAACTGACAGAAAATAGGTCCCGGGGAAAAATAGGCATAACATTTTACTCATAATGAATTAGGAATTTCCCTCTTGGGAAATGATATTAATTTAGGTCCTCTTAAATTCATTAAGAGAACAAAGGCTGATTCCTTAAGGATCCACATCGCCACTACGCGCAATCAGCACCAAAACTGTAGGAAAATACGGCTTTGACGGCAAGGAAAACAACTGTAACTTTGAAATAATCCATCCATTATTTATGTGCTCATAGGAGAAGGTTAAAAAATAGGTCCTCAACATCATGTAAGCTTCAAAAAAAATTAAATCATCAAATGCAAAGATTATAATGAAAACAACAGAAAATAGGTACAAAAATCAGGAAATGTTTTTGGTTGATGCAAGATTGCTCAAAGACCAAAGATGCTCCTGCATCAATAATGATGGAAGATTAAAAGGTAATGATAAATGAGGTTTCTGATATTAGATCATACATATATTAATACACTTAATATTTTGAATATGAGCTCAGGCATCATATATTGTTTTATACACTGTTTATTTCATTGAGATCGTGAGCTTGGCATTTGTAATGTATTTCCTGTTATTGGATTAATATTTCCATGTTGTTGAGGTTGTAGATCTCCTTTTATTGATCTTTTATAAACAACATATATACCATGTTGAATCACAGCCCATGAGGT
Organism: Chamaecyparis obtusa; assembly: GCA_027943335.1. Classification (NCBI taxonomy): domain Eukaryota; kingdom Viridiplantae; phylum Streptophyta; class Pinopsida; order Cupressales; family Cupressaceae; genus Chamaecyparis; species Chamaecyparis obtusa. Next base: position 674,694 of record BSBK01007229.1, on the reverse strand, counting down.
GTTTCTTGATAACACATTTGACATCATACCTTTTTCTCCATTTTGGTCTTGATTTACTCACTGCATGCATATGTTTCCTGAGTGCACATGTTCTGTAGCATAGTTCATTTTAGAAGTGTATGGCTTAACTATGCACATGCATAATTGTAGATGAGGATTATTAATAGGGTGCCAAACATTGCTTAGATCCTTTGGATCTAACCCCATCTTTTCCTTCCTTGTAGGTTTTGGATCATACAAGATTATACTGGATTGAAGCCTGGGTCAACACTTCATTACTTCAGGCAATGTTTGGTACCTTTATTATTTATGTTCATCCACTTATGTATGTTTGTATTCATTCATATTCTTTTGAAAGTTGGCTATTAGTGACCATATAGGACCATTGTTGATGTTTTTGGGTCATTTGATGAAAAGATGTAAATAGGGACATCAGTAATAAAATAGGGATATCTTAATCTTTATGAGCTCAAATTCAAAACAGTAAGTGTATTATTTTATTAGCGATGTCCCTATTTGATGTCCCTATTTTATTATTGATGTCCCTATTTTGAAGTGTTTGATCATTTCTATTACCTTCAAGGCATTGTGTGAAGTGTTTGATCTCTCTTTATTTGTTTTGTTGTGCATATACCTTCTCTGATCAACTCTGATATGCACAAGTGATGAACATTCATATTTTCCTAAGCAGTACTTTGAGCTTTCCTGCCAACACATGTACTATTGTGAAAATCATCACAAGTCCATTTTTTGAAAGAAAGCTCATAGTACACATGTCTCGATGTCTGCATGTTTTTCACCTGTTCATATACCAAATGACGAATGCTCAATTGTTGTAATGGAAAAGCATTAGAACCGTCCATATAGGACCTTCATTATTTATGTTCATCCACTTATGTATGTTTGCATTCATTTATATTCTTCTGAAAGTTGGCTATTAGCAACGATATAGGACCATTCTTGATGTTTCTGGGTCATTTGATGAAAAGATGTAAATAGGGACATCAGTAATAAAATAGGGATTGTTGTTATTGCATACTTGTTGTTGCTGTGCACCATATATTATTTTATACATTATTTGTTTCATTGAGATTGTGAGCTTGGTTTTTCTTTCAGAAGTGTATGGCTTGACTATGCACATGCATAATTGTAGATGAGGATCAGTAATAGGATGCCATTCATTGCTTAGATATTTTTTATCTAACCCCCATCTCTCTTTTCTTTGCAGGTTTTGGATCACACAAGGGCACACTAGATTCATACCTGGGTCAAAAATTCATCACTTCAGGCAATGTCTGACACCCTTATTATTTATGTTCATCCTCTTATGTATGCCTGTACTCTTGTATTTTCTTTTGAAAGTTATTTTCCTTGTATAGTATTTACAAGTTATTTTTCATATATATACATGTAATCTTTAGATGCAAAAATTTATTTTCCTTCACATGTATCTTTGCATGAAATGAACACAAATTTAAACAAGATCATATAATAATGCAAACTAGGGTACTATAGTCACTCATCTAGTAATTAGTTCCCCAAACCATTACTGAGGATTGAACATAAGTATAAGTCCCCAAACCTATTGTTCTATGTGTATAAAACAATATACTGTGCAGAATAGTAGCAAGCATGCAATGCCAACAATAACATTGCATGATGCCCGAGCTCAAATTCAAAACAATAAGTGTATTAATGTATGATCTAATAGCAGCAACCTCATTGATCATTACCTTTCACTCCTTTATCATTATAGAAGAGATAACTACCTACAACTAGGGCATCATGCATTGTTTATGAGCTCATTGTTTGAGCACCTCACGTCCTTATTTGATTGGTTGGTGCTCAAACAGTGAGCTCATAAATAATGCATGATGCCCTAGCTTGCAGCCTAGAAGCCATCAATACATTTCCTCATGAAATGATCATAAATGGGGAGTACCACATAGTGAATAAAAACAACAAAACAAATAAAGAGAGATCAAACACTTCACACAATATATGTTGTTTTATAAGATTTTATTAAGACTAAATATATTGTTTATGAGCTCAGTGTTTGAGCACCTCATGTCCCTATTTGATTGGTTGGTGCTCAAATAGTGAGCTCATAAATAATGCATGATGCCCTAGCTTGTAGCTTGCAAGCCATCAAGATATTTCCTCATGAAATGATCATAAACAAGGAGTACCACATCGTGAATATCAACAACAAAACAAATAAAGAGAGATCAAACACTTCACACAATATATGTTTTTTTACAAGATTTTATTAAGACAATATATTATTTTATGAGCTAACTGTTTGAGCACCTCATGTCCCTATTTGATTGGTCAGTGCTATGTTTGTTATATTGATGCTATTAGATCAAATAAGGACATCGGTAATAAAATAATACACTTATTGTTTTGAATTTGAGCTCATAAAGATTAAGATATCCTACTATTTTGAATTTCTATGTGCTTTGAGCCAATTAAATTTTTGTAATTTTGAAAAAGAAAGTGTCATTTGTAATTTTTGTGAATTCAAAGAGCTGCCGCGAAGATGACACTACACTTTTGTGTGGCGCGAAGAGGGAATTTGAGTTTGGCATGCACGAAGAGGCCGACACCGTGTGGGAAGAGGGCACTGGCACTTGAGGTAGGCATTCGAGCTTTGTATTTTCATTAACTCAATTTAATTTTGATAGCATTTGTTGATTTAATGGAACAATATGAATGTTAGTAGTGTGCATTGTTTACATCTTAGCATTTGGAATGCTCGATGACCTGTGAGCTTTGAGAGCTAGGGCATCATTGCTATTACCTTCAAGGAATTGTGTGAAGTGTTTGATCTCTCTTTATTAGTTTTGTTGTTGATATTCACTATGTGGTACTCCCCGTTTATGATCATTTCATGAGGAAATGTCTTGATGGCTCGCAGGCTGCAAGCTAGGGCATCATACATTGTTCATGAGCTCACTGTTTAATATATGGCATCATGAAAACATACATTAATACACTTACTATTTTGAATTTGAGCTCGGGCATCATGCAATGTTATTGTTGTCATTGCATGCTTGCTGCTGTTGTGCACCATATATTATTTTATACACTGTTTATTTCATTGAGACCGTGAGCTTGGCATTTGTAATGTATTTTTTGTTATTGGATTAATGCTATCATGTTGTTGAGTCTATGCATGGCTTGATTATGCACATGCTTGTAATGTATAGATGATGATTAGTAATATGGTGCCAAGCATTTCTTAGATCCTTTGGATCTAACCCCATCTTTTCCTTCCTTGCAGGTTTTGGATTATACAAGAGCATACTGGATTTAACCCCGAATCAACACTTCATTACTTCAGGCAATGTCTGGTACCTTCATTATTTATGTTCATCCACTTATGTATGTTTTCATTCATTCATATTCTTCTGAAAGTTGGCTATTAGTGACCATATAGGACCATTCTTGATGTTTTTGGGTCATTTGATGAAAAGATGTAAATAGGGACATCAGTAATAAAATAGGCCATATAAATGGTACCAGGCCAACCTAACCAGCCCAACAAAATGTATCATGTTTATCTTTGTCAAATACACTCGTTCACCATTTTGTTCTTCCGGTGCTCCTAATGAGCATAGAGAGAGGCTAGAGAATCTTACAAGCCTAAAATGTCGATATATCACTATATGGCCTCATAATTACTAAGCCAAAGGGGTTTTCTGATTCGAAAGAGTTAGCAGCCTCCAGGGTCATTTTCTTTTCTATTGCATTAATAGGACATCTGCTCGAAACATTATGACTGCGCATCCCTTTGCTCATCTCTTTAGTTTTTGTTTTCGTAGATTTCACCATCTAATTTTCCTTTTCAGTAAGAGATGGCTGTGAAAAAAGATATTTCTATTTTTCATTCTGAGAAGGTCCAAAGTGATTTTGAGTCGTAGAGGAAATGCCCTGATCCTTCCACAAGTGTTATTCCGACAATTTTTTATCACTTGACGAACATAAAATTATATGTTGAGTTGAAAAGAAAATCAACAGAAGACACTGAAAATAAAGTGAAAAAATTGAAGGTTTATTCTTAACGTAAGTAAAATCCTTTCCCTCAATGAAAGATTGAAGTCTTTCCAAACTTGTTTCTCCCAAATTATGGGAAACTCTAAACTTACCATTTGAATAACCACATTTTTTAATTTGTATGCAAGCCATTCTTTCGAGAGTCAAGAACATTTCCATCCATCTCTTACCGAAAAGGAACGTCAGATGGTGGAATCTACGAAAACAAAAATTGAAGAGATGAGCAGAGGGATGCACAGTCATAAGTTTTCTTTATGTGTGTCTCCCAATCCTCGAACAACCATAACCTAGGGTTCTTCATAGCATATCGTCTAAGCCATGTACCAGTTACAACCACTGCTCCTATAGGGTATTCTAATTCTTCACCATCGATAACCGAGTGATCCAATTTCTTTTTTGCTTCAACACAATGACACACATAAAGAACAATCACATAAACATGACAAATGAGAAACATAAATGTAGATATCACAACAACTGAGAAACATAAATGTAGATATCTAAAAAATTGTGACCATGATGCCTACATTTATGTTTCTTAGCTATTGTGTCCTAGGACCCCTGATGACCCTTTATGACCCTTTACAATCCCTAAGAATACATCTTAGAGGTCTTAAAATGTCGTAAAGGGTTATAAGAGGCTCCTAGGAGGAGTCAGATGAGCTTCCACCTTCACGTGGTTGGCCCTGTTAAGTAGAGAATGATAAACTATTCTCAAAACAAAGAGAAGCTCAATAATTTAAGATCTCAATCCACGTATGACAAATATATCGATCTATCTCAATGGCTACCAAATCAATAGATCTCTGCCAAGAACCTAGTCACAAAGAAACACCACAGACCGCATTGCGAACCCGCTATGAAGAGGCATCCAATGTTTGATAAGTCACATCAAATGACCCACTTTATGTAATCTAAGTCTCTTAGCTCGGTTCACCAAGAAGAAGACTTCTCCCAAGTCATCATAGGCACCATAGTGATCTACGAATCTCCAATGTGCAAGTTCTACATGTCGGTCTCTCGAAATCATGTCTAACTCAATAATCCACGAGCCGCTATTGAATCTACTGCAAATTCATCTCTGAATGATCCATAACCAAATCACGAGTAGGAACCAGATCTGCAAGAACACCCTTCTGAATCGATACCAGCTTGATCAAAAAATATGTATTTTTTTTCAACCATAAAACAACGATGGCTATCTGTCAAAACAATCTGACATCCAAACATCGTATGTACAACATCGCTGTCATTGAAAAACTATAAACGACAGATAGTCATCATAAAATTTTGACAGGTCTTTGTCGGATGCACAACATTGATGTCGTTAAAAAATACAAATGACATATATCCATCACGCACTTCTGACGGATATCTGTCACACTAACAGCATCTCCGTCAGCACACAAATTATAAATGACGGTAACCCGTCGGATGATTCTGACGAGTCGCCATCATTTTTATTTTTTTACAACGGATAGGCGTCACAATTGGGACAACCATAAATAGGTCTGACACCAAGTTCCCCTTGTTGGCACCCCCTTGTTGCGACGTCCAGTGTCATCGTAATTACGACACCAATCGAAACCGTCATATTTTCTGACTCCAAAACTGTGACGTCGGGTGGTGTCATTATATTGATGGTTAATTGTCCCAATTCAGATGACCCGACGTTGGAAAAAGGTCTCAAATGTACTAGTGAAGTGGGATATTTTTTAGTGTGGAGCCTGATCAGTCCCCATGTGGATGCTTGTTGGTTTGTGGTGACTAATCAGGAAAGTCTGTACACTTTTCATTTATTGTGGGGTTAACTTGTCAAGCATTTTTTAGGTGACTTGTTAAGCATTTCCCTAGCTTGACTTGTCAAGTTTTTTCCTAGGTTGAATCATCAAGTATTTTTAGGGTTAACTTGTTAACTGGCATAAGTCTTGTTATAATAGATTAGGGTTAGGGTTTTCTCAATATGAGAATTTCATAGCTTCTTGCAATGATATTGAGTTGCAAGGGATTTCAGGTTGTAACAGGATGAAATTATTGGATAATAAGATTGGACTCTCTGCTTGGTAGATGTAGTCCAAGATTGGGTGAACCACATTAAATCCTTATGCCTTATTGACCTACTTCTATGTGCTTTATTCCTTTTTATTATTAATCATATTTGCATGTAACCGTTAGATTTCTATCTTCTAATCCTAACAATCCTCTCATAAAATGGATAGATCCATACAATAATTCTGTATGAGCCATTGTAGTCCATTCATAATCATGTCAAATAGAGAAATTTTGACATTCAGTGAAATAAAAATGCACTGAGCTTGGAAATAAGATGCCAAAGTTAAGGCCTAAAAAGAGGATATGGGAAATATGAAGCCAACCAAAATAATACCCATCCATCATACCAGCCATGAGAGGAATAGAAATAAATCTCAAAGCAAGAATAATAGAGTTAAGTATACAAATAAAGAGAGAAAAAGAAAGAAAGAGATCAAAATGATACAAGGAAACCAACAGAACAAACTATCCCAAAATGAAGGAAGAAAATAAACATAAGAAAAGAAATACAAAGTAAAGAAAGAGAAAAGAACATAGAAAAGAAAAAGTAACCATATATAAAAGGAAAACAACAAAAACAAAACAAAATTATATATATATGTATGTATATATGTATATATATGTATGTATGTATATATGTATATATATATATATATATATATGTATATATATATATGTATATATATATATATATATATATATATATATATATATATATATATATATATATATGTATGTATATATATATATATGTATATATATATATGTATATATATATATATATGTATATATATATATATATATGTATATATATATATATGTATATATATATATATGTATATATTTATATATGTATATATATATATATGTATATATATATATATGTATATATATATATTTATATATGTATATATATATATATATATATATATATATATGTATATATATATATATATGTATATGTATATATCTATATATACATATACATATGTATATATATATGTATATGTATATATGTATATATGTATATATGTATATATACATATACATATGTATATATACATATGTATATATATACATATGTATATATATATATGTGTATATATATGTGTGTGTGTGTGTGTATATATATATATAAGATATTATGGTTAATTAATTAAATAAATATAATACTTATTTAGTTAAATGAGGATTATTTTAGGTGTCTACACCATCCACACTAAAGTCCTTGACTCAAGAAGGCATCCTGGACAAAGAGCCAATAGAGCCTGCCAGTCGGTCTTGGTTGCTTTCTCTTTTTTTCTTCATAGTTTAAATATTTTTATCATCTAGCATCATTGAGTTATTATAGTTTCTTTCTTTATGTATATAGTTTCTTAATTCCACTATAATTAAATTGAGCTCCCTAGCTCACTAGAGCACTAATAGAAGTGAGTTGGTGTTGGTTGATTCATCACTTGAGTTTCCATCAATATTGACAGTGTAAAATTCCCTTCCACACATTTTGGTGACCTTGATGTAAACCAAAATCTAATTTAATTTCTACATTATATCCCCCTACATCAAGTGATAATACATTTATAAATATGGTGACTATCACTTCTATCTCTCCCCCAACAAAATGATGAAAAGTGTGGACATATCATTGACTCCTTTGGATGCACCTTATTGAAGATATCCTTCTCCCCTATACATCCCTAAGAATATTAACATAAATTCTATTACAAGCTTTATAGTTGATCTGTCTTGCAATGTTGAAGTCATCACAAAAGAGGTCCTTTTCATGAATACATTGCATTAGGTGAGGTATGAACAGTGTAAAGAAAATATTTGAACACACAATGTAATATCTATTCCCCCATGGGATCTACCATCTTGATGATCCTTATAGGACATAAGGTGATATCTACAACATTTATTGTCATTCTTGGGTCAGATCGCTTTCGAGGAAAGTTAGGCATCCCTAGATTGGTCTCTATGGGGGAAGTCCCTTTGGTGGTTCATAAATGTCTTAATTTTTCCCATGAGGGTTTTATGTATACCATCTAGGATATTGGATTTTGACCCTTGATGTGTCATGGAGGCTTCTTGCTTTATCATTTCTAATATATATCATGTAAATGGGCCCTTGGTCTACTGGTGAAGTTGAATGGTTCTTGATGAGCCCGCTATGGATCATAGAAAATTTTTAAAAAAATTATACAAGAAATTTTTAAAATATTTCAATATAATTTTTTTTTAAAAAAGTATAAGAATTTCATATACATCTCGAAAGCCTAAATACAAGAAAGATAAAGATTTCAGAGTTCATAGATTCATTAAAGGAAATGTGTTATGTTTTCTTTGTGAAGGAAAATTTCTTTATGAAGTATATTTTTATTAATCATTGTTAGAGTAAATATCACACATACATGTCAACTTATTAGATGAGTGGCCTTTAAAATTCTACAAGAAATTCCAATAACTGCCTTGAAGTATACACAAATTTTTACATAGAAGACTTCAAACCCTCAAGAACCCTATGGCAGCGCCTTCTCCCAACCAAAAAAAATGAGACAATGAAAAAAAAAAGTAATGATGGGAGGTATTTTTTAGGTCTTTTACCCTAAAATCCATCATTTGTGAAAAGGGATTTTAGTCTTATTATTTTACAAATCAACCTCCAAATAATGTTCCATGGGGTGTAGTAATTTTCTTCATTCCTTTAAGCATGGGGATTTAATCTAATATTTTGTATTAATAAATGGTGATTAGTATGTTAAATTACTTAACATTTATTAATACATAATTATATTATTTCAATTCTACCATTTTTATGCTAAAATTATAATGTAATTTAATATTTATTATATGATGAAATTATGAATCATATTACTTGTATTAAATTGAAAATATAAATTGGTAGAATGTATGATTTAAAGGAGGATTTGACTAAGAAATAATGTAAGGGCTTAGTAAAAAAGGGGATAACTATGCATTTAGTTATTATATTGAAATATTTTTAATATTTCAAGTATAAGAATTTCCCTTCGTTTGAGCTTCATATCCTAGTAGACATCCCTCACCCTATCATCTATGGTAAGGGTAAGAGGTCATCGTGTGCTCTCTCATTTCCCTTGGCACCTATATCTCTTCCTTAAAGGGTACTATTCATCCCTTTAGTTGATCCTAGAGAAAAATGAGGAATGACATCCATGGATGGGCCTACAAATGTTAGTTTGATATAACCTCCTACCTCATTGATAAGGCCTTCCTTAGTACCTCTCTTGACATCAATAACCTCCACCATGGATCAAGATTCTATCAAGCCTTCCCAAGCTTCTCTTCTGGGTTCGTACCTATATTGGAACCAACTTGTGCATGAGTGTAAGAATCATCAATGGGTGAGGGCCTAGGAACATGAGGATGCTTTGAAGGCCAAGAGTGAATTTTTAATCCATGTATTAGTGTACCTTGGGGGTTGTTGATGGGCCTTTCCCTAAAAGGGTCTAGGTCTTCATCTCTCCATCCCTAGAACTATAGCTTATCACTTCACTTCCTAACATCCCATTATTTTCTCAACTAATTAACATGTTGCATACATATGTGGTGTCTAGTGTAGTCATGTCTTCCCATCTTGTGAGATTGACTAATGTTCATCCTTACTTTCCAAGGTTCTTAGGCTTGCTATAGTGGACAATAAATTGTCTCCTACATCATTCAAGAGAAAGCTTGAACAGGGCCCTATGTCCATGTTCTGTCATTAGAATTTTTTTCCTACAACCTCTTTTTCTACATTAGTGATTTCTATTGAGGAAACCACACCTTCTCCTTAGTTTGCACCACCCGTTTTTAGAGGTCAACAATGAGGCTCCTTCTACCTTGCCTTAGTTTGAGTCACTCATGTCCTATGAGGCATGTACATTTGACTAGCTTGAGGATATTCTAACATTGATAACAATCTTCACAAGTTCACTGACTCTTGCCTTAGCGGAGCTCTCAGATGAGAACTTTGAGGCAACATCATCCTTGTCTCTTTAATTCATCCTTGGTCTTGAATTTGTTGGATAAAACTTCTTTCAGAGTATGAAGCTTTTGTTTCTAGTTTGAAAAGTCATTTTTAATTATAGGGAGTGCTTATACTACACCATCATTCAATTCACTTAGAAATGTTGATACTTGAACAAAACAAAATTGATCATGTCATGTCCCCATTTTCAGAATAAGATTTAGTAATAAATAATAAAAATAAATAAATAAATAATAATAAATTATAATATAATTTATTCTAATAATGAAAAGATATAATATATTGATTAATATGATATATATTAATAGACAAATATAATAATATATTATATAATAATAAAAAATATTGTTAGAATTATATAGTAATTAAGTATTATTTATTAAATATAATATATTAAAAATATATATATCATGTCAATGGGCCCTTGGTCTACTGGTGAAGTTGAATGGTTCTCGATGAGCCCACTAGGGATCATAAAAAATAAAATATTTTTTATACAAGGAATTTTAAAAATATTTCAATATAATTAATTTTTTTTAAAAAAAATTGATAAATAAGCAATTTTATGATTTTTATAATAATTAAAAAAACTTAAAAATTAAAATTTTAAAATTTCAACAAATTGTTGTCTCTAAGTTTTTAACATGTAAAAAACTAAATCTAAAAAATATGTTTAATAATAAGTATATTTTAATAGATAATCTCATACAAAATGTAAGTTTTCTATAAAAATAATAAAAAGTGCTATATGCATAGTTTCTAAAATAAAATTTATCCAAAAAGATAACTGATTTTTCCACCCAATCAAATTATAGATAATTAATTTTTTCAATATGTTTGCTTGGAAAAGCAGCAAAAGAATTAAAGGAATCAAATTGGGAGGAATAAAAAAAATCCAGTGAAGAAGGAATATAAAACAAGGAAATACGGGGAATATATTTAAGGTACCAAACAATCAATGCAAGCCAAACCTTATATACAATAAAACAAACTTTAATAATATCTCAAAAATATTTATAAATAACTTAAAAATTATTTTATAATAATAATATTTATATTTCAAACATTCCGATATAGTCTCGATGATTTGTCCCAGATGTGTATACAAGGCAGATTTTTATTCTAAAAATAGATAAATATGAAAATTTATGAGAGGAAAAAGAAAGAAAGTTTCTAAATTTTTTGACGAATGAAAAAGAAAAAAAGGTTCTATTATGTAGATTATGAACTATATATGAATATCACTCATTGCCCAAATCAGTGTAAATTGAAATACAACATTTATCGTAGCAATGGCTGGCAAGGTTGTTTATGTCCTCCTCATCTGTGTTATTGTAGCAACACTTTTGCCTAGCATATCAAGCAGAGAGCTAGGATCAATAAAGTCATATGTATCTTATGTTTATTGTATTGTATTTATTTTCTATAATTTAACAATTTTGTGCAATGCTAATGTAAAATATGTTGGAAAACAACAATTAACAGATGCTCCTGGGCTTGTTGCGAGTATGATTCTCACCATAGATGCGCAAGTCTTTGCTGCCTTCCCACTGTAAGAAAGGATTAATTCAAATTCAAATTTGTTTGTTTTAATATGAAAAATAGTTTTACTATTAATTTTAAATTTTTTCCTTTTGTATTTGGTAGGAGGATGTGTCTTTTTCATTGGAGCAAAGAGCTATAGCTAAGAATCCTGGCAAAGAAAATTTAGAGCTTGCCAATAAACAACCATAGAAGCATTTTTTAATAAAATGTGTTGGTATTGATAATTATGTTATATGTAGTTCTATCTTAATTATATATGAATAAAAGTTTAGTAGTTCTTATTCTTTTTATGCACATTATCTAATCTAGTTAATTGAAAATTAAATTGATCAATTGAATTAAACTATTGTTCTATTTTTTTTGGTTTTATAAGAGCGGGTCACCATGGTTAATGGTTCTATGATCATTATAATTTTTAGCAGCGTCATAAATAACATGTTTGAATGAAATCGTTGATAATAAATTTTAAAATGCATTATTGCTTTTTTCTTAATAAAGAATTCTTATTTTTCATTTTTAAATAGTAGCAACTCCACTAAAATAGAAAAAGATTCGATTTTATCCTTTAAGTGGGTGGTAAGTATATTTTTATAAATAAATTTAGTTTATTTATTAGCATATTTATATTTTAAAAAGATTATGAGAGATAAATATTAAAATATTTTAATAAATTCATAAGTTAATTTGATTTTTGTTTTGATATTTTTATATTGAAAATTAAAGTATTTTATTAAATTTCGTCAAATAATTAAAATTATTTTTCCTTCTCATTTTTAATAATATATATTTTTATTTAGTAATTACAATAAATATTATTTAGATCATGGTTTTTTTAATAAAATTAATATAAAATGATATAATTTCATAGGTATGTTAACATTACAAAATTTAAAAAATATTTTATAAATGAAAAGAGTTGGAGGATATTATTTTTTTTTATCAAAAATAGTTATTATTTTGAAATATACTTGACATTAATATAATGGTCAAAACAGTAAGTACATAATAAAGAACAAATATAATGTGTTTAGTTTATCTTAGTTGTGATTTTTATAATTATAGAATAATAGTTCTTTCTAATTAATATAATGAAAGACAAAAGTGACTTATGATTATTATTTAATTTAATTTAATAAGTTGTTATTGTTTGAATGAGTCTTTTATCTAAAAGTTTTTGATTACATTTAATTTTTAAATCTAAAAATTATTGAAAAAATGTTAATTATCTACAAGATATAAAAAAAATGTAAGAAAACATTACCTATCTTAAAAGGAGTTATCTCATGCTCTCCTCAAATAAATCATAATGAATAGCTTAGAAATAGAAGAATGACAAAAAAAAAAAAAAAAAATTAATGACGCAACAAGAATTGTATGGTGCTTGAGCCGAATACTAGCCACTAGCTAGAAAAATTTCTTTGTTTGAACTTATGAAGGTTAAATCTTCTTAATTGTGTATATAGGTAATATTTTACTTATACTTATTTTCTTCAACCTAGAAAACCAATAAGTTATGTGAAAACCATAGATATGGGAGTAAACAATAAATGAAGAAAACCTTCTAGGATATGAATGTTTGTGCCATGGAAATGGGAAAGGAAGTGGATCTTTTAACAATTTTGTATTAAGGGAAATAAAAAAGGATGTAGTAAAAATAAATCCAAAAAATTGTATTAGAGAAATCAAGAAGAATGTAATAAAAATAAATCCAAAAAACTTTAATTCTTTAAATTTAAAAGATGAAAATTCTTTTTTAAATATCTTTATTAGGGAAATCAAGAAAAAACTTTATTTCTTGCAAGTGATATATTGTTTCAAGTTTTCCAGCTATGTATGCTTCAATTTCCAGATCTACCCTGTAGAAGAGCACCCTATCTTCTAGCAACGATATTCATTCTCATTTGGAAATGATGTATTATTTGAGAGGCAACCCACATCATTTTCAGCAAGGTCCGCAAATTCGAGTTTCTAGATCGTGTATTGTGGGTTTTGGTGTATGGTCCCTAGTGATAATATTATTTCATCACCAACATTTTGTTGTTGCACTTTTTTTCTCTATTGCATTGATACCTTTGCATCTTATTATGTTTTTGCAACAATATATTTAGTCTGTGTTTGAGGACTTGACAATTGCATTTGCATCTTCTTATGTTTCTGCAATAATATATTTGGAGTTCACTATCTTGGGTAGCATTTGCTTTAGTAATTTTGTGTTCTCCATCTCCCTAAGTGCAAACAAGGATGAGACTAATCACAATTAAGTTAGGATCTTCTATTTTGAGAATAATCACAATTGAGTTAGAATCCTCTATTTTGACACTAATCACAATTAGGTTAGGATCTTGTATTTTGATGGTCACCAGATCTATAGGTGATTGGAAATGAACTGGATTGTAATCGCGCTATGTATGGATTGTATAAGTTGGCAACACTTCTATAGATTATTAGCAAATCAAATCCTTGAAAATGACTCACCCAAACTGGTGTGCGGAACTTAGAATCAATGCCCAGGTTTTCCATGCCTCTGCTGAATCTTGGACCTATTAAGAACCATAATAGAGGGCAAGATGATGGTCATTCAAATGAATTTATAATCTCAGATTTACTTCCCAGTAAAATGCATTACAGAATTTGATCGTAATAAATTATGTTTAGTTGACCCCATAAGAAAACTAGTGACAAAATCTAGACCACAAATTGTAAGGACAATAGAACATAAATGCAGAAAAAGAGCAATCTAAATATCAGATGGCTTAAGAACTAATTATAAAATATAAACTGATAAATACAGCAAGTAACATGCCATAAAAATAACACTATATCATAATGTATATAATATAGAAGTATCCAACCAGTAACAATTAGATTTTTTCAATATATGATACAAAAATAAGGGAAACAACAATGCAAAACAAATCATAGCAAGATCTCAAATAGTCTTCAACAAAATCCGGTCTTTAGTTGTTGTGATGCAAGACATTTTTATTACATTAATTGGCTAAGAATATTTCAAAGAGGCTTGATCAAAACTCAGTGATTAATTATTTTGATGCACAATATTTTCATTACCATTAATAAATTCTATTAAGGCCCCTGCAATAGAATCCTTGGATATTGCTTCATTATTTGGTATATTATGAACTCATGGTCATCAAAGTCACTAACTTCATTTTCATCTTCTTCACATGTCAACATAATATTATGCAAAATACAACACACAAAAATAGTCTTTGGTAGCATTTGCAGATTTTGATGACAAATTTTTGAATTCAAAATTTGCCAAACACCTTTTAGCTTTCCAAATGCACATTCAACAACAATAGGAGTTGAAGATAGTTTAAAGTTAAATAAATTTTTTATCATCAGTTGTAGCTCCACTAAATGGTGTGATTAACCATGGTAACAATGGATATCCGCCATTTCCAAAAATGTACTTCCTTATATTTGATGAACCAATAGAAACTAAACTTCCATTTAACCTCTCCACCTTCACATAGCTTGTAGAAGGAAGAATTTCTTAGGAGCCTAACATCATTAATAGATCTAGGCCAACTTGTAGAAACATCCAGGAAACATATATTACTATCAAAAATTACTTGTAATGACATACTGTACTTGTGATCACGATCATACCAATCAGATGAACATTCATTGGTTAGAAGCTCAAAATTAACATGTGTTACATCTATTGCCCCACAACAATTTGGTAAGCCTTGTTTTTGGTGAAACCCTTGCTTAACAAGTTCAAGTGTTGAATGGTCATTTTCCATTGTATATAGTATGGAAAATTACCCTACATAACATTTATGAACTTTGTCACAACTCTTGCAGCTGTTGACTTTCCACATCGAAAAAGTTCATTGATGTTAATCATAGACATTCCAAATGATAGTCTTAAATTAGCAATAGCAACCTGTTTCTCAACTGGAAGTACCCTACCCTTGATAGATGTTGCTAAGGATAGAGGTATATCACCTTGTTTAAGATCTTCATTCAATGATTCACATAGAAATTGAAATAATGCATATGCCAACCTAAAGACACTACAAAATCACTTGTCATCACAATTAACTTAAAAAATATAATGGTCCCACCAATGCGAGGAACGTGGTTTGATATACCACTCACCACTGACCTTCCCTTTCTATTGAGAATTAGAAAAATTTGAGTTGAGTACATTTTGTTGTTCAGAACATATTGCATAAAGCTCAAAATTTATTTCATCTTCCTCTTCATCATCTAAACAATGAGAAGCTTGTGATGATTCTTTCTTATGTTTATTTAATATGTTTGTTGAATCTAAAACATCACAAAAAATGTGCAATGCAATTTTTTGTATCACTGAAAGACATTATAACAATACCTTGACTCTTTTTTTGCTATTTGTATCCATCACCTATGCTGCAAAATTAAAACTTATTAATAAAAAAGTGTACTAGAAAAAAGAAAGGAACTACCATGTTCTAAAAGTACATTATAAATAGTGTAATTACAAAAACAATGATACCATTCTACACAACAATATACATCAATGCAAACATGAAAAATTGAAGTCCATCAATGTTACCATACACAAGCCTAATTAATGACAAAGAATCAATACAAAAGGATGAGAGTGTTACACAGATAAATGTTATTATAGTTAAAAAAGATGAACATTGTTCATAAGTAGTTCCACACAACTTATTAGTTTTATTTCATAGATTTATGCTACTAACAAATACAAATTCAATCATCTTTGGCATATGATGCACCGATTTTCAACATTTCTTGACCAATATTATTTAGTGTTGAAACCATGCTCATTTGGACATTAATTTTTTGCTCTTCAAGTTTCTATAACCTTTCTTCAATCAAATCATCTTTACTCATGGGGTATATGCACAAAGATGGGGGACCAAAAAGGTGCCACTTTCCTTTTTGGCACCCCAACAACCACAGTGCGTACACACTAAAGTGCGTGCACCCTATAGGGTGCACGTGCTATGTCTTGGGAAAACCCAAATATGTAAAGTAAACACATAACACATAACACCATATATGATTATGGGAAAACCCAAATAGGTAAAAATCCCAATGGGAATTGACACCCACTAAGAACTACACTAGTGTATTATGATCCCTGTTAGAAGATCTTACAACAACCCTGTTAGGAGTTGATCTTTACAATGCATTAAGTACAGTGACCTGGTTAAGGGTTGCACCTTGTTAGGAGTCTTTTACAATTAACCCTATTAGGGGTGAGGATGCACTATCTGAGAGCTCACTTCTCAATGAGAAGGCTTCAACCTCTTAGATATCAGATACACACTATATCTGCCAATAGCAAACTGCTGCTTTGACACTGCTTGTCTGATCAGTTCCTTTTGTGTGCTGATGCTTTAACCTCTTATAAAGCTCTAAAAAATTCTAACTACTCTTTGTATACTTCTACTCTGCTACTATCAAATCTATATCTCATCACATGTTCAAATACAAAGCGCATGTCTTATTTATATGTGCAAACAAAACTATTCACTAGGTCGGCCTTCAACCTATTACATACAATGCTTCCAAATGAATTAGCTCAATCATGTTTACATACAATGATATTAACATGTCTAAAATAGGCACATAGCCTTTACAAAATAATATTATACATGCTAACCAAAATACTAACAGTCGGCTCTATGCTTTGTTATGTTCTGTCGCTCACTGTCTGTGACACTTCAACTCACTATATCTTCATCATACTAACTCAGCTGATCATGCACTCTTAGACTTAGCATGATTACATACTCAGAAGCTTATCTTCAAGGGTTCATACCATAACTCAGTCATATGCACGTGCATCGATGCTCTGTTCATCTGGTGCTTTGTTGACTGTCCACTCTTCCATACTTAACCAAATTTTGATCTTATGAGTAAGTGCGCTGACTCGAAAACTTCATATGACTTTATTTCCATAATGAAAACACTTAATTATAGTCATATAAAATAGTATAGTCAACTTTCCAACAATCTGCCCCTTTGTCATTAATGGCAACAAAGGAATATGGTGAAGTTACTAACTGTATCTTACAAAAACTTTCTAACATATACTCTATCTTATATCTCCCTTATACTATATACTTTACTCCCTTTTTACATCATATATACTGCTCCAGATTCTCCCTTAATATATACTCTACTCCCCCTTTGACATTAATGACAAAGGTGCTAAAAAAAAAGTGTCTACAAGTACTTCCAAAGTGAGTACATCCGGATATGCAATCTTCAAGTTCTGGATCTCTTGCTGCCAAAATGCTTTCAGTGCATTTATAGTTTGAAGATGGGTGCACAAAGCATAAGTCAGCTTCTCCATCTTCTCCAATTTTGAACTCGGTCCTTGATCATATGTCACCATCGTGGCATCAATCTCTTTGATGTTCTGATTTAGCACATCCAATGAGGGTGCAAGAGAATTTCTTAGTTGAGTTTGCCTTGCCCTTATCCACTTTCTTTTTCATATCTTAGCCATTTCTTTTTCTATTTTCTCTATCTTATCCACTTGTCCTTGGTAGACATTTTTACACATATTTAAATATATGGAGGGATCCTCCACTGATTTCCTTACTGCATCTATCATAGCTTCTACTTCCCGAATTTTCTTGTAAAGGTCTGTAGTCAGTTTGTCTTGGTTCATAAAATCTGCTATTATCTGTCTTCCCTTAGCTGCAAAATCTTTTAGCAATGCTCGACCAACTTTCAAAGAGCTAAGATCAAGTGTGAAGTTACCTATCAATTCACTTAGTCTCTTCTTAAGATAATTCTCTTCTGCAACTTTGTATGTTGATTCTTCTAGAGTAGAGAAGTTTGTTTTAAAGCTTGTCAAAATGGTACTTACATCTTCAACTAAATGAATATTTACCACTTTTTTGTCTTCAGGCAATAGAATGTTTAGGATGTTGACTGATTCAACAAACAATGGATTCCTCATAACTTGTTTCTCCTTTGCCTTTTCCATTGCTAGCACACTGATCTTAATCAAGTCTTTTTCTCCCCATGAGTCTAGACTTGTTGTGTCAGGGGTCAAACTTGAAAACAATGACAATGATGGCTTAGGAGTGATGAGTATATTGTCCATGATTTCAGTCTTAACCTTTACTGGCATTCCAATAAATGGCTCTTCTTCAAGTTCATCTACCTTTTCTTCTTCTTCTTTTTCTTTTTCTTTTTCTTTCTCCTCTTCTTCTTCTTTCTCCTCTTCTTCCTCAATCTGAACTTCCTCTTGCTGCTTAGGTGAATTATCACCACATAGAATTTTAGCCTCTTCTTTACTTACAAAGGCTTCCTCAAACTTATCCAAGTCCTTATCAATGGCCGCCATTGATATCTCCATATTATCAATCATAATTGTATCATCTTTTGTTCCAGTCATAGGTGCAGAATCCTATGGACCTGTTGTAGGTACATTTGGGATCTCAATTGCTTTTACTTGCTCAAAGGATATTTGAGTTGTGGGTGAAAATGGTGGATGCATGTGTTGTTCCAAAAATACCTTCTCAAAGGCTTTCCCAGTCTCCTTTACAACCAACTCATAGTCCTTGTTCATGATGTGCAAAGTTCTCATCTTGGTTCTGAGGTGCGGCTTTACCAAATCCATTAACAAAGATTTTTCTTCAACTGAACATACTGGTAGGTTATCATCTAGTGTCTTCTCTCTTATTCTGAAATCTTCTTCAATAGCTTGTCTTTTCAATGTATCCAAAATGTCCCAAACTTGATCTGGAATGGTTGTCTTGAGTTCCAGAATAGTCTTCTTAAACTTGATCATATGCTTGATTAACATATCATGAATCTCAGATTTGTCTATCTCATGATATTTGTCATAAAAATTAGCTATTTGATCAATTATTCCCTCATCTACTACTATTGTTCTCAATACTTTTAGATTTGGTAGGAATCCTACCTCAGGAGGTGGCTAAATGTTTCTGCCTTGGCTTCTTGTGGCTCTTGTTGATGGATGGCTTCTGACAGTCTTCTTTTTCCTCTTAGGTATCTTACTTGTCTCAGGAGATGCTTCAGTGGACTCCAGATCAACAGTAGGAATGGGTGTTGAAGTGATATCAACAGTATTTTCCTTGGGAACATCATTTTTCTCTATTTTTACTTTCTTCTCCTTAGGGTCATCAGTCTTCTCTATTTTCACTTTTGAAGAGGGTGCACTCTCAAGTTGCATTGCAATCTTGGCTTCCCTTTCCTTATCCAAGTCATCTTGAGTGACACCATTAATCTTGAGTGTCTCAAAGGTGATTTTAGAAGCTTTCCTCTTGGTTGTAGCATTGTTCAAGACTGCATCTATTTGTCTTATCTTTTCCTCATAGGTACCCCATCTTGGTTCATTGGGATCCTTCGGCACTGATAGGAGGAATTGTGCATATGCTTCTAGGATATGTTCCTCCACTTCATAACCAAGTGGATGAATCCACTTAGTTCTAGGTTCCACTACTTCCATGAAAGTGATGTTTGTGTCCACCATGAAGCAAATAATATGTTTATACTTCTCCACAATACTCTTAGGTATCCTATACCTCCTCTACATCTTTATTCTGAATGTTTTAATTTCCAAATCCATGAAATCTCTCAAGGTACTCTTAGATGATGCCTTGAATGAAATTTGAGGCATGGTAGGCAGGCTCCTATCTAAATAAAGATCTAATACTTTTCCAACTAAATGGAAGTACATATAGATTATCAGTGATCCAAACCTGAATATCTTGCTTTTGTCATGCTTGATTTCCCTAATATTGTCCATCAACTGTGTGTGCAAGATCTCAAACAAGTTGAAGTCTCCATTTTCCTTTACAATTCTGATGGTTGTTAAAATAGTGGTTGCGAACACACTATTTGTCCTATTTGCATGCTGGAATCTATATCCAAGTATCATAGACATGAGCTTGATATATTTTTCTTCAATTGGATCAATTGTCATACCATGCTTATCACTCCAAGATTTGCAGGCTTGTTCTACTTGTTTTCTTACATCCTTGCCACTAGGAAGAATGGCACCAGTCTTGGGTAGTCCTGTCATCTCATAAATGAGATCAATGGTTATTATAACAAGGACTTCTCCTATCCAAAACAAGTCATCATGTATTCTGCTCAACAAAATCTTGATCCATTCAAATTCATAAAATTCATATGCGGTCGCATATTCTATGATAGGGCTGTTTTCCAAGTGCGCAAACTCATCAATGAATGTTTTGTCTGGATTCATCATGGTTTCCATGTGTGACCTGATTCTATCTAGTCCTACTGGTTCCTTTTTATAGTAGATATATGCGTGTATATCCTCTACGTGCATTACTCCTATTGGGGTTTTAGAAAATGCTCCTTCCAAATCATCTAGGATAGACTTGAATGGATGCTTCTTAAATATGTACCTCTTTATTTCAGCAACATCAAACACAACTAGAGTAGCCATAAATTTTTTAATCACTTCAAATAAGTTTCCAAGGGTTTATGAACTATCACGACCAAACTAGGGCTTTGCAAACAACTTTCAAACTTCTTCGTTGATAAACCAACTGCAATCTTTCAACTCTTAACTGCTTGATCTCCTGTACTCTCCAAAGGCTCAAACTTGAATGCAAATATATGAATAATGGATATTTAGTGACTTTAAAACAACTTTCCTCCATTAAAGCTTACCGCATAAACACAGAATGCCATAGAGAATTTCAATCTCCATTTCTGCCATCAATCAGGCAGTGCGCTCTTGCATACTGCATCACATAGTAACCAAACTGCTATAACGAAAGGCACATACTCTGAGGGTGAGTATACCAGTTGCGCAGGGGTCTAGAGCTAATCTAGCTCCCCCTATGACCATGAAGGCTATTTAACCATAAATAGGAGGTGCGTCCATTGAAGATACATCCTAACCTATTTCACCAACATTATCTATCTTTTCTTCCTTCCAAATCATGCTCGCATCTTCTGTAGCTTTCACAAACTTGACTTCTCCATATTCATCCAGAATTGACTTTTGTGACTTATTAGGGCTTTCTTGTCTTTGCACTTTTGATCTGCAAAACTTAGAGGTGTGTCCAGCCTTGTTACAAGAGTGACAAATGACTAGAGACCTTTTATACCTCGACACATTGAAGTGAGTTACCAATTTTCACTGTCTAGCTATATGACCATTATAATTACATATCTGACATGTAATGTTCTAAGTACTTCTAACATTTTTCTAAGGATGATTTCTCTGACTTTGCTAATTCTAATTTCTTTGATTTGATCTACAATTCATAGCTCTATGACCAAACATATTGCATCAATAATAGTAACCATTGAAAGGTCTTACCTCTTTATAATCTCTTGCTATGTGTGCATGCTCGTTACAAGCATAACAAGTTTTGTTTATAGGCTTGTGCTCATCTTTAGATGGTTCTACTTTAGCTTCAGTATTATCTTCAATTTTCTTATCTTTTTTAGGTTCTTCAGGAGATTTCATTCTATCTCGCATAGCATCAATCTGAACTTAGGCTTCGTTGTATCCAATACCAATGGTATCTCCTTTTAGCTTCTGAGTATACAACTGTGACTCTATTAGATCTTTTCTTGTGTGCAAATTGTCAATATGATTATTTTCTTTAGTCAATTTAGATTCCATCTGCTTCTTGATGTTCTCTAACTCCAAGATTTTCATGTTTGCTTGCCTCAGTTCTTCATCCAACAACTTTTTTTCTTTGACTTGTTCTTCATAGACTTCTTGATTGTTACATAGCTTTTCATCCAACTCTTCAATCTAATCCTTCAGAGATGTGTTTTCCTCATTTAGCTTTTTGATCATTTTCCCTAAATCACTTGTTGAACAATCTTTCAAATCATTTCTTAGTTTCTTGATGAATACGTGAGAGCCACTAACCTTTAATTTTAGTTCTTCAATTTCTTTCTCAGATCTATCAAGGTCTTCAACGGATGCTTCAGCAAGATTCTTCTTCAGATGTTTCACTTCTTCCGAATCCATGATCTCCTCAAGTGGTTAAACTTGTCTTTAGAGGACCACAACTCTGATACCAATTGTTAGGAATGGGAACACTGAGAAGGGGGGGGGGGTGAATCAGTGTTCTATATATTATTCTTTTATGATATCTTGAACCTTAACTCAATTTATTTAGTACTGAATTAAATAACAATGCAAGTAAAGTAAACACATAACACATAACACCAGATATGATTATGGGGAAACCTAAATTGGTAAAAACCCTGGTGAGAATTGACACCCACTAAGAACTGCACTAGTGTATTATGATCCCTGTTAGAAGATCTTACAACCCTGCTAGGAGTTGATCTTTACAATGCATTAAGTACAATGACCTAGTTAAGGGTCGGACCCTTTTAGGAGTCTTTTACAATTAACCATGTTAGGGGTGAGGAAACACTGTCTGAGAGCTCATTGCTCAATGAGAAGGCTACAAACTCTTGGATATCAGATACACACTATATCTGTCAATGGTGAGTTGCTGCTTTAACACTGCTTGTCTAATTAGTTCCTTTTGTGCGCTGATGCTTTAACCTCTTGTAAATCTATACAAAATTCTAACGACTCTTTGCATACTTCTACTCTGCTACTATCAACTCTATATCTCATCCCATGCTCAAATACAAAGGTGCATGTATTATTTATATGCGCAAACAAAACTATTCACTAGGTCGGCCTTCAACCTATTACATACAACGCTTTCAAATGAATTGGCTCAAGTGTATTTACATACAATGATATTAACATGTCTATAAAATAAATACAATAGGCGCATAGCCTTTACAAAACAATATTATACACGCTAACCAAAATACCAACAGTCGGCTCTATGCTCTGTTATGTTCTACCGCTCACTGTCTGTGACACTTCAACTCATTGTATCCTCATCATACTAACTCATCTGATCATGCACTCTTAGACTTAGCATGATTACATACTCAGAAGCTTATCTTCAAGGGTGCATGCCATAACTCGGTCATACACATGTGCGCTGATGCTCTATTCATCTGGTGCTCTGTTGACTATCCACTCTTCCATACTTAACCAAATTTTGATCTTATGAGTAAGTGCGCTGACTCCAAAAATCTATATGACTTTGTTGCCATAATGACAACACTTAATTATAGTCATATACAACAATATAGTCAACTTTCCAACAAGGAAGAGGATCATGGAATGATGAATGATGATTTTCTAAATATGACATTTGGAATTGACACACAGGTAAATATTTTCAAGTTCATTAAATTTATTTGATCATATTTCATTTATAAAAGAATAACTAATTAATTTAGTATCTATTGATTATGATCAAAATTCAGAGCAAGAGTGTCGGTGGCGGTGGTAGTGGTAATGATCCTCCAGTCCCCTTCTACACATTGTCATCAACTCCTCAAGTATGTATCGAATAAATTATTTTAATTGTTATATTTGATTATTATGTAATTATATGAATGATTGTATCAGAACTTATTGTGCATGTGCATTAGTTCACTAGTGGACCATCGACATTCACAATAGAAAATGAAGGGCATTGTGCCACTTTCCTTGAGGTATCTTTATTTGCATGTTAATTTGATTTACTTGATTATATTTAATTAATAAATTAATGAATAACTAAGTTACTAGAAAAATTATGATCAAAATCCAGATGCAAAGTGGTCATTGTGGTGATCACATTCTTTCACCTGGCTTTGTGACATCATCATTGAGTCCACAAGTATATATGTAATAATGCATTATAATTAACATGTCAGTAGTGCATTCTTATATGAATAGTTGTCTTATAAATTGCCATGTACATGTGCACTAGTTGAATGTTGGAGCTTCGACATCGACACCGCACACTGAAGGATGTGGCGGAACCTTCACAGAGGTATCATTTATTCATTAGTAGGGTTGTAAAAGATATATGTAATCTTGATAACTACATAATACTTTTTTTGTTTCATTTTTAGTTATTGACATCAGAGACTCCTCCTTTTGTTCATGATACTTTGGATCATGGAGTAGCTGCAGCAGTAGCTAGTTCTGAAGCACTGACTGAGATATGAAAGAGATCACTTAATTTTAATTGAACTATTTTAATAGTTTTTATTGAATTTTATAAAGATATTCATGTATGTATTTTAATTATTATTTTTATCATTGTTGTAGGGACTTATTACTCTAGATCATCATCATGTGCCTTCAGTGGATGTACATAGTGACTATTTGCTAGCGATAAGCGAATATTCTATTTTATGTCATTGTATAATTCAATTTTGATGTATATTAGTTATTGGTGCTTAATTTTTTTTATCAGCTAGAGTTGCAAAAGAGTCTAAATAGGAGAACTAGTGAGTGCACTTGGAAAACTACAACATCCACTGCATCTCCATCAATGTGACGATCGAAGATAGCTCGAGATTTGTTTTCTTCCCTTGGCAGGAAAGGACTAGATTAGGGATATAAATTGTATGTCTATATGACATTAGTGGACACATTTTTTGTATATTGTATAAGTGACACGTTGTACATCCATTTGGCTTTGAGGAAGCCAGTTTATCTGTATTGGATATATTCGATGTATGACATTATTGGACATATATATTTGGCTTCATGCCAAATATATATTTTTTATGTTTTAGGTATGTAATTCATGTGTTTGGTGTATTGATGTATACTAATTTATGTTTATGTGGATGTCTTATGCTTTGTAAATTTCCCATGCCTTATAGTTATGCTTGTATGTTTATCGATGTATATTGTTACATGCCTTATAGTTATGCTTGTATGTTTATTGATGTATATTGTTATTGTATGATAAATATTTTATTAGAATATGAATGTGATGCAGAGGTGGTGTAAGACACTCTGAACCCATACCCTTATAGAAATACAAGAACAATCAGCAACATGTGAGACAATCTTCTCACATCGAACATCCTTCATAAGGATCCATTGTTCAGGCTTCATCCAATGCACTTGCATTGGTTGGCTCCAAAATATCAAACTATCGTTCTAGGACTGCTCCTAGTAAGCTTCACTACTCATAAAATGACATTTTTTTCCACATCTTCCCAAAAGACTTCAAAAAATAATCAATGATATGGATACCCTTTTGCAAGTTTTAAAACATATTCCAAATGCAACCTAGCTTGTTTTGAGACAAACTACTTTAAAATTGTTGATTCCGTTTTGCTAGAGAGGCCTAATTCACCTATTTAACAAAGAAACCCTACCATGGGTAATCTCCCAGACCTTTCCCTCTTCAACAGTCCTATGAAATGGATCTAATGAGAAGAATATGCCATCAATTCAACTCTATGACACTTCTAGATATGAAAGCCCCAAATTGGTCTGAAAAACCCCTATAAATTAGGGCTCTCTCAATGTATGACCTCCCAACACCATACCAACCAAATGAAAGTTGTTCCACCATTCTTATACCATCCTCAAATGGATTCAATCATAAAATGACCACCTCCAAGGGCTTGATTCTCATCTGCTATACATATGGCTTCATTTCAATGACCCTTGGTCACTCCTCAACCCCAACAACTCCTCTAATCAATGCCCACATGAAAACCCCTTCTCATTCCTGCATTCAAATTTTTATAATGATATAATAAAATGATTGGATCAATCCCCAAGTGACAATAATTACATCAACATGTGCACTAAGTGCATTATTACAAGTTTTTGATCCTTCATGGATCAAATCATTACATAAAATGGCTTAATATCCATGTTACAACATTGCAAAGACCTTATAGGTCTTGTATCTTCTTCAAACTAATTAGTCACCCAAGTGACCCTCTTGCCTTCATTAGGGTGCCCTGCACCAGTTCTTCCATACAAACCACACCATTAGCCCTTTAGGCCTGTAGCCTTCACCAGTCACAAAATTGCCTCTCTCTCCCAATCTCCTTAAACAACTCTAGAAACCAATTAGTTTTTTAGATACCCTTTTGGATTCCATAAATCATCACCAAGTCTCAAGGTAGACTCTTTTGGACCATATACTAGATCTAATACCCTAGCACCCACCAACTAATCCTAATTCCATCCCCATTACAAAGAAACTCATAAAGATATTAACTCCCCTACCTCCCAACCAAGAAACAATCTTTTCTAAGGTCTAAAAAAAAAATATTTTCAAATTTTTAATGTCTCAACACCTACCGAATCTTCTAGCTACCAAACCCTTGTTCCTAGGGTCACACAACTAGGATCTGTTCAAAAAGAAGTTTACAATCTCTTCCAGATCATTCTAGTTGATCTAACACATCAACATTGATCCCCACATCAAAAATCCACCATAAAATATATCCACTCTTCAGGGTATTCATCCACCATAATGACTGGTGTAAGACAGGGCACTTGCTCACACAACAATCTCCTTCATTTAGTGATCTTCAAACAACATCAACTTACATCCCTACATGAAAAAACTACAAAACAAGGATATAATACATTTTTTCAATCTCCCACCAATCACAGTGGCCACAGGGGTGCAAGAGTCACTTCATTTTGGTTACTTTAACTTCTAAAGGCTGGTTGTACACTTCTAAACCAGTCACAGTCCAAAAAAAAACCAGTCAATTACTTTGCCTTAAGAATAATAATAATACTGAAACTAATGCATGAGATATATAAATGACAACCAAATCAATGTATTTACATCACTATCCAATCAAGATCACACTTCCATAAGCATTTGAATTCCAAGATGCTACCTCGCACGAGCTCTAAGATATGACCCCCTAAAGATCATCGATTTTATCCTGAGTGCACGTTGAGGGACACTTCGGTTCGGAGTGGTCTCCAGTGTTCAAGTGACTCTGTGTGCCAAATGAGGTTACTAGTAGCATTTACCCAGCCATTCAGAGCTATTGGAACATAGGGTTCGATGCTACGACTGACGGTTTGAAATATACGCAATGTTGCTCATTTCAACTGAGGAACACTACGAGTTTTGACATCAACCGAGAATGTGTTTCCAAATATAAATGAACTTGAAACTCTAAAAACTGAGATAGGTTATTGTAGGCCTCGGCAACATGGTCCTATAGCACCTGACAATTTGATGCTACCTCATATGAGCTCTGAGATATCACCCCATAAAGATCATTGACTTCATGCTGAAGGGACCTTGAGGGACACTTTGGCCTGGAGTGGTTGGTAGCGTTCGAGTGACTCTATGTGCCAAACAAGGTTTTTAGTAGTGTTTTCCCATCCATTTAGAGCTATTAGAATAGATGGTTTGATGCTACGACTGACAATTTGAAAGATACACAATGTTGTTCATTGCAACTGAGGAACACTTCTAGTTTTTACATCAACCGAGAATGTGGTGCCAAATATAAATAAAATTGGATCTTTGAAAACTAAGATAGGTTATTGTAGGCCTTAGAAACATGGTCATGTAACACCTAATGGTTTGATGCTACCTCCCATGAGCTCTAAGATATGACCCCATAAAGATCTCTGATTTCATGTTGAGTGCACCTTGAGGGACAATTCAGCCTGGAGTGGTTGGCAGCGTTCAAGCGACTCTGTGTGCCAAATGAGGTTTCCACTAGTGTTTAACTAGCCAATTGGAGCTGTTGGACAAGATAGTTCAATGCTATGACCGATGGTTTGAAAGATATGCAATGTTGCTAATTTCAACTGAGGAACACTGTGAGGTTTGACATCAACCGAGAATATGGTGCCAAATATAAATGAACTTGGATCTCTAAAAACCAAGATAGGTTATTGTAGTTCTCGGTAACATGGTCCTGTATCACCTAATGGTTTGATGCTACCTCGTATGAGCTCTGAGATATGACCCTGTAAAGATCGCTAATTTTATGCTAAGTGCACCTTAAGGGACACTTCGGGCCGGAGTGGTTGGCAGCGTTCAAGTGACTCTATATGCCAAATGAGGTTGCCACTAGCGTTTACCCAACCATTTGGAGGTTTTGGAACAAACGGTTCGAAGCTACGATCGACGGTTTGAAAGATACACAATGTTTCTCATTTCAATTGAGGAACACTGCGAGTTTTGTTATCAACCGAGAATGTGGTGCCAAATATAAATGGACTTGAATATCTAAAAAATAAGATAGGTTATTGTAGGCCTTAGCAACATGGTCCCATAGAACCTAACAATTCGATGCTACCTTGTATGAGTTTTGAGATATGAGCCCATTAAAATCACCAATTTCATGCTGAGTGCACCTTGAGGGACACTTCGGCCTGGAGTGGTCGACAACATTTGAGAGACTCTGTGTGCCAAACAAGGTTTCCACTAGCATTTAACCAACCATTCAGAGTTATTGGAATAAAAGGTTCGATGCTACGACCGACAGTTTGAAAGATACACAATGTTGTTCATTTCAATTGAGGAACACTGCGAGTTTTGATATCAACCGAGAATGTGGTGCCAAATATAAATGAACTTGGATCTCTGAAAACTAATATAGGTTATTGTAGGCCTCAACAACATGGTCTCGTAGCACTTGATAGTTTGTTGCTACCTTGCATGAGCTCTGAGATATGACCCCATAAAGATCACCAATTTCATGCTAAGTGCACCTTGAGAGACACTTCGGCCCAGAGTGGTTAGCAGTGTTCAAGTGACTCTGTGTGCCAAACAAGGTTGCCACTAGAATTTACCTGACCAATCAGAGTTGTTGCACCAGATGGTTCAATGCTACGATCGACGGTTTGAAAGATACACAATGTTGCTCATTTCAACTAAGGAATATTTTGAGTTTTGACATCAATCGAGAATGTGGTGCCAAATATAAATGAACTTGGATCTCTAAAAACTGAGATAGTTTATTGTAGGCCTTAGAAACACGGTCCCATGGCATCTAACGGTTTGATGTTATCTCACATGAGCTCCGAGATCTGACTCCGTACTGATTGAATGACTTAAAGATCAATGATTAGAGATCACCGAGTACTGAAATGATATGTAAGATAATTAAATTAGTCATTATGTTGTCATTGATGTCAACTAGTTTTGATAGTACTTATCATATTGGTTGCAAATATCTAAACATCTGTAGAGAAGGGAGAAAAGATGAAGAACTGAGATATCTACATGGAGAAAGATGGATATGATAGATGAGGATAAGGAATACTTTGGGTAACTTATTGATGAGTCTATGACTTCATAATGTTGACTTGATTATGTTGCATTAATCTATTATGAAGATGGAAGCAAAATGTTACAAGGTAGTGTGGTTAGTTGATGAAGCACTTTAGTATACACCGAGCTAGTGTAGTGTATACCAAGCGACAGTATTAACCGAGCTTGTGTTCGCCGACACATTTCTTTGTTAACCTAGTATGGATGAAAATATTAAATGCTTAAGTTTAGCTGACAAAAAATGATGAGCTGTAAATTGTTATGATTTCAAGATTGAGGATAAAAGTTTGTTATGAGATCCATGACTAAAAAAATTCAGAGAAGATCTAATGGACAGAATTGAAACGTGTAATGGACACATCTGCCGAGGAGATTTTAAGAGGCAAAATCAATGAAGGAGATTAAGCAGCAAAATCTGATGGATGATATGAAAATGGTTTATTTGTCTATATAAGAGATATGAGTTTCTTTATTGAAACATATTAGAGAAAGAAGACTGTAGAAATTTCACGTGAATATAGTTTCATGGATGACTGATCAGATTGGTTGAAGAAGAACCAAACTGCAGAACAATATTGAGCGTCAAAGAACTATTACCGAGTGAAAGTAAGTTGAGGAAGTGAATTGATATATTGATCAGAGGATTTGTATGGGCTTAGAATAGATCTGAACATCTGCAAATTGAGTTGTATTGTAATCAGATCAACTACTATTTCAGTTTAACCATTGATACAGAAAAATCTCTTAACCGAGTGGACTTAACTATCTTAAGATATGCCCTATGTCATTCAATGAATGTACATTGTTATCCTATCAACCCCATAGTGAATGTTGGTTGAACGATAACTGTTAGTCTTAAATCTTCTAACAAGGTCACACCTAACAGTGTGTTTTGTAACCTTTAACAGGGTTGGCTCTTCATTGAGCTCACTTCAGAAGAGTGAACAATATTTTGGCTTATCGGTCCCAGGTGGTTTTTCCCTTTACAGGGTTTCCACATTAAATCTTTGTGTTATGTGTTTTTGTAATGATTTACTTTACATGTTGCATATTTGATTTGGTCGGTAATCACTGTGAGTTAATTGATTGGCAATCAGTAAATGCACATATAGTTTAGTATTATATGTTACCAAGCTATAGAATTTATTGAATTTGTTTGAAGTGTTACATCTTGATAATTGGGACTGTAGGATAACTGATTTAATTGATTCACCCCCCCTCTCAGTTATTCTAACAATTGGTATCAAAGCATCAGTTGCTTGGAACAGAGTTTTAAGGACTTCAACAGAAAGATCGCAAGATGTATAAAAGGGAGGTGTCGAAGTTGAACAAGGACAACTTTACTATATGGAAAAGCTGAATGAAACTTCACATATCCAAAATCGAAGATTCTAGCTTACATCTAATGGAGAATGGCTACTTACAACCTATGACTAGACCTTTGACTCTTGATCAACTGAAGGATCGACATGAACACAACTTGACTATGATAGAGATTGCTGCTGCTCTATCGAATGCTGAATTTGAGGATGTCAAAGATTTCATTACTTCAAAGGAAATGTGGGATAAGCTTGATCAAGTCTATGGTGGTGATGTTAATGTCAAGAGAGCCTGAGCTAAAAGCCTAAGAGGCAGGTTTGACGATATGAAAATGAAAGGAGAGAATATAGTATATTATAAAAACTAAATAAAGGAGGTAGTCAATGCTATCAGAGGATCTGGTGGTATCATTGATGAAGATACAGTGGTAAGTAAAATTATGAGAACCTTGCTTCCTGCTTATACAATCATAATATCTGCTATACATGAAATGAGGTTTGCACCTGGAAATAATCTTACTCTTGATAGTCTGATTGGTAAGCTAACAACTTTTGAGATGAATAATTTTGATAATATTATTGTACCGACTGTTGAGTTTGCTTTCATGTCTTCTCTGAAGATCGGTAAGTCTAGCAGTGGACATAATATAAGGAATGACAGTGACAGTAATACTAATGATGATGAGCTTGATGAACTTGAAGCTCTTATGGCCTAGAGATTACCTAAAGGTAAGGGTAGATATAAGGGTAAATTTCCTTTAGCATGTTTTAACTATAAAGAAGTTGGCCATATTGCTGCTAGATGCCCGACCAGGAAAGAAGAAGATAGAAACAAAAATTGATTTGGTGAAGGAAGCTATGGAAGGAGAAGCAACAGAAGTTACCGACACAATAGCAGAGACAACTGAGATAAGAAGGACAAGGACAAAAAGGTATGTTACATTGCAAAAGAGAATGATACTGATACTGATACAAATGATGATATTGAAGTGATATTTGTTGTGATGAAGGATGATTCTGAGGAAGAAGAAAGGTATGTAGAAACAACACTCATTTCTAAGGTTAGTAAAAATGATACATGGATCATTGATAGTGGCTATACACATCACATCACTGGTGATGAAGAAAAGTTTAATCATCTAGAGCATTATAATGGAGGATCAGTAAAGATGGGTAATGATACACCTTGTATGGTTAAAAGAAAATTATCTTTATTGATAAATGATAAAATTAGATGTGATAATGATTATTGGGTAAAAGGATTGAACTATAATTTGATGAGTGTGGCACAACTTAACAACTCAAGTCACCGAGTAAATTTTGAAAGCAAGAAGGTAAAAATATTTGATGATAGTGGAAAGCTTGTTGGGATAGGAGTACAATCTAAAGGTAACTTATTTTATCTTGACAATGCTGAGACTTCTTGTTTACTAGTGAAAAATGAGGATCCATGGTTATGGCATAAAAGGTTATGTCATGTAAACTTTGATAACATGATTAAGATCAGTAGAAAGCAAAAGGTTAGAGGTCTGCCTAGTTTAAAAAATCCTAATCATGTTATGTGTCATGAATGTCAAAATGGGAAAATGACAAAATCTAGTTTTAAGAGTAAAGACTATTCAACAAAGAGAGTCTTGGAGTTAGTTCACATCGACCTATGTGGTCCCATGAGAACTCAGAATTACTATGGAGATAGATATTTTATTATATTTGTTGATGATTACACTAGATTGATGACTGCTATGTTTTTAAAGGAGAAATATGAGGCATTAAGATGTTTAAATGGTACAAAGAAAAAGTAGATAAAGAAACTAGGAAAGAACTAAAATGCTTGAGGTTAGATAGAGGTGGTGAGTTTATTTTTGATGAATTCACTAACTATTGTAATGAGCATGGTATAAAAAGATAGGTTTCTGCACCAAGAACACCACAACAGAATGAGATTGCTGAAAGAAGAAACTGATCAATTGTTGATTGTGCAAGGACACTAATGATAGAAAATAATGTTGCACAAATATACTGGAGAGAGGTAGTTAGCACAATTGTTTATGTTCTGAACCGAGTACAATTGAGGAAAGACACAAAAAAACATCGTATGAGTTATGGTTTGGTCACAAACTGACTGTAAGTTACTTTAAAATTTTTGGTAGCAAATTTTTTATTCTAAAAGATGATAGGAACAGGAAATTTGACTCTAAAAGGGATGAGGGAATATTTCTTGGATATTCTACTAAAATAAAAGCTTACAAGTGTCTGAATAAAGTTTCTAATAAAATGATTGAAAGTGCTAATGTCAGAGTTGATGAATTTGATGAGAAAAATGATGAAGAAAGCACTAAGGAGATAGAAGACTATGGTAGATTCACTTATATTGAGAATCTAGAGTACCTACCGAAGCCACAAGATGAGTCAAATGAACATCAAGAATATAACACTGAGGAACAACAAAGAGAAACTGAGGATCAGGAAGAAGCTATTGAGCAAGGAAATGGACTTGAACAAAATGAAGAACACAGAAGAGATCAAGTGCTTACGAGATTTGTCAGAAGACATCATCCTGAGAACCAAATCATTGGAGACAAGCAAGTTGGCATGCTGACAAGAAGTTAAGACACCACACATGCTTAGTTTGTGATTTTGAACCGAAGAATGTTAAGGTTGCACTTGAAAATGATGAATGGATAAATGCAATGAATGAAGAGATAGAATAGATTGAGAAAAATAAGACATGGACTTTAGTACCTAGACTGAAGGATAAAAATGTTATCAGTACTAAATGGATTTTCAGAAATAAGATGAATGAGAATGGAGAGGTTACAAGGAACAAAGCTAGACTTGTATGCAAGGGATATGCACGGGAAGAAGGAATTAATTATGGTGAAACTTTTGCACTTGTTGCTAGACTAGAAGGAGTCTAAATGTTACTTGTATATGTTGCACATAAGAAGTTTAAAGTCTATCAAATAGATGTTATGTTTTCTTTTCTGAATGAGATACTAGAAGAGGAGGTCTACATAGAACAACCAGAAGGGTTTGTTGATCCGAATTAGAAAGACATGGTATGTAGACTACACAAAGCTTTATATAGTTTAAAGCAAGCACCTAGACCCTGGTATGAAATATTGCGTACTTATCTTTTAAGTATTGGTTTTGTGAGAACTAGTGAGAACAACAATTTGTACATGAAAGGAGGATCTGATGATAGTATTTTGTTTGCTGAAATATTTGTGGATGATATAATTTTTGGAGGACAGGATCATATTTGTAAATAATTTGCTAATGAGATGAGAAAAGAATTTGAAATGTCTATGTTTGGAGAGATTAAGTTCTTTCTAGGCTTGTAGGTTATTCAGCAGAATGATGGAATTTTCATCACACAATCAAAATAGATAAAGGAAGTATTGAGAACATTTGGCATGAAAGATGCTAAACTAGTTGGAACACCGATGGTCATAGGCTGAAAATTAACTAAAGATAATGAATCTACAGAGGTAAACCAGACATTGTACCAATCTATGATTGGTAAATTGATGTATGTAGTACATAGTAGGCCTGATATTGCACATGCAGTAGGGATTGATGCTAGATTTTTTGCCAATCCAAAGGATTCACATATGATTTCAGTGAAAAGATTCCTAAGATATCTAAAGAAAATAGAGGAATATGGTTTATGGTATTCTAAGGAAGGAAAATTTGAACTAAGACTCTACACCGACGCAGATTGGGCTGAAAATATAGATGACACAAAGAGCACAATCGAAGGAGCATTTTTCTTTGGTGAAAGACTTGTTATCTGGACAAGTAAGAAACAACCTTGTATTTCTTAGTCTATTGTCAAAGTAGAGTATGTTGCTACTGCTACAAACTGTTCAAACATTGCT
The DNA here is from genome assembly GCA_027943335.1 of Chamaecyparis obtusa. Taxonomy (NCBI): domain Eukaryota; kingdom Viridiplantae; phylum Streptophyta; class Pinopsida; order Cupressales; family Cupressaceae; genus Chamaecyparis; species Chamaecyparis obtusa. Next base: position 639,692 of record BSBK01007229.1, on the reverse strand, counting down.
TATATCAAACAAGTGTTGGAAGGGATGAATGAGGTAATCATTGAGCCAGTGATTATATATTGTGACAACACTAGTGTAATAAATATCTCTAAGAATCCTGTAATGCATTCAAAGACAAAGCATATTTCTATTAAGTATCACTACTTAAGAGAACACGTACAAGAGAAGCAAGTAAAATTGGAATATGTTACATCTAAGGAGCAACTTGCTGATATTTTTACTAAGCCTCTATCGAAGGACACTTTTGAATATTTGAGGACTATACTTGGGGTCCGTCCCCTGTCTACTAGTCACTAATGTGATTTGGAGGTTGCATCAGACTATTATTATCAGAAGATCATTCTTGTTGATGCAACATAGCTCACACTTTGGATTCTGTCTAAGGTTGTGAAAGATTTGAGGAGTTAGAATAGAGATTTTCATATTAGTATACCGAGATACATTGTATGCATCGAACAAAAGAGAGTTACTTAGCTATTGCAGAGCTGTATGGTTTATGTTTTTCTTTGGCATTGTTGTCAAAGGGAGAGATAAATATTATGAAACAATATGAAGGAATAAAACCGTGATAATCTATCTAAGGGAGAGATAATCTAAGAAAGTTAGGGAGAGTTTTGAAGATTTGTTGCTAAGAATAGAAGGAATCTAAGAACTGAAAAGATCAAATCCGCAGAGGAAAGTCTGCACTAGTAATGTTGTTATGTAACATACTGATTAAACATATCTAATATCAAGCTAGAGAGAGCTTATTGAGCTACATCAGTTACTTACATAGTTGTAGAATAAATGTTTGGTATGTGCATGGCATATTTCATATTGATTGTGTTGCCATCAATGCCAAAGGGAGAGATTGATGAACTAAAATTGATTGAATGACTTGAAGATCAATGATTAGAGACCACCGAGTACTGAAATGATATGTAAGATAATTAAATCAGTCTTTATGTTGTCATTGATGTCAACTAGTTTTGACAATACTTATCATGTTGGTTGCAAATATCTAAACATTTGTAGAGAAGGGAGAAAAGATGAAGAACTGAGATATCTACATGGAGAAAGATGGATATGATAGATGAGGATAAGGAATACTTTGGGTAACTTATTGATGAGTCTATGACTTCATAATGTTGACTTGATTATGTTGCATTAATCTATTATGAAGATGGAAGCAAAATGTTACAAGGTAGTGTGGTCGGTTAATTAAGCACTTTAGTATACACCAAACTAGTGTAGTGTATACTAAGCGACAGTATTTACTGAGCTTGTGTTCACCGATGCATTTCTTTGTTAACCGAGTATGGATGAAAGTATTAAATGCTTAAGTTTAGTTGACAAAAATTGATGAGCTGGAAATTGTTATGATTTTGAGATTGAGGATAAAAGTTTGTTATGAGATCCACGACTGACAAAATTTGGAGATCTAATGGATGGAATTGAAACGTGTTATGGACACATCTGCCGAGGATAGTTCAAGAGGAAAAATAAATGAAGGAGATTAAGCGGAAAAATCTTATGGATGATATGAAAATAATTTATTTTTTTATATAAGAGATATGAGTTTCTTTATTGAAACATGCCAGAGAAAGAAGACTGCAGAGATTTTGTGTGAATACAGTTTCATGCATGCTGGATCAGACTAGTTGAAGAAGAACCAAACTACAGAATAATACCGAGCGTCAAAGAACTATTACCAAGTGAAAGTAAGTTGAGGAAGTAAATTGATATATTGATCAGATGATTTGTATGGTCTTAGAATAGATCTAAACATCTGCAAATTGAGTTTTATTGTAATCAATTCAACTACTATTTCAGTTTAACCATTGATACAGAAAAATCTCTTGACCGAGTGGACTTAACTATCTTAAGTTTTGTCATGTGTCATTCAATGAATGTACATTGTTACCCTATCGACCCCATAGTGAATGCTGGTTGAATGATAATTGTTAGTCTTAAATCCTCTAACAAGGTCACACCTAACAATGTGTTTTGTAATCTTTAATACGATTGGCTCTTCACTGAGCTCACTTCAGAAGAGTGAACAATATTTTGGCTTACCGGTCCCAGGTGGTTTTTCCCTTTACATGGTTTCTACGTTAAATATTTTTGTTATGTGTTTCTGTGATGATTTACTTTACATGTTGCATATTTGATTTGGTTGGTAATCAATGTGAGTTAATTGAATGGCAATCAATAAATGCACAGACAGTTTAGTATTATATGTTACCGAGCTATAAAATTTGTTGAATTTGTTTGAAGTGTTACATCTTGATAATTGGGACTGTAGGATAACTGATCTAACTGGTTCACCCCCCTCTTAGTTTTTCTAACACTCTAAAAACTGAGATAGTTTATTATAGGCCATGGCAACACGGTCCCATGGCACCTGACGGTTTGATGCTACCTCACATGAGCTCCGAGATATGACTCTGTAAAGATTGCCAATTTCATGTTGAGTGCAGCTTGAGGGACACTTCGGCCCAAAGTGGTCAGCAACATTTGAGTGACTCTATCTACCAAATAAGGTTGCCACTAGCATTTACCTGGCCATTCAAAGCTATTGACACACATGGTTCGATGCTACGACTAAAGGTTTGAAAGATACACAATGTTGTTCATTTCAACTGAGGAACACTTTGATTTTTGACATCAGCTAAGAATGTGGTGCCAAATATAAATGAACCTGGATCTCTAAAAACTGAGATAGGTTATTTTAGGCATTGACAACACAGTCTCATAGCACATGATAGTTTGATGCTATCTTGCATGAGCTTCGAGATATGACCCCGCAAAGATCATCAATTTCATGTTGAGTGCACCTTGAAGGACACTTCGGTCCAGAGTGGTTGGCAGCATTCGAGCGACTCTGTGTGCCGAATGAGGTTGCCACTAGCATTTACCCAACCATTCAAAGTTTTTGGACTAGATGGTTCAATGCTATGACCAATGGTTTGAAAGATATGCAATGTTGTTCATTGCAACTCAGGAACACGTCAAGTTTTGACATCACCTGAGAATGTGGTGCCAAATATAAATGAACTTGGATTTTTGAAAATTGAGATAGGTTATTGTAGGCCTCAACAACATGGTCCCATAGCACCTAATAGTTTGATGCTATCTTGTATGAACTCCAAGATACGACCCCATAAAGATCATCAATTTCATGTTGAGTGCACTTTGAGGGACACTTCGGCCTTGGGTGGTTGGCAGTGTTTGAGTGACTCTATGTGCCAAATGAGGTTTCCACTAGTGTTTGACTAGCCATTCGAAGCTATTAGACTAGATGGTTCAATTCTACGACTGATGGTTTGAAAGATACGCAATGTCGTTCATTTCAACTGAGGAACACTTCGAGTTTTGACATCAATCGAGATTGTGGTGCCAAATATTAAAAAACTTGGATGTCTAAAAATTGAGATAGGTTATTGTAGAACTCAAAAACACAGTCCCTTAGCACCTAACAGTTTGATGTTACCTTGCACGAGCTCTGAGATATGACCCCGTAAAGATTTTTGATTTCATGTTGAGTGCATCTTGAGGGCCACTTCGACCCGTAGTGGTTGGTAGTGTTTGAGAAACTCTGTGTGCCAAAAGAGGTTTCCACTAGCATTTACCCATCCATTTTTATTTTTTGGACTAGACGGTTTGATGCTACAACTGATGGTTTGAAAGATATGCAATGTTGCTCATTTCAACTAAGGAACACTGCAAGTTTTGGCATCAACCGAGAATGTTGTGCCAAATATAAATGAACTTGGATCTCTAAAAATTAAGATAGGTTATTGTAGGCCTTAGTAATATGGTCCCATATCACATAATGGTTCGATGCTACCTTGCATGAGCTCTGAGATATGACCCCGTAAAGATCACCGATTTCATGTTGAGTGCACCTTGAGGGACAGTTCGGCCTAGAGTGGTTGGCAGCATTCAAGTGACTCTGTATGCCAAATGAGGTTGCCACTAGCATTTATCCAGCCATTAGGAGCTATTGGATTAGATCTTTTGACGCTACGACAGACGGTTTGAAAGATACACAATGTTTCTCATTTTAACTAAGGAATACTGCGAGTTTTGACATCAACTGAGAATGTGGTGCCAAATATAAATGAACTTGGATCTCTAAAATCTGAGATAGGTTATTATAGGCCTCAACAACACAGTCTCGTAGCACCTAATGGTTTGATACTACCTTGTACGAGCTCTGAGATATGACCCCGTAAAGCTCATTGATTTCATGTTGAGTGCACCTCGAGGGACACTTCGGCCCCGAGTGGTTGGCAACGTTTGAAAAACTCTGTGTACCAAACGAGGTTGCCACTAGCATTTACCTACCCATTTGAAGCTATTGGAATAGATGTTTCAATGGTACGATATGATGGATTATGTTCGAGAGATCACTGAATGAAGGAGTTTGTTGTGTGACAAGTGCCATGTTTTGGCACTAGTCATTTTTGTGAGTGTAAATCCTTAATAGTGGATGTTTTTATGGTGGATTATAGATTTTGGGATCCATACTGATGTGTTTGATCAACTAGTTTGATCTAGAATAAGTTGTAAGGTTCCATTTGAGTAGGCCCTAGTTGTGTGACCCTAGAAACAAGGGTTTGGTGGCTAGAAGAATGGGTAGGTGTTGAAACCTTAAAAACTTGAAAATATTTTGGTTTGTAAACTTTATGAAAGACTATTTATTGGTTGGGAGGTTGGGGAGTGAATATTTCTATGAGTTTCTTTGTAATGGGGATGGAATTAGGCCTAGTGACTTCTAGGGTATTGGATCTACTAGATGGTCCAAAGGAGTCTATCATGGGGTTTGGGTAGGATTTATAGAACCCTAAAGGGTATCTAAAACAATCAAGAGTTCTTTTAGTTGTTTGGGAGGATTGGGAGAAAAAATCTAATTTGTGACTAGAGAGGGCTACTAGCCTAGAAGGCTAATGGAGTGGATTGGGTTGAAGATCACTTGACCAAACTTGGAGGGCTGGTGGAACATGGCATATGAACCATGTTAAGGTGTTCTAAGAAGTTAGAACCAGGGTGGAAGACTTGTTGGAAGATTTGACATATTGGAGGCATTAGGTGCATTGGGAGAAGGCCTAGATTTTGATCATTGGTTAATGGGAACACCAATAATGTTATGTAATCCATTAAATCACACAAGGGCTAAAGATATAACCTTAGGGTCACTTGAGTGATCCAAGGAATTATGTGAAGGTTAATGACCTATAAGGTTTGTGATTGTTATTCGATAGTTTTAGAGTTAGTTATATGGTTGTTGTCAGTTTGTTTTGGAGTTTGAGTCCATTTCATTGTGGATCCATGAGTTTGGAGACATTTATGTGGAGTTGGTGTGTGTAAAGAACCATTTTTAAAATGGTGTTCATTAAATAAACAAACATTCTCTGCAAACTGTGTATTGTCCCATGGGTACAGTCAGCCTTAGCAGTGTTTTCAAACGTGTTTTGGTGATGTGTAAGGATTGGATCATGATGTGAGGACATTGCCTTGGTTTTTATTTACCTTTCCATGCAATTTTTATAGTATTTTATTTGTTAATTAGGTAGAGTAATTAACTGGTGTTCTTGACAGAGATTGAGTTTTGTGCAGGTCGTACATAAATGACCCTAGAAGTAAGGGTTTGGCGGCTAGAACACTGGGTAGGGGTTGAGAGCTTAAAAAATTGACAATATTTTATTTTAAAACCTTATAGAAAACTATTTCTTTCTTTGGGGTCAAGGGAGTAAGTACATTTATAATTTTCTTTTATAAATGAGGGTGAATTATGCCTAGTTTGGGGCTGCTAGGTTATTGGATCTTGTATATGGTCCAAAAGAGTGTACCCTAAGACTTGGGGAGGATTTAGAGAACCCAAAAGGGTATTTAAAAAAAACAAGAGTTTTCTAATTTTTTGGGAAGTTTGAGAGAAAAAGGTTGATTTGTGACTGGTGAAGGCTACAAGCCTAAAGGGTTGTTGGAGTGGATTGTGTTGGAGAACACTTAACCAGACTTGGTGGGTTGGTGAAACATGGTACATTGACCATCTTAAGGCATTCTAAGGTGTTGGAACAAGGCTGGAAGTCTTCCTTGGAGATTTGATAACTTGGAGGCTCTAGGTGCATTGGGAGAAGCCTAGATAGTGAACCCTTGAATTGAGTTGGTTCCTTAAGGCTCTTCTATTGCCTCCCAAGTATTATGTTCCTACAAGTCATTGGCATACAATCATAAAGTTTTTTTTATTAATAATGAAAAATATTTTTATAACTCAGCTCATTAGGAGCACCGGGAGGAAAGAGCTGAGCAGAGAAAACCTTTGGTATTGCCCCAAAAAATAGAAGAGAAGGGTTGTCATTAAGTGTTACAAACTTCCTGTTATACATACAGGGTAATGCATGAGAAATTTAGTCCACCCAATTTATAGTGCTATATAAATATACATGTTATATGCACATGTATTCAAATAGATTTGACATTACAATATTTTGTATCTCCATTTAGTCTAATGAACCAATTGGATCTTCCCTACCCTTGATTGTCTCAAGTATTGCCTCATGGTCTGACTCACGAACCTTCCAAAGAGTTTTATTATGTGGTCTTTCCCCATATCTGATCAATTGGATATTTGATGCAACGATGAGACTCAAATAATGAAGAATCTTTTTGTGTGTCTCCCAATCCTTGAACAACCACAACCTAGGGTTCTTCATAGCATACCGCTTAAGCCATGTACCAGTTACAACCATTGCTCCTATAGGGTATTCTAATTCTTCACCATCGATAGCTGAGTGATCCAATTTCTTTTTTGCCTCAACACAATGACACAAATAATAATTTGTCCCTTCTTCATTGTCTTTAGGTGAAATAACAACAAAAAAAATGGCCTGTAATGATATAAACATAATGAGGACATTAGTTTACTGAATATTTATGATAAAGTACTAAATTTGAGATTATTTGTATGTGAAAAATTTACCTAGTTGTACTAGATCAGATAAGTGATCAAAGTCAATGGATGATTCAATTTCTATCAATTGCAGTGATTCACGAGGATGATAGGAGGCAAGTGGGATCAAAATACGTGTATACCATTTGTCAACTAATTCCTTTGACTTGCACCCATCCCAATCTTCATCTAAACATGATGAACAAAAGAATGTCATATTTCGTGTGTGGATACTCCATGAACTTGCATTAAAACTTCTAAAAGAGTGTATCTCACTCGATCCTATCAGTGTACAACAATCCTCATATGGTGCAATGTTAGTTTCATCCATCAAGAAAAAAAATATATGAACTGTAGACTCACCTTCATTACCTGGACCCATTGTAGTATTACACCACTGGACAATACATCTTGCATCTAAAAATGTTGCTTTCTCTTTGTACTTTAATTCTTCATGTGCTAAGGCTCTTTTAACACATGCACCTGCACCATCGTGCTCTCCCTTTCCATGACCAACCTCTATGAAATTCCACATATATTGAATTCTAGTAATCTTATGCATCCTACACAACCAATAAAACATCCAAGAATTATTGAATTCTGATGCACAATTATATGACCATATGATATGTCGATGATATGATATGCCCCTATTAGCAAAATCACCATAAAATAGTTGAAAGCAACTATGTACAAACTCTATAGAATGTGAGTGATCATCACTGATATAAAAATTATACTCCCTCAATATCTTCACATTCTCCTCTTTACTATCAGGTGAATGCATGAATGATATATGAACAAATATAGCAACCTATTGAGAGCTGTAATACTTTGCTTGCACCTCATTTTGTGGTTGTAGTGTGTAGTTCCCTACAAAGTCCACAACTAAAACAATGGTATCAAGTGGGAAGTCTCTCTCTCTCTCTCTCTCTCTCTCTCTCTCTCTCTCTCTCTCTCACCTTCTCGCTCTCTCTCTTCCTCTCTCAGCCCCTGCCACCTTCTTACTCTTTCTCTCTCACTATTTTGCAACAAGTTATGTTTCTAGAAACTAGACTCCATTATACACACTTTTAAAAAAAAAGAAAATTTGATTTTTGATTTGTTTTAAATGATTTCTAGGGGGAGCACACATAAATTTCATGTTTTCAGGATGTGTGCACTTTGTAAATTCATAAAAAAATATACATTCATAAAAAAATTAGCAAAAAAATCCAGGATAAACTACATGGCATTAACTAACTTTTCATCAGAGCGATTAATTTTATTTTTTATAAAGTTAACATTTATAGGGGGAGCACACCAGACACTATGTTATGTTGTTTCACAAAAAATAGGACCACTTTTTGTGCTCCCCAGTTTTGAGGGCCTTAATCTGCACCATTTTCAAAATAAATTAGTAGTTTAGGAACTAGATTTAGAGTATTACAACTCTTGTTCTTGTCGCATCTTAAATTTTTGAGTCTAACTATCTTCAATTTCTTGTTGAAGTTCAGAGTTTTCTGATTTTAGGATAAAAGTGGCATCTTATACCCCCTTTTTAGTGCCCCATCTTTGTGCACTTACCCCATGTGTTGTTTATGGCATTTTGTGTGCCTCTCTTCAACCATTTGTAGACTAGAAATGAGAAACTTATTGTTATCAGCGATAACATCCTTCACGCCAATTACATTTGAAATAGATTTTCATTTCTTCCTTGTGCATTGTTTGTCTCTTTCATTACCATTGTTAGGCTTCTCATAAATTTCTACGTTTTGTGTTTCAGGTTCTTGCAATGGATCATCTTCATTTGGAGGATTTTCCTCATCAAATGAAAAAATTGTATCAGATAAGTCAATAGTAATATTTCTTGAATTGATGGCTCGATCTTTTCCAAATGTGGTCTCCATTTCATCATAAAGGTTAATAATGAACTTTGCAAGAAGTTTCTTATCAATTCTTTCCCGACTTGTCATGTTCTAGTAACTATCATTCCCAAAAGGAATATTGTGTTCATAGTCTCTGATCCTTTTGTAGTCAGGTTGAATATGCTCCCAATGATCTTGACATTGGTTTTTCATGTGAAGAACATCATGAGAAGAGTAGTATTTTTGAATAATTTTCCACTTTTCAGTGGTATTTAATGCTTTTCTCATTGCACCAACAACTGATTATGTTTCTCTCTCAATTCTTTTAGCTTCAATCAGAACCATTGTGTTTGCATGGCTCCAACAAACTCTACTTTTTGATTGAGGAGTTATTTGAGGAAGTATCAAATATTGACTTTCTGTAACATCTTTTCACTAGTTTGAATTTCCTTTTCAATTATAACTTGTTCGTTGACCACTTCTTCATTGTTCACTTGTGTACTAGGAACAAAATTTGGGTAATAGTCATCATTAGAGGAAATCAAATTTTCACCCATGCTATCTTCTTAAAGCATTGAGGTGAAATTCATGAAACTATGTTGAGGAATTGGACGAGATGTAGATCTATCCATGAAAAGAAATTATTGGTACCTACAGTAGAAAAACTAAGTTTGTGAGAAACATAACTATTAATCCTATTAAAATATCATAATTAACTCTCTTATGTACCCTCAATGAAACAAAACTTGTCATTGTACATTGGAAATATTGAAGTGAAGGAAAACAATGAAACATTGACTAAATACTGAGTGCATTTAGGAGAACAAAATCAAACAACGTGATCTTCCATATTGGTTCAGGCTAATCAAACTTATCATAAGACTTTAATTGTGATAATTGTGTGTGTGAATTTTGTACCTGATCTATAGACACAACACTTCAGTAAAACATTAGAGGTTAGCTAAAATTGAAATCGTGCAATAAATGAAAAACTAAACTAACCAGATGATTTACTGCCTTCTACTAGATGCGAGTATGTATTCTTAGATTATACTAAGATCAGTGACCTTGATGACACCTAAACAAAGGATTTGAATGCAAAATCTAAATATGGAATGAATGCAATTAATCTATTTTTTTAGTTTTTTTGTGCAATTATGATAATGAAAACTTGATATGAATCTATGCTAATATGAAAATTGATATGCTAAAATGATCTAACAATAATATTCTAAATGATATGGATAATATGCAAAAACAATGAAAATCTCACAACAACTCGAATTCTCAAGATCGATTCTTCAGTCTCCAATTCGACAGCGTGAGTGTGCAATTCATGGATCGATTTCAAATGAAGAGCTGAAGTCTTAATTTATAGAAATCTAGGGCTTTGGAGGTGCATGAAGAAAATCCATAAATCACTCAAATAAACTCAAGCTGATTTTTGAGTTATTTTTAAATAAAGGATAATTAACTCACAAAAACATGCAAAAGTAGAGTTTAACTCAAAATAGAGTTTAGATTTAATTGATAATTGATAGTTGTATGCTTTTCTGATTGTGCACGTTTTATTTATGAATTAATTTAATAATAAAGTAATTTATCCTCAACTTTAACTGATTTAAAAAAATAAAACAATTGATTTATGGGTTAATCAATTATTAAATCAAACTTTTATTCCAAAATAATATCATTAAATATGACAACTTGCTTTAATCAATTAAATAAGAATTTAATCAATTAATGATAAGAATTTTGATTTATTGTCAAATTTAAATAATAATAATTAGGAATAAATATAATTAAATTCAATTAAATAATTAAGTGGCAGAATTAAATCTAATTAATTAAATATTGAGAATATTCAATTAATCAAACTATAGAATAAATAGGATTTATCGCCAAATAACTATTAAATCAAAGATAATTATGATGATTAGGAATATTACTAGGAATATTCCCCGATGCAAAATTTGAGATAATCAATTAGGGTTCGATAATGTGTCGATGTTCCTTACGTTAGGACTTTGATGTCGATTTCGTTCGATGTGTCGATATAGGAGGTTAATGAACCTATAGCCCATTTTTGGGGTATTACATTTTTCCCCTCTTTGAATTGTTGTGCAAATCGCAGTAGTTCAAAGACAGTCTGTGTATAATGTTGATTGATATCGATATGAAATTGATATGATGTTGATATGAAACAAAAACTTGATTGAAAGATTTTAGATGCTAGGTCCTGAATGACCAAAGATAATGTTAACTATAAAAGTAATGAACTGATGATTACGAAAAAAGTGTCAAAACATTTGATTCCGAACCTTATGATTGCGAAGAAGTGAGTGACCGATTCTAGACCCGATTGTCAATAAGAATCACATTGGTATCACATTTGAACCCTTCAATTTTTGAAGAACCAAGGAAATAACACAATTGAATCGATAGTTGCAAAAACTAATACAATTTACAAGATTAAGAGAATACCAGATTGATATGGATCTTGATGAATCTGATATGCCTCGAGTGATGATTGATTTGCCCCGAGTGATGAGGTGTTTGATGAATCAGCAACTACACGTGGTTTTTTTCTTGATTACTGAGGAAAGATATGCTTCAAGTTTAGATTACAGACCTTGAATGATATGCAATACCATGCCCCCTTCAGGATCAAAAGTGAAATCTGACAAGAAAAGTCAGCTTTGTAGTTTTAGAAGCATGTTAATTGATTTGAGAAGTGGTTGTACACATCCGAAATATATTAATGTTTTACTGAAGTGTTGTGTCAAAAGATCAGGTACAAAATTCACACACACATTTCTGTCACCCACCGTATACTGGAGATCATAGGATATGACATTGATTGCCCCCAAGTTTTAACTTTGATAGGATACGGACACTTGAGCTAATTGGTGTACAGACTGACTTATTGAAAATATGAATGCTGAAACAAGCTGTGAAATATGTACAAACTAAAGCAAGACTGAAAGCTGGGAAAGACCAAGATTGCACTGATAGATGGAGCATTTTGTAACAAGTGACACTCATTTGCTGGGTTTTCACCATCTTGGTAGAGATTCTATTTTTTGCTACCAAGGCGTCTATTTCCATATTTTCACCAAGGCACTTTTTTCTTTTTCTCATTTTTTTGTATTTTTCATTTTTTCAATTTTTTTGTACTTTTGATATTTTTTACTTTTTTTGTGAATCATCAAGGTGCCTATTGCTAGGTTTTCACCAAGATGTTCATTTTTTTCAGGACTTTTTCAGATTTTTATAATTTTTTTAGGACATTTTACCATAGATTGAATGCCTTAGGCGTAGAATTTCTTCAGATGGAGAATGTTGATTAGTTCTTGGAGTTGTTCTCCTTCAGTCATTGATAGTTGATAAGCACCAGAGCCAAAAGTAGTAGTGATTACAAAGGGACCCAACCAGTTGGGTTCAAACTTCCCCTTGTGTTCTCGATGTGATTGATTTTTAGGATTCTCTCTCAAGACTAGATCACCAACCTAAAATTCTCTGTGTTTGACTTTCTTGTTGTAACCTCTAGACATTCTCTTTTGATATACTCTGAGATGATCATACGCTGCTTGTTTGCGCTCATCTAGTAGTTCAAGTTCTTGCAACCTAGACACTCTGTAGTCATCATCAGTTACTAGACCATGCATTCTAATTCTTAGTGATGGGATTTCAACCTCAATAGGCAGTATTACTTCAAACTCATAAACTAAAGAAAAAGGTGTAGCCCTAGTAGGCATTCTGATACTTGTTCTGTAGGCCCAGAGAGCTGGATTGATCATGAGATGCCAATCTCTTCTGATCTTATTAACTGTATGGTGCAATATTTTCAATAGATTCTTGTTAGAAGCCTCTGCTTATCCATTCCCTTGAGGATAGTAGATAGAAGACCAATGTTGTGTGATCTTGAATTTGGCACATAGATCATCTAGGTCTTTGTTTTTGAATTGTTCCCCATTATCTATGATTATAGAATGTGGGATTCCATATCTGCATATGATATAGTTCAATATGAACATAGATATTTGCTTTCTAGTGGCTTGTGTCAAAGGGACTGCTTCTACCCATTTTGTAAAATAATCTGTAGCTGTGATTATATGGGTATGTCCATTAGAAGAATGAGGATGTATGGATCCTATAAGATCAATGGCCCATTGATGAAAAGGCCATTGTGTAGTGGAGGGAATTAGATCTTTCCCTGGAGCATGAATTAGGTTGCCATGTACTTGACACTTTTGACAATTCTTATCAAATTTGATAGCCTCTTTCTCCATCTCAGGCCAATAGTACCCAACCCTAATAAGTTTTTGAGCTAGTGTTAAACCATTCGAGTGTGACCCACAAATACCTTCATGGACTTCCTCTAATGCACATTGAGACTCTTCTCATTCTAAACATCTAAGTAGCGTACCATCTAGACCTCGTTTGTATAGATCGTGACCAATGATGACATATCAAGAGGCATTACGGATAAGGTATCTCTTTTCATGGCAGTTGAAGGTATTGGGAATGATTTGATCTTTGAGATAGGAGAATAGGTTTTTATAGCGGGGTGAATCATGACCCACAACAGTGCAAATCATGCGGGTTTCAGGGGAGTCATATGCAGGATAAGATAGTGCTTCCACCAGGAACTCATAGAGTAGCTCATGTTCAGGCTGTTGTAATAAAGTAGATAGTGTTTCCATTGCATCAACAGCCTTGTTCTCTATTCTAGGAATTTTCTCAAATGTGATATGAAATACTTCTTAAGATCATCTACCATTCTCTTGTAAGGAATGAGCTTTTCATCTTAAGTTTGGTACACATCATTGACTTGATGGATAACAAGTTGTGAGTCTCCATGAATGTGTAGTTCTGTTACCCTCCACTCAATTGCTATTTTCATACTATTCAAAAGGGTTTCATATTCAGCAATATTGTTTGTGCAAGGAAACTTTAATCTGAATGCTTTTGGTATTGAGTATCCTTGAGGAGTTATGAACAATATGCCTACACTAGATCCATTTTGTGTATAGGAGCCATCAAAGAATAACTGCCATTCTCTAGAAGAAAGAGTCATGATAGAGGAATCCAAAAATTCCATTTGCATTGGTGTATCATCAATCATAGGTGCATCAGCCAATTGATCAAAAATTACATGTCCTTTTATATCTTTTCTTTCCACATATTCAATGTCAAATTCACTTAAGAGCATGACCCATTTGGCTAATCTACCCATGAGGGAAGCTTTGCTTAGTAGGTACTTTAGTGGATCAATCTTAGCTACCAATTGAGTGGTATGAGCTAACATGTAGTGTCTCAGTTTTTGTGATGCAAAGATTATAGCTAGACAAGCTTTCTCAATCATTGAATAGTTCTTCTTGTATGCAACCAATGTTCTACTGATATAGTATATAGCTCTTTCCTTTTTGTTCTAATCATGTTGTGCAAGCAATGCCCCCAGTGATGTATCTGTTGCGGAGACATATAAGATCAATGGCTTCCCTTGAATAGGAGGCATCAAGATAGGAGGATTTGATAGATATTATTTGATATGATCAAAGTTTTTCTCACATTCTTCATTCCATGCAAAGGTCACACCTTTATGTAATATTTTTGTAAAAGGTTGTGATATGTCCGCCAGCTGTGATATGAATCTTTTGATAGATTGAACTCTTCCTTGCAATGTCCTCATTTGACTGATATTCTTCGGGGGTTGCATCTCCATTATAGCCTTTACTTTAGCTGGATCAACTTCAATGCCCATTTTTGAAACTATGTACCCTAAGAGCTTTCTAGAAGTGACACCAAAAGCATACTTCTTAGGATTTAGTCTAAGACTAAATTTTTCCATTCTGTCTAGTATCTTGCTCAAGTCATTTAGATGTTCAACTCTAATCATAGATTTTGGTAAAGTATCATCAACATAATCTTCCATAGTCCTATGCATCATGTCATGGAAAATAGATGTCATGGCTCTTTGATATGTAGCACCAACATTTTTAAGCCCAAATGGCATAACATTCCAACAGAAGGTGCCCCATGCACATGTGAAAGTAGTTTTCTTTTGATCCTCTGGAGCAATTTTTATTTGGTTATATCTAGAAAAACCATCCATTAAAGAGTACATCTCAAAACCCGCAGTCATGTCCACTATCATATCAATGTTAGGTAGTGGAAAATCATCCTTAGGGCATGCTTTGTTCACATCTCTAAAGTCTGTGCACACTCTGATTGATATATCTAGTTTTGAAATAGGTACAATATTAGAGATCCACTCTGCAGAGTCAATAACTCGGATGAATCCGGCTTTCAGGAGCTTCTCTAATTCAGCTTTTACCAAGAGTGCAACATGAGGATGCATCTTTCTTAATTTTTGCTTGACAGGTCTGACATTCGGAGCTATAGATAAATGATGCATTATAAGATTAGGATCCAACCCTAGCATATCTGGATATTTCCATGCAAAGTTAATCTTCTTCTCTGTTAGGAATGTTGTAAATTTTTGCTTCTCTTCTTTTGATAAAGATTGTGCTACATGAATCAATTGTGGTTCTTCTGTTGTTCCCAAATTGATAGATTGAGTGGGCTCAATTAGAACTAGAGATCTATCCTGTAAATGACTCGGAAGGACAACAAATATCTCATCCTTAGGTGCCTCAAATAGGTTTTCACCTTTGGATACATCTTTTATTTTTACTTTTGTAGGTTCTGAGACTGCCACAAAGTGGTTTTAACCCTCAAAACTCCTTTTCTTTTTATTTTTATTCTTATTTTTCTGACTAAGATACTTGATGTCCGCTTCTGTCATGCTAACGCTCGGTTCACTGATGGAACTCTTCTTAGGCTCAACTGCATTTAGGTAGCAAGCAAGGGCATAGTCATTCGGGAAGGTATAAATACCATGGCTCAGATTTGTGGAGGTTTGATCAAGAAGGTCAAGATGTTGGATAGTCAAAATGGGGAAAGATTGGGAGATAGTGTTTACGGATATGGATCTGTCATCATTGGTCCTAACCCGACGCTCAATTTCAGAGGTGATATTACAACTTAAGACATTCAATTTGTGAATAGGCTCAATGTCATTGTGGGAGTCCAATTCAGCCATAGGTGGATCAGACTCATTAAGTTCATTACTTCGCTCTAGACTTACGTTGGGTTTAGGTGCATATTGGTGAATAACATCAACATGTTTTTCTATAATAAGCTCATCTTCTTTTGGAATGGCTTGCCATTCATAGTCATTAGATTCTTCATCTATGCCTCTAGGAAATCTAAGAACATGAGTAAAGTCAGGATGAATACCCCAAGAAGGGTTACCCTCAAATTCTAATTTGTATTCATACTCATGGGAATCTATCTTAGAATAACTACCACCTTCTTCTTGATCCATTTGATTAGCTTTGAGATTAGCTGGTTCTTGTGTGGCAACTATCTCTTGCTCTATAGTAGGTTCTTATGTTTCTACTACATTGATTCTTCTAATAGGA
Source organism: Chamaecyparis obtusa (assembly GCA_027943335.1). NCBI lineage: Eukaryota > Viridiplantae > Streptophyta > Pinopsida > Cupressales > Cupressaceae > Chamaecyparis > Chamaecyparis obtusa. The sequence goes on along the minus strand of BSBK01007229.1, from coordinate 623,421 downwards.
TCATCTTTTTCATCAAGAAGGTCTTTGATCTCTTTAGGCAATTTTACATAGGTAATAAGTTATGAGATATTTGCATCACTATCTAATGGTTTTGTTTCTTCTTTCTTAAGAAGGGCTTCTCCTAGTGCAATCTACTCTATGACATGAGAACAATTACCTTTGAGGTGAAAGGGTTTCTTTTTAAATCCTAATCCAAATTTGTCTTTATTTTCTCTACCAGTATGTGGGATAGGTGCCTCAAGACCTTTTCCTCTGACTCCTAGAGGTCCTCTACCTGGATATCCCATCTTAGCTATCAATTTATCTCCTGGACGATATGACTTAGAAGGATCTTTTGGTATTGCTGAGTTATTAGTTTGAATATCATGGGATTCAGATTCATCTTTGTATAGCCATGCAAGCACAACTTCATCTTCTTCAAATTCTTGCTTGGAGACTTGTTCTGCTACAAAATTATTTTTATATGCCTCAAGAGGTTCTTTAGAGTCTGGTTTGGACTGTTTCAAAGATTGTCCATAAGACTTAGGTGAAATAGGGAGAGATGTCAAAGATAAAGACTGGCTCTATAGTATATTCTCCCATACCATTTTCTTTGATATTGACCTCTTTGGAAATGTCTTCCATTTTAGATGCGGATGCTTCTTTTGTTGGCTTAAGAGAAGATTCTCTTTTATTAGGCACAAGTTTATCTGCACTTTCCTTCAATGTATTGCAAGTGGTAGATATGTCTATTGGGATAGTAACCTCTACTCCTTCATAAGGAAACTTCAAGCATTGGTGGAATGTAGAAGGAATAGCTTGCCTTTCATGTATCCATGGTCTTCCTAGAAGAATTTTGTAAGCCAAAGGTAGATCAAGGACTTGACATATAGTATCTCTGATAACCGAACCTGCTCTGATAGGTAAGACAATGGTGCCCTTAGAAGATCTCTCTTGTTCATCATAGACATTTATAGTTATCTTCTTTCTAGGATCAATAGCCATTTCTAAAAATCCCAATTGTGTGATCAAGTTGTAAGAACAAATGTTTAGGCCAGTGCCTCCATCTATCAACACACGTTTGACTCTACAGTTCTGGATCAAGACTTCTATATGCAAGGGATGATTATGTGGGTGACTCAAGGAGTTGTCATCTTCTTCTGAAAGGAGATATATTGCAGAGATGTAAGATGTCCAACCATAGTGTGGAACCTATCTAAATAAAGGTCATCAGCAACATTGGGTCTGAGAAAAGCTTTATCTAGAATGGCTCTATGAGCTGGAGATATTCGAAGCAACTCAAACATGGAGATTTTTGCATTAGTGTGTTGGAGTTGTTGAACAATGCTATAAGATGTTGGCCTCATGTCTTTAGGACTGGAAGATTTAGCAGTCTTCTGTTTGGAAGCAGAAGAAAGATTGAAGGGCATCTTAGGGATGGTTGATGAATTTGGGATTTGTCCTTTCAGATGTGCTTGGGCTTGTGATCGAGTAACTGTGTTAGTGGATTGATTTTCTCTATCTCTTTTTACAATTATGATGACATTGCAATGCTCTGAGAGACAGGGTTCAACCATATTGATGACAACATTAGTTCTAGGGTAAGCATAGTTGACCTTTGCCCCCATATTAGGTTGAGAAGATGAAACTTCTTGACCATGTTTCAGAAATGGTTCTATGAATGTTGTATGATCGTTATTACTCTTATGGTTGTCAATCACGATGTCGCCTTTATCAATTAGATCTTGAATAGTATGTTTCAAGCGTAAGCAGTTATTCATTTTATGACCTTTACCTCGATGGAAATCACAGAATTCATTCTCTCTCCACCATTTTGGTTTAGGATCAGGATCAGATTGTCGAATCTTAGGAAAAGAGATGATTTTATTAGCCAGCAAAGTTCTCATAGCTGATTCTAAAGATTCTCCAAGAGGAGTGAACTTTCATTTATTATCAGCGGACCAAGATTTGTATTCTGGCTTCTTTTGAGATGGTTCAGGCACCTTTTGTTTTGAAGCTTTGATGGCTTGGGTGCCATTGGTTAGATTGAAAGCGAGTGCCTTTGATGGGGAATAGATAGTATCAACAACACTATCTATGACGATGCCTTTATTCTTGTTCCAGTTTTTGTTCTTGTCTTTAGAACTGGATCCTGATTCGTACTTGTCTTTTTGAAGTGTGATTTCTCCTTTTTTTCACAAGCACTTTTTTGATTTTGATAGCATTTTCTACCATCTTATCAAAAGATGTATGATCTTGAATTTGTAAAGGATAGTTGATCTCTGGGACAAGATTATTGATGAAGATTTCCAGTTTTTCAGTTTCTGGAATAGGCCTAGCATATAGAGAGAATTTCTTCCTCCATCTCTTAAGAAATGTTAGGAATGGTTCCCCTGGATATTTTTTGAGATTGCAGATATCAATCATGGTGACTGGATGCTGAATATTGTAGGAGTATTGCTGATAGAACAATTTGATCAACTCCTCAAAAGTTTTGATAGTAGAAGGCAATCTAGAGAACCAATGAATGGTCTCTCCACCTAGAGATTGAGGGAAGAGATGCATCAGATAGGTTGGTTCGTGCATGAACTCCATAGATTGTGTACAAAATTCTCTGACATGATCTTGAGGGTCAGAGTGTCCATCATACTTATCATACTTGGGCAGCTCCACTTTTTTCGGGAATGGTGGCATGTACAAGTCTTTGCAAATGGAGAACTACTTGGGTTCCTTTTCTTTTTCAAGGTTGTTAAGTTTGACTTGCATGGCATGCATCTGTTTCATCATAGCCATGAGTGGATTTTCTTCCTCATGTGTAATGATATCTTCAACATTAAATTTGGGAGGAAGTTTAGCTCCTTGATGAGCTAATTGTAAAAAGTATGCTTCTCTATCTTCTTTCAAGAGATGCTTCATCATTTTCTTGAATTCATCGTCATTTTGATATTAAGCAATTTGTTCAGGTGTGGATTCCTGATCTGCTCCATGTTGAGATTGAGTTCTGTGAGAACCAAAGTTTGTCCCCACTTGAGACATGGTAGGAATTTGTGGGCTCCCTAGAATAGATTGATGAGGAGTTTGTTGATTGCCTCCATGAGTTGATGGAGGAGGTATGTAATCAGTTTTTAATCGAAAGTTGCCAAGACCGTCATCTTCGTAAAGACCAGAATTGTAGAGTTGCTCAAGAGTTGGACCTATGTGAGTAGACAAAGTTTTGGTGTTAAGTGATTCTCTTGATTTCTTGTGAGAGGAAGCTCTAGTTTCCACCATTAACCTTGGGTGAAGCAAAAGAATAAGATGAAGACAATCAAAGAATGAATTGAATCAAGATGATCAGATGACACAACCTTGTCAAGGTTTGATTGATTGAAGCATAGATTTGACTTAGATGAGGGATACTATGCCCTAGATGTATGGGTAGATGCCCAAAAGATAGCGGACAAGATATCACAACACTTAGTCATTTTTGAAGATTGATAGTTATGACAAGGTTTTGACACAAGATAAAAAAAAAAGACTCATATTGATTAAACAGAAGGCTGGATCAGATTCAAAAGGTCACTTTAGGAAAATGATTGGATTCTTAGTAGTTTGCTGCTCTGTTCTTGACACAGTGATTTGTTTGACAGATTCTAGAAATAGGCTGAAAAAGCTGGATATCTAGCAATTCTAACAACTTTCTGGAAATTTTTCAAAACTTCTCAAATGACTTTCTGCAGGCTCGTACAACAGTGGGTATAGCATGAAATGACAATTGACAAGCTCGTACGATAGTTGACAACAGGAAAATTGACTTTTGAAAATGATTGGCAGAAACACTTGTACGACAATATAACAGTTACCATACGACAATCAGGGGGTTATGAAATGACTCTTGACCAAAACTTGTATGATTTTATGACTTGATGAGATGACTTTTGACTCCAGAAAGGAATTTCACTTCAATTTTTGCAAATTTTTGAGTTTTCATTTTCAGATTGTTTGCAAATTTCAATCTCCAGATTTGAGGATTGTAACAGATTTGTTCATTTTCAGTAACCAGATAGATAAGCAAGCACGCAAAATAGCAAACAAGTTATTTCATGCATGTCTAAAAACAATGAACAAGGGCAAAAGCAACCTTGCTCATGAACAATCAAGTGACTTATTTGTGCTAATCCTTATAAGTGCTAATTGTGTATGTTCCAAAAAGTTTTGCAATAACGTACATATTCCTAGAAAATGAAAATTTGGCCTCACTAGGGTTTTTAGTAATGGTTTGACTCTATAACTTTTATGATCCAAGAGGGCGAACTCCAATCCAGGCACACCGGGGTTTTGACACAGTCCGAGAACTTAATCTTCAGGATCTGCTAGGGAGATCTGACAGCCCAACAAGAGACCACACCTGTGGAGATTTCTTCCAATAGGACATTTATATAGTGGTTGTCACTACCACGGTGAAAATGACTATTACCGCTTGAGGTTCCATCAACGTGGTTGACCCAATTAAGGGAATGTCCACTATGGTTAACCCTCTATAAAGGTGACTCACAAGATATACCACATGGGGACTAGGTCAAATTCAAGGATCTGGGTTTTTGGTACTATCCAAAAAGGAAGTAGAGCATAATCCCCTAGCCTCTTCACTTCACCAAAACAAAGCAGATAGATAAATCCGACACGCTAAGACTAATATTATCTCACAAAGATCTATGACATCAACCCCTTATGATCTATCAACCTCTCCGAAGAGAGAATGTATCGATCAAAAGTTGAAGACACACAAATCTAGTAGAACATGAGATGCTCTCAGTATCCTCCCTACCTACAAGGGTTCCTTCATTGAGAAGATTTTCACTGGAAACTCACTCTCTCAGAGCCACAAATAGTGTTCATAGGGCCTATTTACTATGTATAACAAAGATGCTGAAAACAAATCTATGTTCATTTTTTTTAGAGCCCAAATGAAATGTGTGATATGGAAAAGAAAGACACTCAAGCTAGACACGTAAGATGTTTGTTTTAATCCAAATCAAAATGTTATCAGCTGAGAAGGTTACCTTAATTCCTCACAATGCGCTTAGTAGATTTTTACCTATTCTTAGCAATTCTTGCACTTTTTCCAATCAAAAACCAATCAAAATCAATCAAAAATAGAGAATTTCAATTGTTAGGGTTAGCTATTAGTCAAAATTTGAAAACCAAATTTGACAAACTACCTGAAAAAGTGAAACGACAATTGAACCCTGGCACTAAAACTTGTACGATAGTGGGTTACCTCCCAGACGATAATCTAGAAGCTCATATGATAATAGGTATTAGATCATACGACAACCGAGCTTCCAGACGACAGTGGGTTTTTGCTTGTGCGATCCTCGATCAAATCAATTATCGTACGATAGTGGGTATCACCTGGTATGAGTTTCTGACAAAACTCGTATGAAAATTGTACGGACAGAAAATAAAAATCGTAGCTTGGAACAGAAAAAGATAAGAAAATGATAGAAATTGATAAAATTTGAAGGGAACCTGTTTCAGGGCCCCACGGTGGGTGCCAAAAATGTGTGTGAATTTTGTACCTGATATGTAGACACAACACTTCAATAAAACATTAGAGGTTAGCTAAAAAATAAACTAACCAGGCGATTTACTGAATCGTGCAATAAATGATATGTACCTGAATCGTGCAATAAATGAAAAACTAAACTAACCAGGCGATTTACTGCCTTCTAGCAGATGCGAGTATGTATTCTCAGATTATACCGAGATCAGTGACCTTGACGACACCTAAACGAAGGATTTGAATGCAAAATCTAAATATGGAATGAATGCAACTAATCTATTTTTTTAGTTTTTCTGTGCAATTATGATAATGAAAACTTGATATGAATCTATGCTAATATGACAATTGATATGCTAAAATGATCTAACAATAATATTCTAAATGATATGGATACTATGCAAAAACAATGAAAATATCACAACTCGAATTCTCAAGATCGATTCTTTAGTCTCCAATTCGGCAGCGTGAGTGTGCAATTCGTGGATCGAATTCAAATGAAGAGTTGAAGCCTTAATTTATAGAAATCTAGGGCTTTGGAGGTGCATGAAAAAAAGCCATAAATCACTCAAATAAACTCAAGCTGATTTTTGAGTTATTTTTAAATAAAAGATAATTAACTCACAAAAACATGCAAAAGCAGAGTTTAACTCAAAATAGAGTTTAGATTTAATTGTTAAATGATAGTTGTCTGCTTTTCTGATTGTGCATGTTTTATTTATGAATTAATTTAATAATAAAGTGATTTATCCTCAACTTTAACTGATTTAAAAAATAAAACAATTGATTTATGGGTTAATCAATTATTAAATCAAACTTTTATTCCAAAATAATATCATTAAATATGACAACTTTCTTTAATCAATTAATGATAGGAATGTTGATTTATTATCAAATTTAAATAATAATAATTAGGAATAAATATAATTAAATTCAATTAAATAATTAAGTGGCAGAATTAAATCTAATTAATTAAATATTGAGAATATTCAATTAATCAAACTTTAGGATAAATAGGATTTATCGCCAAATAACTATTAAATCAAAGATAATTATGATGATTAGGAATATTACTAAGAATATTCTCCGATGCAAAATTTGAAATAATCAATTAAGATTCGATAATGTGTCGATGTGCCTTAGGTTAGGACTTCGATGTCGATTTCATTCGATGTGTCGATATAGGAGGTTAATGAACCTATAGCCCATTTTTGGGGTATTACAATAATATGTTTTAAAACATAGTTGTTTGCAATTTGTTTATCAGCTAAGTTATTATATAATCAACACTGTCTTCAGAATAGGCCCATTTTAATTCAATAGAGTTTGTATGTGTTTCTTTTTTCTAGGATATAGTACATTCAAGGTCTGAAAATAGCGACAATGAAGAACAAAGGAGTCACATGACTCAACTATTGTTATACATTCCTTTTAATGCTTTTTTTGAATCTATTTTTGGGCGAGACTACATTAGCAAAGGAACCAATAACTTCAGATTTGGTAATGCAACAAAAGCATGAGATGTTGTCCAATGAAAGGCCATTAGAACTCTCACATGATGTTGTGAGATTCTTTAGCCCTGATATGCCACTGAAAGAAAAAAACTACCCACTTACAAGAAGACCGATTCACAATGTGACATGATGTTCTTCTGACATTCTTTATTGTTTGACTATTCATATGCATGTCTTTAACTTACATCACAAGTGTGAGGCCTAACTGTTAAACATAGTGAAAGAACGAGAAAAAAATTGATGAATAATTTCTTCTGACAGATATATACTTTAATTGTGATTTTCAATGCAAGATATATAATTTCAAATTACATTAACTGGCCACAATCGGATGCTACTCTCTGCATTACGACTATCACATTTTGTAGATGTTCTAAAAGAAAAACAAAAAGGGAACAATGTTTCTAAGTTTTAATAATTATTGTAAAGATTGTTATTGAAATATTCAACCAATGAGCTCTAAGTGTGACACACCAATCATTTACATGATAAATATGGAAAATATAGAAAATGGAGAGGGTTTCCTCATGTAACATGCTAATGGTTGAGGCCAGAGTTTCTAAGTCACACAAGCAGAATCACTTGCTACAACTGAAATTGTCATCCCCCCGCCTAAGAAAGAGTAAACAAAATTAAACTTGCATCGATCAACATAAAATTATCTTATTGATAAGACAACACAAATTATAAATTACAGAGGGACATCTAGATGCTAGAAACAAAAACTTGCAAGGATTAATTCTCAGGCTTGACAATGGAGCTTGATCACTTCTAAATTGAGGTGGTATGTTGTAGGCTATAGCCAAGCATGAAACCAGTTTGAAGCATCTAGCAGCAGACCCTCAGTTGGTAATTTTTATTTACTTGAAAATCCATTTACATTTAAATCTAACAACTCTTTATAAGTATCCAAACACTTTACAAAGTTTTTTCTGTAATGCAAAATATGAGAACTACTTATAAAAATCAATGAAAATCATATCAACAGAGTTTTATCTGTAAGACAAGATCATATCAAGTTATAAACTTATAAACAATGAAAATGTAAGATGCAATGTAAGATATTGAGGTTGAACATATTTGGATGCTCTGTCACGTATTCTCCATGATTTCCCATACATCATCTTAGTTATGACCTTTAAGAAAGTTTTATTATTATTTTTATTTATACTATAAATTGTATTTATAATAGTTATAGTTTGATTTTTTTATCATATGACATTCTCTTTTCTCACACAATTAAACATTCTCTATATACATTTATAACTATTTATAATATAATTATAATTTTTATCATAGTTATATGATATTATCTACTTCACTCCAAAAACTCTTTTAATTCTTAAATTAGTTATATAATTTATCATGTGGAGAAGCATGATTATAGATCATGATATCTTTGATAAAGTAATGCAACAAAACAAGGGTGTTGTCCCTTTACAAACTAGCCCCATGGGTGATGAACAACATAACAACCATATCAACAAAAGATGAGCATCGTCAACACAATAGCAACATCAACAGTTATACATAATCATGATTTTAACCACCCGGGGAGAAACAAATGCAGCAACTCTAGCACCATTATCAAAACCCACAAAAAGGAACAAAGCTAAACCTTTTCTCATAGAGAAGACTAAACTATTACTCATGTAAAGCATAATAACAAGAATAATAGAATAAACCATAATAATACCGATAAAGAAAACTACTAGAGTCCATCATAGTATCAAACATAGAAATAAATTAATATTTTAACAGAGACCACTTACAGTCATAACTAGCAGTAGTGAAAGTACTAGTTCAGAGGAAAATAAGTAAAACTTATAAGTAGAACAACACAGGGCCATGAAAATCAAAGTAATCCAAAATGTAGAAACTAGAGAGAGGGCATAACCCTAATTCTTTTTCCTTTTTGATTCACTGGTGATCATCATCATCGCCCAATCTTCTATAAGGAACTAGAAGAGCTCCTTACGTTATTTTGCATCCTTTTCATCCTTGTTGTTGTCATCCTGCATCATACACAACGTGGTTGTAGAGTTGTGCATAACCTTCAACATGAAACGAAACACATTATAAAGCCTTTCATCCACCTCCATGAGCTTCTCATCCACCTTCACAATCCTTCCATCCACCTTAGCTATCCTTTTCTTTGGCATATCAAACTCCTCCAAATCTGGGTCTTTCTTTCTACTGTCCCTTTCAGTAGGGCCTTACCTTTATCGATTGCCACATGAACCATCTTGGTCTCTTTTTCCTGCACACAAGTGGGCTCCCCGGGGTCCAACTTGGTGCTAGCCAAGACATGGGTCAAGTTTCTTTTAGAGGCAAAAAGAGACATCTCTTCATCACCATTATCCTTAGAGCCCCCATTGTTTGAGTCAAAGGCATCTTTCATAGTAGTTTCTTTTTCAGGTTTAATCACAAGTCAGGTGGACCTATGAGGGGTAGTGGTATCCTTAGTAATTTCCACATCATAATCAATTTGAGGTTTGGATTTTTTGGTGGCTTTGGCCTTGGATCTAGGAGGTGGGGAAACCCTCTTTTTTATGTTTTCCTGATTACCCTTGAGAGAATTAGGGGAGGTGTCTTGCTAGATTTTGAGACCAGGGTTTTTTGGGCATTATTTACGACTAGGTCCAGGGGTGTCCATAATGCTTGCAAAAGGGGGGTGGAGGGGAGGCACTTTTTCAATGATAATTTGGCAGGGAGGGTAGAGGGAAAAGTGGAAGTATTAGAGATGAAACATAAGGCCTTGGTGAAGAATGCTAAATTTTTTCCCATGATTGTTAGCCCCATTCACATCCTTAACAATGATTTCAATGAAATGAGAAAGATAAAATGGAATAGATATCTAGCAATGTGATTCCTGAAGTGATTTTTAAAAGGAAGATGTTAATAATAATACACAACAAATCTTCCCTCCAATGTGAAATATTTCATCACAACCAGGAAGACACGGTTCCACGGCTTTAGTAACTGTTCATAATCATAACCACCCCTAAGCTTGAATGGTTGCTCACTAGCACAGAAGAACTAGTTAAGACTAGTAGAATTAGAGACCTTGCTATTTTTCTTCTACTTGCAACCCTCAATGGAGAGGTCCATGGTCTGTGCAATCACCTCTTCGTTGACCTCAAAATAAATTCCTCCCATGGTAACTCTCCTGGCCTCCCAAGAACTGATGAATTATTTAGAGAGACTCTCGTTATGACCATTCATAAGATCCATGAATTAAGCAATGCCACCCTCCTTACAAATATTTCAAACCGTCCCTTCTCTCTTCCATTCCTCACATTTATCAGGCTCCACACACACATGGTCTCCACCCATGGTGATATAGAACAAACTAAGGTGGTTGTAGAGAGTAAGGCTGACAAAAATCACAGGGATGTTTCAAGAAATAAAACCCAAATTATATCTTCTATTAGGAATGATCATATAGAGACGAGGTAAATGATTATTGATGAGACAATTTATTGTCTCTATTTTATTATAATCTTTATGCTCTGTTGAAACATTTCCAATACATTTTATGACCCTATAACTATGTGAACTTGTGATAAGTACAGTTAGAACCAAGATTATGGGTAGTTAGATATGACATGTTTTTCCAAACATTATATATAAATTGCAATACTTCATATAGCTACTTTAATCTGTGTTCTAATATTTGAGTAAGAATTGATTAGTTGACTTGTATCTATACCACATACTAACCTGCCAGGAAAACAAGGAGCAATTGGAGCAACTAGAAGGTCTTTTGAATTATCTCCAATTTTTCATCCATGGCTCTAGAGATTTTAAAGATGGAAAGAAAGTACATATACCTTGGAGGCATGTAGTGAGTAGTTGAAGTTTACCAACATTACTAAGAATCTTATCTTTCCATCCAACAAGTTTTTTTTGTATCATTTCAAGAATGCAATTCTAGAAGGTGGGGGTAACTTCCTTAATAGTGAAGGGGGGAGGGGGGGGGGGGAAGATAAGTTTCAAGAATATTGACACTCTGACAACCGAGAATACCACTGATTTTAGAGTGAAGGCCCCCCTTACTATTAAAGAAGTAGATTTTTATTTTTTGATAGTTGATGCATTGGTCAAAAGCACAAGCATAATCCTGCAAGAAAACTTTCCACTCTTTAGCTTCCACCACATACAATATGGAAAAAAGGAAGGCATCATCAACAAACTATTATAGAGCAGAAGGAGGAAGAGAGGAAGCAAGTCTAATACAATGAATGTGACCAGTGGTGTAGAGATTCATGAATTTTTTTTAAGAACTTCTGCAAGCATGATAAATAAATAAGGAGATAAAGGATCTCCCTATCTGAAGCCTTTGTCAGATTTAAAAAATCCTCAAGGTATCCCATTGACCATGACAGAGTACTAAATAGTCTCGATACAAATCTTAATTGTAGAAATCAGTTTTTCCCTAAATCCAAACTTAGTTAACACTTTGTAAATAAATTTCCAATTGACCCTATCAAAAGCCTTAGAGATATCAATTTTAAGGGCCATACCTTAGTTGCAAATTTTATCCATTGAGTGGATTACTTCATGAGTAGCAATGAAAACATCAAGAATATGTCTGCCAGGAACAAAATCCTTCTGGCTGCCACTAATGCATCTATCGAGTAGAGGATTCAATCTACCACCCAAGACTTTCGAAAAGATCTTATAAATAGTATTGAATAAACTTATAGGTCTAAAGTCATTCATGGAATTGGGTTCTAATATTTTTGGAACAAGGGCAATGTAAGTGTTGTTAAGCTTCTTTAGCATTTTCCCCATTCTAAAAAGGTCCCTAGTTTCCCTCATCACGTCAAAGCTGACAATATCCTAGAACTCTTGGAAAAGGGTCAGAGGGAAGCTATTAGGTTCAGGGGCCTTTTAGGCATCCATGGAAAATAATGCATTTCTAACCTCCTCATTAGTGATAGGGGATTAGAGGAGGTTATTATCATCTTCATCTACCATAGTAGGGAGGTGGTCTAATAACCTATCTTGAATTTTAGAGTTGTCACTCCTCTGTTCATCAAAAGTTTTTCTGAAGAAGTTAACCACCATTTCACCAATTTTACCTTCATCAGTAATTAGTTGATTTTTATCATTGAGGATAAAAGTGATTGTGTTTCTTTTTTGTGAGTGCTAGCCACTTTGTCAAAAAAAAGAGGTATTGTGACCTCCTTTTAACCACTAGATTCTAGACCTTTGTTTCTAGTAAATTTCCTCCTTGGTGAGGTTATCTTTCCATTTTTTCCTCCACATTTCCTCCTCTTCATGAAGATCATGGGACAGATATCTGCGAGCCATCAAATTTTGGAAACTAGCTAGTTTGACTTCAATTTTCTTTTTCTATTTGAAAATGTCTCTAAAAGAGGACTTAGACCAACCTTTGACTTCCTGTTTAATGATATTCAGCTTGTGGGAGATTCTTTGCATACTAGAACCTTGTATCAAAGAGTTCCACCAGTGAGCTATGTAGTCACAAAATTCTAGGTGGGAGGTCCACATGATCTCAAAGTGAAAGTGGTGCAGGATGGAGAAGGGTTCAATTAACCACTAGAGCAAGATGGGGTTATGATAAAAAATCGTTCTAGAGAGGGAGGAAAGGGAAGCATTACAACCTAATTCCTAGCCAGTAGAGACAAGGACCTTGTCTAATCTAACTTGAATAAGATGATTTCCTTTCATGTTATTGGACCAAGTAAAGAGGGAGCCCTTTAAGTCCAATTCCAGAAGACTAGAGTTGATGATGAAGTCAGACAAGTCATTCATGCTATTAGTGTAGTCAATCAATCCACCCAACTTATCAGAAGGGAAGAGTGTGGAATTGAAATCATCGGCTATCATGTACAAAGCATTCTTGTCAACCCTACAGAGAGAAAGGAGTTCATCCCAAAGAGCCTTTCTACCTCCCCTGGAGTTAGGAGCATAAATGTTAAAAAGATGCCAGAAATAATTGTCCAATTTAAAAGTGACAACAAGATAGGACAGAGAGAAAATAAAGGCTTCCCCAAAAATATTGTTAGGGTCCCATATAGTGGCAATTCCTCCAAAGGTACCATTTGCTTCACTATAGTAAAAGAAGGTCCATTTCCAAATTCTGTTAGCAAGTATGGAAAAAACTAGGAAAGTCATTTTCACTTCTTGAATTAAAGGAGGACATCCACTTTCTAATCAGAGATACATTGCTTAAGAGAAAATTATTTCTGAGGACTTTGTAGGACCCCTTCATATTCCAAGAAAGCAATTTCATCGTTTATTGTGATTAGTATCTTCTAGGGTAGATTGCCTTCCAATAGCAACATCCCTAGTGGTAGATTTCAACCTTGATTGTTGTTTAGAAGGCCTGCTAGCTTTGCTTTCAGAGCCCACATCAATCTTCTTATTTTTGGTTTTTCTTTTTTGGGTCTACCATTCATCCTTTTCCTCATCGAAATGGGGGGGAGGGGTTGGCCTTGCCACTAGGGGTAGAAATAACCAACTTAGTGATTTCTTCAACTACTACATCAACCATCGGTTGTCAAGAGCTAAGGACAAGGGGGTCCTGTAAACTCCTAGACATAGTAGAGGAACCACTTCAAAGGTCATAACGTTGTAAGACCTTAGTAACAATCATGATAGAACTATCTTGAGTAGAGTTGTTAGTTGTAACAAGTTAGGGGAAGAGAAAAAATCCATCTTAATCTCCTCAACCACCATCGTAATGGGATTGACAACAATGGGGGAAGAGCCCATGTTCTCCTTAAGAAGTAGTAAAATTTCTCCTTCCTTTATGGTATCCAGGGATCCTGAATTCATTTCCCTACTCCTACCTCTTCCAAAATAGGGCCTGGGGATTTAAGTAAATCAGACGCATCTTTGATGAAAGGGTAATCTTCAAAGAAATCGGGGATTAGTTTGCAACTTTCCTTTGTGGGCTCAGTGGATTCCTAAGATTTTCTCACTGTCGATGGGGAGGAGCATTTCTCCTTCATTTTGAGATGCTTAAGAGAAGGAGCTTTGCAGTTTGCAGTGGTGTGGTCATGCTTAGCACACCTATAACAGTAGAGGGAAGCATTTTCATAGACTAACACTTGAGCCCATTTGCCCCATATTGACTTTAAGGAAATGAAATTGGGGAGATATTTATTAATAGTGACATTCACACAAAAGTGGGCAAAAAATAACTTTGTCTTAGCAAGAGTGATGGTATGAACAATAACATATTGGCCAATAGAGTCTCCCACCTAATAGAAGATTTGTTCATCCTAGAACTCGAGTGTGAGGCTAGACAAACATACCCAAAGAGGGGCCACTCTATTAAGCTTCGTAGAAGGATCAAAACCAAGTTTCCACTTAGCTAAGGCAAGATAATATTTGCCATAATCTTGAACACCAAAGAGAGCGAAAATTAAGTCTTCATTAGAGGTAAACCTAAATATGAACCATTGCGTCTATTGAGACCATCTATTTGACATTATTGAGACCATCTATCCACCATTGCGTCTAGGAGATAGATTTTAATTCCCGCCTCAGTAAAAGAAACCTCAGGGAGGAAAGAGTCGACAGAGTCGATATCATTATCATGCATTCCAACTAGGGCACCCTTCCAATCTGTCTTTGGGGGGGGGGATTTGCAATTGAATCATGATTAATGTCAAAAGTCGAGGCCTCAGAAACTATAGTTTCAGTCGAGGTCACCTTAGAAGCCTCAGAAGTTTTGACCCTAAATGAGGCATCAACAAACACCACATGTGCCTTCACAATGGGAATCTTATTCGTAGCTTGTGGGTTGGACATGAGGGAGGCAAAGTCCTCCCTAGAACCTGTTGCCATGATCGTAAGCAATTTAAAAAAAATATGCGGGAAATCGCAGGAGTTGCAAAGATGTTGTGACCATGTTAAAATAATCTTTAGATCTGAAATTTATTAAAACACTAAAAACTCTAAACTAATTCTATAACAAATAAAATAACTATATACCAAATAAATTAATTCTAAAATAAATAAAATAGCTCTAAATTCTTTATATACATAAAAATTAAAATGCAACTCATATATGTAAAGAAAATTAAAATTCTTTAATAATTATTTATTAAATAAAGTATTCTAGATTAACGATATTTATAAAAATTAAAACACTATTCACATATTAAAAAAACTATAAAATAATTCTTAATTAATTAAAAAAAATCTTGAAATAAAAATAAATAAACAATATAATTAAAATGAATTATAAGAAAATAAAATAACTTAAAAATAAATAAATATATACCAACCAAAAAATAAATAAATATATTCAAAATATTTATACTATTTTATTTATGTATTTTTAAAACATATCTAACAATATATTATATTAAAAGATATTTTAAAAGTAAATAAATATGTTTAAAATATTTATACTATTTTATTTATATATTTTTAAAACATATCTAACAATATATTATATTAAAAAATATTTTAAAAGTAAATAAATATGTTAAAAATATTTATACTATTTTATTAATGTATATAGTTATTATCTAAACTCAATGAATAATATAGTTATTTGAGGATTGATGTCTTTGACTTTTTTCCAATATTCCCCACCTTCTCTCAACATCGCCCTCAATTCACGTGTTCCGGAGTAAGAAAAGCTCAGCTCCCTCAGACTTTTCAGCCGCTCCAACCCCTCTCCCACTTTATTCAACTTCCCACACCCACTTATCTCCAACTTCTCCAGACATGGCATCGCTCCATCCTCCATTTCCGGAAACTCCTCCAATTCAGAGATTCCTAATATTGTAAAGAAGCGGAGGTGTGGAAACCCTCCCGACTTTCCAAACGCCTTTGGCACTTCTCTGCACCTCCCTTTGTTCCCCCTCAACTTCAAACTCACTAGGCTGGGCATTTCTTGTAATTCCGGGTAATCACTGCAACGACAATCTTGTAACAGGAGGAACCTGAGATTTGTCAAACTGAAACATATCCAGCTGGGCACTGCAAACTTCATTAGTTCGAGATGTTCCAAATCTCTCATTGCACTTATGCTCTCCGGAAATTGCGGAAGGTCCGATTCTGATTCGCCCTGCATTCTTCTACGGGTGGCATTCCAGACTGTCAGCCTTCGCATCTTGTTCAAGGGCGCAAGGATCCCTTCTTCCATCCTCTTCAACTGCGATTCATCAGAAACACAAAATGCTATTTCCTGAAGCTCACTCATCTTGCCAACATCCTCTAACCTTAACACACCGCATTGCATACATGTGATTTTGGACAGGGACAAAGGAAATCTACGCAGTGTTCTCAAGGACTCCAGCTTTGATATCCCCTTTGGCAGTTGCTGAAAGCACCCTTCCAAATGCTGAAGACACCTCAGTTCACCTATCCATTTGGGTGCCTTACGAACAGGGACATTAAGATAACAGAGACTCTTAAGGCTTCTCACACACTTCGGTACCTTCTCAATCTTGGTCTCTCTTAAATTTAGGACTTTGAGAAGTCTCATCCCTCCCACAGAAGCAGGCAATGTGGAGATATTTGTGCGGCTCAAATCAAGAACCCGCAGAACTCTCATACCGCTAAACAACATTGCCGGAATGTTTCTTCCAATTCGGGTATTCCAGGAGAGCGACAATGTGCGGACAAGTGTGGGAAAAACAGGGCGTCTCTCTGAGATGGCATGCTCATCGATATCTTTCTTCGCCAAAAATAGGCGACACCAGCGAACACCACCTGTATTTACAGAGTGCAATTTGGAGAAGGCATCCTCAAGACTGAATGCACATTTATTTTCTCTGGATATGAATATTGCCAAATCGAGCAATAAATCATGAATTTTACAATATTTAACTAGATACTCACGTTCCCATACTTCAAGCAAGCAGAGATTGGCAAGCTGGTCTAAACAATCCGAGGGGTTCTCCCCTGTCGGAATGAACCCTTCTGCCATCCATAAATACATGAGGTACTCGCACTCTATTTCCTCATCCTCAGGAAAGAAGGAAAAATAAGCAAAACAGGCCTTTAAATGTGCAGGCAGGAAGTCGTAACTTAACTTGAGAACATCCATGACATGGTCGTTGGAAGTGCTTACCTTTTTCAGCTTGCTCAACTTGGACTTCCAATCACTTAGCGCCACAGTGCTCGCCAGAGATGCTGCTGTGGTCTTGATGGCAAGTGGCAAATTCCCACATTCTTCCACAATGTTGCGACCTACCTCCTCCAACTTCTCCGGCACTCTATTTCCCTCAGACTTCGGAAATGCATGAGCACAAAACAGCCTCCAACTGTCTTCATGTGTCAAACATTCCATCTCGTAAATCTCAGAATTGAGATTTACACAGACCTCTCTGCTTCTTGTGCTGATCAAAATTTTGCATTGACTGTTGCCTCCAATTGGGATACCAAGTTTAGTTGGCAAATCCCCTTCTTTGGCAGCCCTCCACACATCATCTAAAACAACAAGACATCTCTTTTCTAACATAAAGCGATGAATCAACTCTGCTGCTAGCACTTCACTTATTCCACTCTTCCTAATTTCCTTACTTAATTCTTTATCTAATTGAAAGGCCAAGTCATTGAGCAACTTGGAAACAGAATAGAACTGAGAAACTGAAAGCCATGCAGATTTCTCATACCTGTTTTTTCTACCATTGTAGACATGCTGAAGAAGATAGGTTTTGCCGACCCCCCCCATTCCAACCACTGCAATCATTGGAATTTGGGGGTTTTCCAACAAACTCACTATGCTTTCAATCTTGTACTGTATGCCCACTGGTTTCGAATCGCTTGGCAGGACACTCGTTTTCTTAAACCGTTGTGCGTGGGATGTACTTGATGATTCTGCTGCTTCTTCTCTGTGAGGCACCGCAGCACGAACTATATTCAGTTGGTTCCCATCTGTAACAACAGAGCTCAACTGGGTTTTGACCTTCTGAATTCTTCTGCCCATTTTATCACGACGAATCAATTGACCGCAACCCAAAGAGCAAAACTGAGTATTGGTGGCATACAAAGAATCCACAGCACATTCTTCAAGTATGTCCTCTGCCTCCCATCCAATATCCCGAACTCTGTGAAGCCATTTTTTTACAGACTTCCTTTGTTCAGTGCTCTCTTCATCGGCTTCATTTAGAACACAATTGATTTCCTCTATTCTCTCCTTCAACAATTCAAACTCTTCCGTGAAGTTATACACAATGCTTACCTCATTAACTGCTTGTTCAACGCCGATCTCACAAACTTTTTTAACAACACCCGCTGCAAGCACAGATTCCATCGTTCTTTGAAATGGAAACTTGTAGCTACTCCTAATTGAGTGCAGGCAAAATTGAGAGGAAATAGAACAGAATACAAAAGAATGGCTGAATGAAACCCAAAACCTGAAGAACTTGGCCGCAGTTTGTATAGAACTGCCCGCAACAATGCCATTTATAACATATCCTGCTATTCTTTACTTCCAAATTACGAAAAGAATATTCTTTACTTCCAAATTACGAAAAGAATATGAATACTGTGGACTATTTGAAAAAGCAAGACATAAGACGACATGCTCCTTCGAGATCCATTCGTAATCCTGATTTTGTACAGATTAGATACCTTAAATACCTTAAATGTGATATCTACCTATAATAGCTGCGATGGCTGTTTTGCAGAGTATGCGTGTAAAATACCGAATAAGGTTTGTATACAGGAGTTCATAAAATTTGACTAGCAGTAACATATATAATCCTAGAAACTACAAAGTTGTATGAAGAAAATGGGCAACGTCTAAACAGCAAACTAAAACGTATATCTTACCAAGGGGGACACTCCGTATTTTTTTCAAACGCTCTTTATATATTTTACATTTTTAGTTTGCTGGATAGCAACTACCCATAAAATGGCCCCTCTTGATGAAGCGCTCTGCTCGAGATTAGTAGTTGTTGAATCCGAGTAATGGGTCCTCCCTTGATGTAAGGTAAAATTGATGTGGAGTTCTCCGCTTGGATGTAGTATAAAATGGGTCCACTTGATGTACCGTAAAATGGATTCTCGTCCTTGATGTAACATAAAATGAAGTATGAGATAAATGTAACAACCGGAAGCTTCGCATTAAAAGGTAATTGAGGAGGATTCAATGTATTTGCGAGCTAAGAGACAAGAATATGTGGTACGACTTGACTCTGTCAGGATTCACACGGCGAGCAAGAGGATCACCATGTGAGGGACCACATGCGTAGCAGCTGTGACTTTTTCTTACCCACCGTCCACTTCAAGCCAACTGTATTATCATTTATTAATTAAATTAAAAATAGAAGACAACTGTATTGGCCCAAAAATGGGGATTAATTTTCTAATTCAGAAATTCAAAAATTGCCACAAACTGTGAATTACTTAATTTTCACATTAAATAATGACTATTTCAGGCTAATACCAGAAACCAAACGGGCCCTTAAGGTATCTATGCATAAAAAAATTGATTAGATAAATATTTTAGATTGTAATTGTTGATTTATTTTGATTTGTATACTATAACGACCTTAGAAATCTCAACATAACAGATTGGTCAGAAAGGTGTTTTAATGGATGAAAAAACAGTGTGGTTACAAGTCAAATACAAAATGATATATAATGGTATATGATTATTGTATATGTTTTTTTTCGAAATTATAAGAAATTAGTTAATGCCTTGAATATGAGTAATTGGTTGAATTAGATAGTGGAATAATATATTTAATAGGGACATGTTAAATAGATTCTTTTAAGATCCGATATAAGGACATGTTCAATCAAAAACGATTTCTAAAACTTATTTATTGATTACAATTTTTTCTATGATATGAGAGTTTAAAAGAAATTAAATATTCTCATAAGTCTATCATACAAGATTTTTTATGGTATAAAGATGATCATTTTCGAGTGATATTCAAATCTTCCACATGTTTCTCTTCTAAATAATTCTAGTGATTTTTTCTTATGTTTCTTATGGTCATAAAGATCAAAAAATAAATATAATATTTATTAACAAAACCCTTACAGACTTTGAAGAAAATCAAAGTAAGCCTAGGTTGCTAGACTTATATCGAATGTTTTTTTTAAAGAAAAACCTAGAACATTGATTTAGACATAAAAAATAACTAAAATTTTAAGCTTTGTATTGTGACTATAACATCCTAAGTACATTGATATTCAATTGTAATTCTTGTTTAGGTGTTTAGATAAGATAAAACTTATAATGTAGTAGTAGTTGTAGCTACAACTTTGCAAAAAACTTTTGTTGGTTGTACAATAACAATTAGATTATGTACACTTTGGACACTTTAAAATGACATGATTTTCTATTATTCACTTTTGTATTGATCTAATATTATTCATGATTTTAGCTTACATAATTTGAAAGCTCCAAAGAAAATAGAAGATTCAAAACTCATTTGAAGAAATCATATTTGAAAATTGAGTTTGGAAAGTTCACATAAAAGGCTTTAACTTGAGGTGTAGATCATTTATTTCATTAGAATAGTTCATAATTAGGTGGTAGAGAGAAAATCATGCTATCAGGCAAAGGCAAATGTATAATAGGAAGATACCAATAAAAGAACTTGATGACTTAAAAGAGGAAAATATTATACCTTATTTTTCTATACCTTGTCTCATAGATTTATCTGACTAAAGCTACCAAACATCAACACTCCCTCTTAGCTAGGGAGGATAAACACATGGTTAGATATTACCTCAATGTAATATCAAGTTTATAGAGATATCATCTCATGATATTAGGAGTAATGGCCACAAAATATCAAGTCACGTGATATTCACCATGTACTCAGAATATTGGCCTACTGACATCAAGTCTTATGATGTCTACCAAGTACTCAAAAGTTTATAAAGATATCATCTCATGATATCGAGAACATTGGCCTACAGAATATCAAGTCGTGTGATATTCACCAAGTGCTCAGAGTAATGGTCTACCAACATCAAGTCTCATGATGTCCACCAAGTACTCAAAAGTTTATAAAGATATCATCTCATGGTATCGGGAGCATTGGCTTGTAGAATATCAAGTCGCATGATATTCACCAAGTGCTCAGAGTAATGGCCTACAGACATCAAGTCTCATGATGTCCACAAAGTACTCAACAATGTCCATAGGTAATGTGCACTTACCATAGGAACATTCCTATCATCTATCATGATCTATTTCAACCATCATAAGGTGTCTATCACAATAGAAGATCATGGTCTGTTTAAAGAACTCAATCCACCATGAAAGAAATCATCTATCATGATCTATTTTAGCCATCATAAGATGTCTATCATGATAGAAGATCATGACATGTTTAAGGAACTCAATCCACCATGCAAGATATCATTGTAATCACCTAAATTTGGACAAGATTAATCATGTGAGTAATCAAAGCAAAACTAAGGCAAAATCAAGACAATTGAATCGAATCAAACATTTATCCAATGTAAATTCAAATCGAGCCCTAATTCAATTTAATTGAAAATCAAAAGTCATTAAATCAATTTAAATCGATTAAATCATGATAAATCAATCAATTGTGTAATTAATCTAATTAATTACATAGTTCAATTTAAATCAAATCAACCCATTCAAGGGGTACACTTGGCTAAACAAATGAATTAAAATCAATTGATTAAATCCTAATTTCTCTCAACACCACATGGGAGGAAAAAGCCTCAACCAATATGATTAAAGAATGAAGCTCACATGGATCAAGCCAAAATGAATCTCAGTCACTCAAATTGAAAGAACATCTTGTCCACTAATCTTGTCTACTTGTCCCAAGCTTTGAGGACACAATATTTAAATTGTCTTCAAAGGGTGGAACCAAAGACTTAACCCCAACTCAACCATGATCAAATCCAACTACACCCCCTACCCTTGCCAAAATCTATAAAAACAAGGCTAAATCACTCATAAAAGAATCCACAAATCTTGGAATTGCATCAAACCTCTTGAGATTTTAAGCTAGAAAGGCAATTTAGGCTATTTTGTTAGTTTCAATTTGGAATTTAATTAATTAGTCTTTATCATTATCATTTTCTCATCTTAAGGCTGTTACTAATGGAGGCTTGTTGATAGCTTATCGTTAGCCTACTTAATTAGAGATCCATAGGGTGTTTATTGGTTTTATTTACAATTTGATAGCTCACTAATTGTGGTATTTAGTTATTTTATTTCATTTATTGTCAAACTAACTCTATGAAGGTACAAATTCTCGTACACAAAATGACACCCACGATGGGGCATTAGGCTTCACTTTTCTAAAAATCTACAAATTTTTATTTTGTCAATTTTTTTTGCATGTTTAACTCTCTGGTTGGTAGGTGAAATAGCGCGTATGAGCATTTCTGCAGTGCTTTTGACAGGTTTTCCAGTGCTTCTGAGTTCTGAAACAATGTGTTGATGATGAAGTTTTGCGCCTTTGCACAGGAGTTTAGTGCATTTACATTCCTTCTATTTTTTATCTAATCTTCTCTCAGTGCTTCTACCCTGACTAGGCAACATTTTTGATCCATTATCCAGCACATTTGTGGTGTTTTTGACACCTTTACAGAGGATTTTAGCACTTTTTCTCTCTATTTCCACATCTTCACATATTTTCTTTAGCACATTTAGTTCGATCCTTAGTGTGTTTGAACATTTAAATAGCGCGTTCAATAGATTCAATAGCGCTTTTGATTAAATTGAAGATAAACAGAAGCTGACTGTCAGAAAATGTTTTCTCTGTCTCTACAGGATGTCCAGACATAAAAAACTAAAAAAACCAAAGAGCAGATTTAATCAAGAAGGCAAAGCTTTGACAAGGAAGATAAAAAAAGGAGAACATTGCTCACATTACGCTAGTTTTTGAGGATTCTCAGCAAGGAGAGGTATATGATCATTATCTTAAAGTTGTAGAAACATATAAGGCAAAATTTGCATCACTAAATTGGATTTATTCACCTTAATCAAGTTTTCCTGAAATTTGACAAATAAGGCTTAAAGTTTAATTTTATCTTAGTTTTCTTCAATTTTATCTTGTTTTCTTCACTTTTATTGGTTGTGTTGACTAACTTGTTGGAGGAAAAGCACATTGGAAAGGAAATATCTATTGGCAAGTTGTCTATACTGAGGTATATGACTAGATATAGTGTTGTCATTATGGCAACAAAGTCATATAGCAATTTGGAGTCAGCGCACCTGATATAAAGATCAGAAATCAGCTAAGTGTTGAAGACTGGATAGTGTATAGAGTTCCTGCAGCTCAGAGCATCAGTGCACGTGTGTACGAATAAATTATGGTATGCACCCTAGAAGTTAAGTTTGTTAGACTATACTTATGCTCAGTCTATGAGCGCATAAGTAGATGTGCAAAGATGAGAAAGTTACAGTCAGTTGAAGTTGCACAGCCAGTGTGTGCCAGCAGAAAATAGAGCATAGAGCCGACAGTTAGTATTTTGGTTTGCGGTTATAATGTAATGTTGTAAAGGCCATGCACCCATTGTACTTAGGTTGCCGACATGTATACTTGTTTGTTTGTAAGCATGCTTAAGCTAATTCAATTGGAAGCATTGTTTGTAATTAGTTATAAGGCCGACCTAATTGTTTATTTTGTATGAGCGTATAAATATAAGATGTGCCCATTGTATTCAGTATGGAAGTTGAAATAGAGTTGTGATAAGTAGAGCAGAGGTATGCGAAGACATCATAAGATGTATTAGAGCCTTGCTAGAGGTCAAAGTATCAACGCACCAAAGGAACTGATCAGACAAGTAGTGTCACAGTAACAGTTCACCTGCAGATATAGTGTGTATCTGAAATCAGAAGGTTGTAGCCTTCACCATTTGAGCAGTGAGCTGTAGGACAGTGAGTCCACTCCCCTAACAAGGATTATTGTAAAAGACTCCTAATGGGGTCTGACTCTTAACAAGGTCTACTGTACTTAAAGCATTGTAAAGCTACTCCTAACAGGCTAAAGGATCTTCTAACAAGGATCACAAAACACTAGTGCAAAATATTAGTGGGTGTCAATTCCCACCCGGGTTTTTACCTATTTGAGTTTCCCCGTAACCATATTGGTATCATGTGTTGATTTCATGTTTCATGTTTATGTGAATGTTTAATTCAATACTTAAGCATTTAAGTTCAGCATAAAGTTTAAAGTGAAAATTTAAAATACAGTGAACACTAATTCACCCCCCCTCTTAGTGTTCCCATTCCTAACAAGATCACCAAGGTAAGCATTAAAGAAATGAAAATTACTCAAAAATGCCCCTAGCCTTAGCTAGCTTCGAAACAAGGTAAGCCTAAAACTTGGTCAAATTTTTCTTAAATTGTGGCCTTGTCAATTTCAAAATCTATTAATCAAAGTAGCTTAAAAGAATAAACCATATATTAAATTTGAACAACCCCTTGTTTGTGGAAAAGAGTAGAAATACTCAATTCCCATTAGTTAGTGGGTTTGGTAATTGAACCTTGTTAATTGTGTTTGGGGAATTGAGAAATAGATAGGGATATGCTCTTCCCATTTTGGTGAAACAAACTCCCAAAACCTATCTCTTTATTCCAATTTATTACTTTCATATGAACATGCTAGATCCATAGTGGGCTCGCCTCCCAATATTTGCCTTCATAAGGTCGGTGAGAGGGACAACACAAAGTGGGATACATTCTCTTTTGCTACGAAAATCCAACCCACTCTAAAATAAAATGCATGCATCCTTAATGGGGTGTGTGAAAAAAGGATACTAAGCTTTCAAACCGCCTCGAGTAGTCCCTTGGGATTGTGCAAAACTCTGACATACCGGTGGTGGGAAGCCTCCTAATTTTGGAGGATGAAAACTTAATATCCATTTTGAACAGAATCTTGATTAAATACCTTGATAAATTAACAATCCTACCTAATTAGAGCCATTTAAAAGACAAATTTGATCTTAGGTAGATTGCTTGGAAGAATTTCTTGTGATAATTGATAAAATTATTGTGTTGTGCTTGAAGGTCTTTGATTACAGAAAGAAAACATCCATTAAGATCCAAAAATCAATTAACAATAAAGATTCAAAAGAATATATTCTATTCACAAGAATTCAAGAAATGGAAAAAGAAATGGAAACATTATCCAACCAATTCTCATTAAGAACATTGTTTCCTTACCTCTATGATCAAGAAAAACATCATGAACATCATATCTTTGATAATTCAAAATTTGATCAAAATTAATATCATGAAAACCCTATATTTGATAAAAAAAATATCCTAATGATAAACCAGTATTTGATAAAGAAACTATTTCAAAATATCAAGAGAATCTCATCTTTGATCAAGTAAATCAAGAGGAATTAGTCCCATCTCAACAATATTCATCATATGAGAAATCTTTCAGAAACTCAAATACATCCAAATATCCTTGGGATAGATCATTTACTCCTTTGAGAATTTCATACGAATTAGCTTTGGAAAAACTCCTTGAAAATGATCTCATCACGTTGCCTCAAATCAATTCATGTGGTTTTACCTTTTTGAGTAACTATTGTGCATATCATAAACATAATGAGCATGAAACTTTAGATTGCATAGAGTTGAAACATAAAATCCAAAATCTTATTGATGATGACTTAATTGAAATTTAAGATCCTAATGACTCATCTAATGAAGATACTACTCTCAAGCAAGATCAAACTTGTGAACACATGTCTAGTAGTGGTCCTCTTATAGCTTTTACCTATTCCACCATTCCTCCATTTCATATAGAAGCAAAGCTATCCGATATTCCTCCATCAAACAAAGATCCAAACAATTTTCATAATTAATGACTATGTATACCGTTAAGGGCTACCTCTAAAAGAGATCCAAGCTAACCTACATCTTGCTACAAACTTTTTTCATGCTTCAAAGGTTATAGACTCCCAACCTTCATGTGCTACAATGCTTATTGTACCTATTTCAAATAAACATCCATCATCCCTTCAAGAATCCCTCATGCGGATCCAAATTCCTACCTTGTCCTTAGAAGTGGCTCCATGTCAAGAGACTAATCAAAAGTGAAAAGAAACAAGTATTGTTAAGGATCAAGATCAAGATATTATCTCTTCTTATACTATAGTTGACCAAAGTCCTATACCTCAAGAGTCCCATGATGAGCCCTTCATACCCTTCAATTTCTTTCAAGAAGATACCCTTCCATCTCAAACACCCCATGTCCCTTCACCTCCTATATCATACCCATATCCTAAGCAAGATAATGGTATTCCTTCCAATTCTAATGAACTTATTGAAAAGCAAAAGAAAAGTATTCTTCATAGGATATCAAAAGATCCTTGTCATGAACAAAGTACCCCAACACCCACTTTTCATAAACCTCCATATCTACCTCAAAATTCTCCCATTATTCCTAATTCTCTGCATAAGAATAAATCCCCTCAAGCTTCAATTGCTCCTATCAAAGTCGCTCCTATCAAAGCTACATATAAGCCTATTGGCACAAAGATAAATTCAAAAGACGAAAGCCTTGGCCATGCAGCTCACAATAAAGATGTTGATATCCTTCCCACATATCATTTATCTCCATTTGCACATAAGCATATTCCTTTTACATCCTCCAAATCCATCCTTGGTCCCTATATTCCAAAGTTTAAACCTTCATATCTTCCATCTATATTAGGTCCCCATATCCCTCCATCAACCTTTTCTGCCATCCTTATCCCACAATCCACTTGCCATATACCCTATCAAGATCAACAAAGACATACATACTTGAGAAACCAAACACCCATCCATATGAACCCATCCAAATAAACCAGCCATATCAACCTTATTCATCCAACAATCCCAAGTCCTTTGGAAGAAATTTGAATGTGCAACATAAAAATCATAAATCCAAGAATCCACTTATGTATGAAGAGCACCATGTCCCATCTAATCGACATGTGAATGAAAGAAAAAAAGAAACATTCAAGAGACCACAAAGGTCCATCAAGAAAAAAGAAAAATCAAAGAAAATGTGAGTTCCTAAATCCTTCATCGAAGAAATGCATTCTAAAGCATCCAAAAGGAAAGAAAAATCAAAGAAAGTGTGGATTCCCAAGTCACTTTTGAAGGACTTACACACAAAAGAGAAATCAAAGTTGACATTCAAGCTTCCAAAGGCTTCCACTTCACATTCTCCCAAACATATTCCATCTTATCCATCCATTTTGAGTCCTTGTATCCCAAGATCTGTATTCTCTCTTACATCAAAGTCTCAAGCTATCTCACCAATTTTTCCTCCATTATTCCACTACCCTTCAAGGTGTGTATCAATGTTGATCTTGATAATACTTTTTATCCTCCTATTCATTATCCTTCCATTCCATTTTTCACGCCCACACATAGAAAGACTTATTATCCTCTCATTCATTATCCTTCCATTTCCTTTATCCAATCCATTGCATAAATCTTTAGCCACCCTTTACCTTATCCACCATATCACCTTTCCATCACCATATCAACATCTTTGAGCATACCTTTCAGCGGCCTTGGCCCATCATATCATACATTTTCAAGGAATATCCAAAAAGTATGAGGCTTGAGTCCCTCCAAAAAAAATTGAAAAAAATAAAAATTGAAAAAAAGAAGAAAAAGAAAAGAAAAGAAAATAAATCCATCCTATGGTGAAAACCACTTCTTGTGGTATCTTGGACAAGTACCATGATGAAAACCTAACAAACATGCATAATGCATAATTCCTCTCTCTTTCACTCTATACTTGGGGGCAAGTTTCATCCATTATATCCTCCATCTTTCTATGTCATTTATCTCACTTACATCCATATTCCATCTTTCACCTTTGATCTTGACAAGGTTGAACATATCTGTGAGCGTTAAGTGCCTTGACATGCATTATCCTATCCATTAGACTATTCACTTGTTTCAGTCATGCTACCCTATCATGATCTTGCTTATCCTAAATCCACCTTCATTATTCCTAAGCATCATTTCCATAATCCCAAACCATCTACTGATAGTATCCATCACCCCTTTATCATGATTGTGTGATTCTATCCACATTTATCCCTTGATCTTGATCCAAATGAAAAATAAAATAAATGGATAATATGTTATAGAAAGTCTCTTGATATGTCCATTCCTTTGGATGATTGTCATGACACTGGGCCATTATTCCATATGCTATCCAACACCATATCATTGGCCTATATTGAGATATTATTTTTCCCTATCTTGGATAATCTTGAGGAGATGGTCCTGGGTGACCCCACAATAGTGGGTTACACTTTTTTAGACATGCTGATTTTTGCTGAAATAACACTTTTTTAATAAAATATGATAATTTAAGCCTTGAGAGGTTCCATTTGAAGGAATTAATTTCAAATGGTTAGCCCAAAGCCTCTTAGATAATAAAAACATGGATATAACATCTATACTTCTCATTCATACCTATAACGGAGTCTCCTTCACACCTATTACAATGCTGATAAAAATCACTTTGATTTATCTTTTGGAAGATCAAATAAATCCATTTGAAAAACCTATCTATTTAGTAAGTTAGTACTGAGAAAAATATTTCCAATGATTATATTGTTAATACATATTAAGTTTATTATGACTTTGTATTTTTTGTTTTACTAAACTTAGATATTTCACCGTATGTCTACCTGTATATTTAACGCTTATGGAAAAATAGTAAGTGAGAAAAAAATTCTAAAAAATATCTATGCCCTAGGTATTCAAGTTCTCTTTCTATAAAAAAAATAAAAATGAAATTGAACAAATACACGACAAGTTATAAGCTATGTAGTCATGGTATGTCAAAATTACAGTTCAGTCAACTTCAAACGTTAATAAAATATGAAATAATAGTGATAATGTCATAAAAAAAAATTTCATGCCCTCCGTATGCATTATACAAAACTAAATTTGAAAGAAGCACATTGATATCTATTTTATAAAAAAAGTTATGCTCTATGAAAACCAACTCTCTCTTTGAAAATGACATTCTCTGCAACATACCAATTTTTGTGGGAGAAAGAAAAAACCATTCAAATCAATTCAAAAATAAAAATAAAAAATATATTTAGAATCTAGACAAAAGATACTAAAAGACTCTAATTTACTTCATCTTCCAATTTCAAACGGTTTAATGACAATATGCATCCGAATATGAAATTTTTTCTCAAAATGTAGAGTTCAATGTCCGTTCAGGCAAAAAAGTGTAACCCACTATTGTGGGTTCACCCTCGGACTACAAGTTGCATTCACTTGCTTCATCCATCATGGCCTATTCATCCAGCATCCAACAATTTGCAAATCCATCTTTCATGTCCTATACCTTGCTAGACATTGGGGGAAATTCAATGTGATCTTGTTTGAGAACTAGTGATCTCTAAAAATCTAAAAAAAATAAAAAATTTCTAAAAATCTAAAAATATCAAAAAATATTTTTAAAAAATCCAAAAACATCAAAAATCTCAAAAAAATCCAAAAACATAAAAAATCTTTAAAAAGCCAAAAAAAAAATCTAAAAAATCTAAAAATTGTATATCTTAAGTAAACACTCAAAAGTTGCATTGCCCAATAAAGCATGATCTTTGCTAAATCACACCAGGGGCACCAATCCAAAATTCAATGAGCTTAGAAAAATAGACGCAAGTTGGTTCCAAATCATTGCATCAAAATTGAAAAATTACTACACTTGAACTTATTGATCAATATCACATTTAAAACATCCAAAGTGATCTAAACAACAACATCTGACACATTAAATCTTCAAACAATAATCAGATCAAAATCTAAAAGGCTTAAACATAACTAAGGATCAAAGTGGATGAAGTTTTTGAAATATCGATCTACAAACAAAAGAAAAAATGTTCAAAGTGTTACTTGGTTTTTGGAACCACGTCTTTTTAGCAAATCAATGAAGTCTTGGAATAGATTAGCGATGATGAAGACATGATATTTTATTGGTTTATGCTTGAGTGCTTGTCATATTGATTCATAGAAGTATGCCAATTCGTCTAATGACATGATCATCAAAGAATCATCGAGGACATTTGTATATGAAAGGGATCAATTATTTGTTTGTTTACTTGCAATTGCTAAAATCCGAGGAAAGAGGTATTCATATCATCATGGTTAAACTAGTGAGGGTTGTACCAATTTCATGTTCCAAAATCTTGATGATAAAAATAAGCATCCAAATTTTGAATAGTGACAACTAGTTGCATCCATATAGACTAATCGCATGTTAGTTTGCATGGGTTGATCCTTTTTCTCAATATATGTAAGGAAAGCTAAAGGGGGGTAGAGTTATCATCATCAAAAGACCAAATCAAGATACATCAAATGATCAATGATATCATCAAATGTCCATCAATATATAATCAAAGTCTTGATCAACATCATCAAATGTCCATCAATATATAATCAAAGTCTTGATCAACATCATCAAATGTCCATCAATGTATAATCAAAGTCCTGATCAACATCATAAATGCTTGAAGTATCCATCATCAAAAATCATGCTCAATCTAATCATCAAAGGTACATCAACATCATCAAGGTACAAGTACATGTAAATCATGATCCATCAAATGATCCATGATACCTCAAGGAAATCATCAATAATCAATCATGTTGATCAACTAGGGGCAACCTAATCCTGTTCATCACCTTCTCTTCTATCAATCCCTATTTTGCATCACGAGAACATCCAATCAACTCCATATCAAACATCTAACTAATCATATCGTATCAAATATCAATCAGTCAAATCATCCAATTGATCATCTAACTTCAATCAAGTTATCCTATCATCTATTTTCTCATCTTGAGCGCATCAAATATCCTAACTCTATATCATGAGGAAGGAAAATCATTGTTTTGTCTCTCTAGATCTTGAGAGTGAAATATCAACCCATCAACTTATCCTATCAAATTAACATCAACATCAACTAAGTGATTTTGACTAACATCAAACGATACAAAACCATCATCAACTTATCTAGAGCATCAACATCTTATCAATCAAATCTTTTCTCATCAAATCCTCTCATGATGAGGGCATTTTCAAATTTCTATATCAGGAAACAAATCAAAATTTCCCAATCTCAACCAAATTAGCCACAATCATTTCAATTGATTTTTTGAGGGGGCATGCAATCACATCATTATTTCAAATTAGATAACTTGTTTCAAATCATTGAACATGAAATTTTTTTAATTCATCAGTGGGGCATCAAAACATCAAATCAGGCATCATATCGGCGACCTATCATCCGAATGACCATCATAGACTTCAATCAATCAAAATTTCATCAAGTTCATCATCAGTATCTACATCTTCTATCAAGCATCAAATCAAACATCGATCTAATCATGATTTTGCATCGACAAATCAAAACATTCTTTGAATCGACACGCTTCACATGTTGACTCAAAGAGGGGCATTTGTAATCACCTAAATTTGGACAAGATTAATCATTTAACAAGATCAGATTTCCACAATCCATTATGATAAGCAACAATGTTTCTGGATTCGATTGTGTGAGTTTTTTTCATCAATGTTTCGGATCACACTCCGTGATTAATCATGTGAGTAATCAAAGCAAAAATAAGGCAAAATCAAGGTAATTGAATCGAATCAAGCATTTATCCAATCAAAATTCAAATCAAGCCCTAATTCAATTTAATTGAAAATCAAAAGCAATTAAATCAATTTAAATCGATTAAATCATGATAAATCAATCAATTATGTAATTAATATAATTAATTACATAGTTCAATTTAAATCAAATCAACCCATTCAAGGGTTACACTTGGCTAAACAAATGAATTAAAATCAATTGATTAAATCCTAATTTCTCTCAACACCACATGGGAGGAAAAAGCCTCAACCAATAGGATTAAAGAATGAAGCTCACATGGATCAAGCCAAAACAAATCTCAATCACTCAAATTGAAAGAACATCTTGTCCACTGATCTTGTCTACTTGTCCCAAGCTTTGAGGACACAATATTTAAATTGTCTTCAAAGGGTGGAGCCAAAGACTTAACTCCAACTCAACCATGATGAAATCCAATTACACCCCTACCCTTGCCAAAATCTATAAAATCAAGGCTAAATCACTCATAAAAGAATCCACAAATCTGAGAATTGCATCAAACCTCTTGAGATTTTAAGCTAGAAAGGCAATTTAGGCTATTTTTTTTAGTTTCAATTTGGAATTTACTTAATTAGTCTTTATCATTATCATTTTCTCATCTTAAGACTGTCACTAATGGAGGCTTGCTGAGAGCTTATCATTAGCATACTTAATTAGAGATCCATAGGGTGTTTATTGGTTTTATTTGCAATTTGATAGCTCACTAATTGTGGTATTTAGTTATTTTATTTCATTTATTGTCAAACTAACTCTATGAAGGTACAAATTCTCATACACAATCATCTATCATGATCTGTTTCAACCATCATAAGATGTCTATCATGATAGAAAATCCAATAATTGTAAGATCGTCACCTTTCAATAACTTTAACAAATACCAGTGATAATCATTTGGAATTTGTCACTTCCTCATGATGTACACAGGGGGCAAGCCCATTATAACATGATATCTACCATGATATCCACCATGCCTTAGTGCAAAGGGTGGAAACAAGGGATTTCACCTCGAACTTCTCTCATAGAGAACTCATTGAGAAGATACCAATCTGTTGATCTTTTCATCCAAGACTTCTTAAGCTAACCTTGTTAGACTCTCTCTGAATCTGATTTCAATCTTCTGAGTTCCTCGTCCAAAGTTATCTCAAAAGAGTCAGACTCCCTCTAAATTTGATATCAATCTTATTTTTCCTGCAAGAGCATCCCCGAAAAAGATCAAGGGAAATAGCTCTTATAGTACGCATAGAAATACAAATAGATAAAGTAATATTCAAGGATAAATACTTATCTGCGCATCAACATCCTTGACACAAGTTACTTCAATGAAGGTCCATATACATCAAATAAAAAAACACTTTATTAGATTATTTGAAAGACATCTCCCCTTTGAATCATCTCCCCACTAAGGATGGTTCAAATGAGAATGTAACATTGGTTATTATTCTCCCCACAGTGTAAAATTTTGGCCACTCTTGGGTATGTGCAAGATCATGAGGGGCCAAACTATGCCCTTAAGTGGTAATGAAAAATCAGCAAATCAGGGTTAGTCAACTTGACGTGAAAATTTCAACTAGCTATGAACCTAATATCAAAAAGTTGTAAGAATAGAATCTGTAGAAAATTGAATTTAGTTTCTAAACTACTAGGCCTTTTTTGAGAAAAAGTTAGTATGATTGGTGAAAAGTATAGATTTCAATGTAGCAGTACAAAAATTTCAGGAAAAAAATAAGAAGTAGGTGTATGTCTGACCACCTTAATCATAATCAAATGATAATATTTTATTATAAGATTTTATATATAAGTATAGACTCATGCCCAGATGTGATGCATATTTTTATGTAATTTTATTCTAAAAAAATAATTAATTATGAATTTTCTGCTACAACATTTTCAGAATAAAAAACTCCCATGTTTGACCACCTTAACTCATTCAAAACTTTACAAAATTCAAATTTTTTTTTTCTTATAGTAGGCGAAGCATAGAATGTGACACATTTTTCGGATTTCAAAAATGTTATACCGTCTGAAAGTTATAGTCATTTTTCAATCAGTATATAAATTAGCACTTTAGAGGTAGCTCAATTAGAAAATAACTAATAATTACTTACCGAATTCAAAATTTGATAGCAATTATATCGATAGAAAGCTGATAATCTCCTTAAGATACCCTTTTTGTTTTATCAAATTCGGGTGAAAAAAAAGTCGTTAGCTACGTTGTCAAAGTCTGGAACTCAGAGAAACAAGGGAAAAACACGTATTTGAGACATTTCAATAGTTGACCATGTAGGTTTGGTGCACAAAGCAATACCGAGCCTAATCGGGTACCTGATATCTTCCGGTACCTGAATATGACGGCAGAATTTTGAATTTTCACTTTGCCTCCACTTTCTCCCTCCCATTTCTCCATCCTTTATATGATATATTATATATAAAAAACTATATATTAGATATATTAAATATTATATAATATCAATTATATATTAAATATTATATAATATATATTTTACATTAAATATTATTTAATATATATATTAATATTAAAAACTATATATTAGATTATATATTATATATTATATATTATATAATATACATGTTACATTAAATATTATATAATATACATTTTACATTTTAAATATTATTTAATATATATTAATATTAAATGTTACATTATATATCATATATTATATATTATTTTATATGTATAATATATTAATATGTATTTTACGACTATGTATGAAAGGTTGGAAGATTGCAGAAAAATCATGGATGGCCATTGAAAGAAGCAAAGGAAATTAATCAGCCATTTAAAAACTTCATGGGTGGCCATTGAGAAAGAGAGAGAGTGAGAAGGTGGTGGGGGCTGAGAGAGGAAGAGAGAGAGTGAGAAGGTGAGAGAGAGAGATAGCTTGAGACAGAGAGAGAGGGTGATGAGAGAGAGAGGAGATAACGGAGAGAGAGAGAGAGAGAGAGAGAGAGAGAGAGAGAGAGAGAGAGAGAGAGAGAGAGAGAGAGAGAGTATGGGAGGGAGAGAGAGGGAGGAAGAGACAGAGACAGAAGGGGGGGAAGGGGAGAGAGTAGGATAGAGAGAGAAGGGGAAGGAGAGAGAGAGAGAGAGAGAGAGAGAGAGAGAGAGAGAGAGAGAGAGAGAGAGAGAGAGAGAGAGAGAAGGGGATGGGGAGAGAGTAGTTGAGAGAGAGAAGGGGAAGGGGAGAGAGAGATAACCAATTCATCACAATATTAATCAGTAAGGAGCAAGGCAAACTTAAATAATATCGCAGTAGGCATTAGAAATCCAAATTCTAATTAGGAGTTTTAAGCGAAGTGAGTAAGGTCTTGGATAGGGACATTATAGATCCACACATTGTTTAGTAGATACCTCCAAGAACCCACATACACAGGAGTAGGTTTGAACTAAGACTAAGATTGTTTATCGGTTCAAACATTTATTACTATGTTGTACTTTTGATTAACATCCAATGAGTGGATGTGAAATTCACAAATTTGATTATATTGCCACTAGTTCTATTTCAAATTCTAGAAAAAATGAATATTTGACATATGTTCATAAATTTCAGTCAACACCATTTTAAAATAACACATCAGTTTATTTTTACGCATTGAGAATATCATCCTTAGGAATTGAACTGAAATTGACATAGGTCATAGGAAATAAATGCCCCAACTATTTGGTGTCTTCTGCATTTTGAGTTTCTTATTACAATCAAGAGAAGAATATTACTCTCCAAATGGTTTTGGACAGTAACATTTGTACTTCCTCTTCACAAATATATTTCTTCCCTCATCTTACTGCCTATTGATACCGACAAAGTGAATCTAGGCATTTCTACCATGTAATAGGAGAAAAATGGTTTCCTAATTTATTGATATGTGTCTAAATAACACATACAAGAACCTTTTCTTTGATATTGCTCACTAACACTTTAGAACTGAAAATGTTTACAAAAACTGGCATGTACTTGCATGAGGACATTATATATTACAGGAATCCCGCACAGAAGCAACTGACAAGCCACTCAAAAAGTAGTAAATGATAGCAAGTGGGATAATGCAGATGCTTTAATAAACCACTATCTTCTTTACTCAAGCAACATCTGGTTCATCTACTCGACTGGGGCATGTTTGGGAACAGATAGTCTCCATTTAAAATCAAGTCTTTGGAAGTAGTTATATTTGTCAGTGGAGGAGATACACCCATTGGATCTGCAATTTAACTTTATGCTCACTGGAATTTCCATTTCTCTTCAATTGGGATACTCTTTCCAAAATTGCATCTACCCTTTTACCAATTTGGGAAATCAATGGGTCTACTTGTGGACTCGAAGGAGTTGGCCACCTAAATGAGAACCTTGAGACGAATTAGGAACTTCTCTATGAAAGAGATCAATACCTTGAGAAGCTCTCCATTTGTCAGCTGAATTAAAACCTTGGACCATAGATGGCTGCCCTTTGTTGTAAAATGAGTAGTGAGACTGCCTTGCCAAAGGTGGCAATGAACTTACATTTGAGGGATATTGCCCAACATGAGTAACTTGGTTTCCCAAGTCTTGTAAATTCAAGGCCATTGACGAATAGGCATTTCTAATAGAAATATTTGTGGTGCTAGAATGAAGTGCATGACCAAATTCTTTGCCTACTAATGAACCAATTTGAGGCTTCATTTCACATTGCTCTGTGGATAATTCCATAGCACTTGTTACTTATGTATCTAAATTTTTTGTGTCAGTGTACATGTGTACTGAAGAGCTTCTATCACTGCTTGAGCTACTATCAGATGGTGAGTACTCATCATCATCATCTAACATAGGCTCACACGCATATCTTACTTCTTTCCTTTGCTGCTTTCCCCTTCCTAACTCTTCCTCCTTATCTATAACTTCTATCATGGGTCCAAGAAGCTCTTCCCACTCTTTCCCATTAATATGCAAATATTTTTGTCCGTAACAATATTTTCTACATTTATTATGATATTGATCCGATTTGATGCACCATCACTATTTGATACATACAAAAGTAGAGGGCAAGATAATAACTATGTTTCCACTGCCTGTGGCTATGAAATGGTATCTTTCCCTTCTTTTTCAATCGGAACACTAAATTGCAAAGGTTCTCAAAATAGATTCTGGTCACCAGACAATTGTACCACACCCGTTGATAATCTGGCAGCTCAACAAAGTCATTGGGAGGTTAAACAAGAATTCTATAGCTTGAATGTTCTTTATTGCAGAAGGTTATTTTCATGGTTTATGATTCATGCAATTCCTTAAAAGTTTCATTCTTAACAGAATTCATAACTAGATTTTCCATAGCCAATTTTCTTCTTGATCGTTGCAATATTTTCTCCTCAACTGAACATTTTGTAATCAGTTGATATACAATCACATTTTTCTCTTGGCCAATCCTGTGGGCTTGCAATTGAGCCTGGAGATCCACAAAAGGGTTGAAATCTAGATCTGGTGGAAGAGTAGTATTAGCGAGAAGTCATTCACTAACATCTCATCTTTATAAGAACTAAATTTGGATTCACTAAAAGCATTAAAGAATCTGGACTTCCTAGGACCCCTTCGGACACACTTCAGGGTTCAAATGTGTCAAAAGGGGTCATGAGGACTCCCTAGGGGTCCTAGTATGCCTTATCACATGTTAGGACCCCTAGGAAGTCCCCATGACCCCTTTTGACACATTGAAATGCTCAAGTGTGTCTTAAGGAGTCTTAGGACCCCTTCGGACACACTTGAGTGTTCAAATGTGTCAAAAGGGGTCATGGGGACTCCCTAGGGGTCCTAGTACACCTTATCACGCGTTAGGACCCCTAAGATGTCCCCATGACCCCTTTCGACACATTGGAATGCTCAAGTGTGTCCGAAGGGGTCCTAACACTTGAGCATTCCAATGTGTCAAAAGGGGTCATGGGGACTCCCTAGGGGTCCTAGTACGCCTTATCACATGTTAGGACCCCTAGGAAGTCCCCATGACCCCTTTTGACACATTGGAACTCTCAAGTGTGTCTTAAGGGGTCTTAGGACCCCTTCGGACACACTTGAGTGTTCAAATGTGTCAAAAGGGGTCATGGGGACTCCCTAGGGGTCCTAGTATCCCTTATCACATGTTAGGACCCCTAGGAAGTCCTCATGATCCCTTTTGACACATTAGAATGCTCAAGTGTCTCTTAAGGGGTCTTAGGACCCCTTCAGACACACTTGAGCATTCAAATGTGTCAAAAGGGGTCATGGGGACTCGTTAAGGGTCCTAGTACACCTTTTCACATGTTAGGACCCCTAGGAAGTCCCTATGACCCCTTTTGACACATTGGAATGTTCAAGTGTGTCTTAAGGGGTCCTAGGACCCGTTCAGACACACTTGAGCATTCCAATGTGTCAAAAGGGGTCATGGGGACTCCCTAAGGATCCTAGTATGCCTTATCACATGTTAGGACCCCTAGAAAGTCCCCAAGACCCCTTTTGACGCATTAGAATGCTCAAGTGTGTCTTAAGGGGTCCTAGGACCCCTTCGAACACACTTGAGCATTCAAATGTGTCAAAAGGGGTCATGGGGACTCCCTAGGGGTCCTAGTATGCCTTATCACGCGTTAGGACCCCTAGGAAGTCCCCATGACCCCTTTTGACACATTGGAATGCTCAAGTGTGTCTTAAGGGGTCCTAGGACCCCTTCTGACACACTTGAGAATTCAAATGTGTAAAAAGGGGTCATGGGGACTCCCTAGGGGTCCTAGTACACCTTATCATGTGTTAGCACCCCTAGGAAGTCCTGATGACCCCTTTTGAGACATTGGAATTCTCAAGTGTGTCTTAAGGGGTCTTAGGATCCCTTTAGACACACTTGAGCATTCAAATCTGTCAAAAGGGGTCATGGAGACTCCCTATGGGTTCTAGTATGTCTTATCACGTGTTAGGACCCCTAGGAAGCCCCCATGACCCCTTTTGACACATTGGAATGCTCAAGTGTGTCTTAAGGGGTCCTAGGACCCCTTCAGACACACTTGAGCATTCCAATGCATAAAAAGGGGTCATGGGGACTCCCTAGGGGTCCTAGTACGCCTTATCACGCGTTAGGACCCCTAGGAAGTCCCGATGACCCCTTTTGACACATTGGAACACTCAAGTGTGTCTTAAGGGGTCTTAGGACCCCTTCAGACACACTTGAGCATTCAAATGTGTCAAAAGTGGTCATGGGGACTCCCTAGGGGTCCTAGTATGCCTTATCACACATTAGGACCCCTAGGAAGTCCCATGATCCCTTTTGACACATTGGAATACTCAAGTGTGTCTTAAGGGGTCTTAGGACCCCTTTGGACACACTTGAGCATTCAAATGTGTCAAAAAGGGTCATGGAGACTCCCTAAGGGTCCTAGTATGCCTTATCACGCATTAGGAACCCTAGGAAGTCCCCATGACCCCTTTTGACACATTGGAATGCTCAAGTGTGTCTTAAGGGGTCCTAGGACCCCTTTGGACACACTTGAGCATTCAAATGTGTCAAAAGGGGTCATGGGGACTCCCTAGGGGTCCTAGTACACCTTATCACACGTTAGGACCCCTAGGAAGTCCCGATGACCCCTTTTGACACATTGGAACGCTCAAGTGTGTCTTAAGGGGTCTTAGGACCCCTTTGGACACACTTAAGAATTCAAATGTGTCAAAAGGGGTCATGTAGACTCCCTATGGGTCCTAGTACACCTTATCACGCGTTAGGACCCCTAGGAAGTCCCCATGACCCCTTTTGACACATTGAAATGGTCAAGTGTGTCCAAAGGGGCCCTAGGACCCCTTAAGACACACTTGAGCATTCTAATGTGTCAAAATGGGTCATCGGGACTTCATAGGGGTCCTAACGCGTGATAAGGCATACTAGGACCCCTAGGAAGTCCCCATGACCCCTCATAAGTCTCTCTCTTCGCCTCCAGTGAACTATTCTTTAAAGCCTCCATTTCTGTGTAGCTAGGGTTCACAACACCTGTAAAAGGCACATTTAATACAAAGATTTAGCTGACCACCTTTAAAGACCTAAAAGAAACGAGAAATAAATTTAGGCCAAAAATACATACCACATTTTTGTATGTAGTACTGTAAGCTTCAACAATCCAACCGGCTTCCTCTGCTAAGGCATGAAGAACTTCATTAATGTATGCTCTAGGAGGAAGATTATAATTTCCATATTTCTTAAAGAGATTCTCCAAAATTTGTATACAAAGGCATCCTATAGTAAAAAATGAAAAGTTTCCAACAGAATATCCACAATTTGTATACAAAAGCATCATATAGGAAAAATGACAAAAAAATAATAGCTAAAAGGTAAAATTTATCATTAACGCTGGCAGTACCAAGGTCATATCCGCTGTCAAATCCTAGCCTATGATGTGCAAAATGAGAAAACCAAGTGAAATGAAAGGGAAGG
Organism: Chamaecyparis obtusa; assembly: GCA_027943335.1. Classification (NCBI taxonomy): domain Eukaryota; kingdom Viridiplantae; phylum Streptophyta; class Pinopsida; order Cupressales; family Cupressaceae; genus Chamaecyparis; species Chamaecyparis obtusa. The sequence continues at coordinate 583,332 of BSBK01007229.1, read as the reverse complement.
GATCGATCAAATAGCGAAGGTGCATCAAATCAGATCAATATCATAATAAATGCATAAAATACTGTTATGGACAAAAATATTTGCATATTAATTTGTTACACCTTTCCCGAGCTTCTGTAGCTTGCTACATGATTAGACATTTTTGTTAGCAGAACTGAATTTTTAAGTTAAGTTTTATAGATCATCTTTTTGATCCAAAGGATGTAGATCGGCTACCATATCTTCCTCAGATAGTTTGCCAGAGAATATCCACAATTCATATACAAAAGCATCATACAGGAAAAATGAGAAAAAAATAATAGCTAAAAGGTAATATTATATATAATATATTAGTATACATTAGTATATGTATTATATATATATATATATATATATATATATATATATATATATATATATATATATATATATATATATATATATATATATATATATATATATATATATATATATATATATATATATATATATATATATATATATATATATATATATTATATACATTAGTATATATATAATATATTATATTTATTATATACATTAGTATATAATACATTAGTACATATAATACATTAGTATATTATAATACATTAGTATATATATAATATACATTATATATATCATATGCCTCTTTTATATATATATATTATATACATTAATATATATATATAGAATATGTAAAAGTTCAATTTTTTTCATTTGCTCCCGCCCTTTTTTCATCTGCCTGGGAATATCGGGTACCCGATATGGAATCAGATACCCAATTTTGGACAAGTAATATTTGACCAAAATATTCCTTGTTCCCACATACTAGACAAACACGGGATTTTATACTTTTTTCATGCATTGCAGAAAAAAAAATGTGATTTGGGGCCCATTGTTTGATTTTTGTCGACTTGTGGTCTCACCATGGGAAGCAGTAGTCGTCGAAAGGCTAAATGCAAGAGGAAGTTGACGGATGAAGAAATTCAAGCATATAGGGAAAAAGATAAGGAAAATCACTGAAGGAGAGAAGGTATGTTAAACATTAATCAAGGTGACCCTGTAAATGTAGTTGTAAGTGAAGAGGATGTTGAATTTGAAAATGTATAGATGGAGATTGAAAATGTAGACTTGGGGAATGAAAATGTTGCACAAGAACCACATGAACACTACACATCTCCAAATTATATGTGAAATGAAGTCCCTTGCAATAAAGATAATCAAACTTCAAATTCGGGGCTTTCAAGAACACCTAAATGGTTAATTGAAATTGAGGAGAACATTATGAATAATTGGGAAGGAAAGAGTTCACATAGAACCGTTAGGTTGTGGGCTTCAAGACTTTATGATCAATTTTTTGGAAACAAGACATTCGTCAAGCAATGTCAAATTTTTGTGCAGTTGTTAAAGATGCAAAAGATGAGACCTGTGCTTGTGAAATTGAAGATTCATGTGAACAAGAAAATGGAGAGAAATGCCATTGTTGTGAAGAATCTTTTCAATGCTCTCAATAGCATTGGGAAGACCAGTAGAGAAAAAGACAAGAGAGTTGCTTAGAGGATTATTACAACCTCCTTAGTAAGTCATCGGTTGAGAAAGGCTCGTTTGATGAGACAAACTTGTGTTGACTTCAATATAGACCATAAAACTTTGGGTAGAGCACTTGCAAGAAGAGAAAGACTTGATGATCCGCTTCAAATTGATACATGGGCTTATGGTGGGAGACTTCCACATTTTGATAAGAAGCTAATAGATGTTGTGAAGGCTGAAATTGAACAATTTTGGGATGCTAATTCAAGAGTGTCACCAAATGTGAAGGACGTCTTGAAGTTGAGAGTTAACAATTGAGACCGCACTCCACATCCTAAACATTATGTGGAGGTAAGTCAAACAATGTTGTATAAAAAAATTTGTGAGACACATCCAACATTGAAAATATCACAAAGGTCTTTTGAATCCATGAAGCCATTTTATTGCGTACCCCTTAAGATTCGGAATACATGTTGTTGCAAATATCATGTTGAGTTTTCAATGCATCATGAATTATTACGGTCCATTTGTTCTACTTTTCATACTAATGAAATGCTAGAGGATTGTGGTGCAAGTGGTCTTCCCAAATCATCAAGAGACTTGCTAGATCAATTTTTATGTCATAGAGATGATGGTTGTTTATTTTATAAAAAAGATTGCTTAAATGCCAAGTGCTCAGAATGTGGTGGCTTGTCCAAGTTTAGAACATGTTTTCATGAGGGTTTGGAACACAATTTTGGAAAGACACTCATCCAAAAAAAGGTATATGAAATGGTGAAATATACATTGAAGAGTGGAGGTGAAGGCTCTAGATGTGAGTTAGTTGCAAAAGAATACAATGTTGCTGATTTTATCTTAGATTTCAAGACAAATCTTTTTTACAAGTATGCAAGGCATAGTAATAGGTCTCAATGGTTGGATAAAAAATTTAGGATATGTAAGGACACTTTCCCCATTGGAACTATTATATCCGTTGTAGACTTTGCGGAGAACTATACATTGCAGCCCCAAAATGAGACTCAAGCTCAATATTACAATTCCATTCAGGTTGCTATTTTTGTACACATCACATATAGAAATTCCCCTGATAGCACAAAAGATGAGGGAAAGATAATCAAAGAGTACCATTTTTATATGAGTGACGATAGGTCTCACTCTCATGAGTTTGTTCAACATTGTTTCTAGAACTATTTTGACTTCTTGCAGGAAAATGGTATTGTTATGGATAGGCATCTCATTTGGTCGAATAATTGCACCGGTCAATTTAAGAATGCCAAAATGTTTTATTGGTTGTGTAGAATGCATGTGGAGAGAGGTGTACCTCATATTTGGAGTTTTTTTGAGTCAGGGCATGGGAAAGGGGAGCATGACAAAGTAGGATCGTGTGTGAAGAGAGCTCTAGTTAAGGAGCAATTGAGGATTTCGGGTGCTGTACTTCTTGATGCTCGTTCTATTGTTGATTGGTGTACTTTAGCATTATCACAGGGGGGGACTCTTAATTCTATAGTGCAAAGATTCTTTTGGTTGGTTGAGGAGGGAACTATAGGAGATAGACTGGATTGTCAAACAGTGAAAGACTCTTAAAAAATGCATTCATTCCAAAGCTCCAATAGTAGTACATGGACCATTTGGACATGAGAGTTGGCTTATTTTTGCCCCATGTGTTTTCAGTATGATTGGGATCATTGCAAGTCAAGTGAGTGGGTGGATACATGGGTTCCACAGTATCTGACTCCTTTATCTTTAACACTCTCTATAAGAAATGATGACATGGACAATTCAATTGACTATGACCATCTTTCAGATCTTCTAAAGCCAGGAGATGTTTTTGCATTGGTTGCACTGCAGGGGAATGATGAGAGGTCAGATTATTGGTTAGCACATTGTGTACAAGGTAAACAGAAGCTTGTACAACCAATGATAGATGGTGATTGGTTCACATATCCTACTAGTTCAGTTGTTGTTGTGGGAACATGGCTGCAAACATACATGATTAGAAAGAATGGAGTTCCCGCATTTGAAGACTATGAGAAGCACAAAACTATTCTCATGTATTCACACCTTGTTATAGCTACAAATTTCAATTTGTCAAAGCATCAAGGAAGGCCAAAGAAAAAAGAACTTTTGACTATTAGTACTGCTAATCATGAAGCACTATTGGAGACCCTGAAGCAAAGAGATGACCCTTCAGGAACACTTGACTAGGTAATAAGTTAACTTAGTGCATTGTTTTCTAAGTTCATTAAGCTTAATTTCAATACATTAATTTCACCTTTCTTAGATTATATTTTGAGTCAATAAACTTGGTTTTGTATGTGGATTGTAACTTGTGCAGGAGCACCTATGAAGATGCCTACGGTCACCATGGATCCAATCAGAGATAGAAGGACAAAAGGATCCTTAATAGTTAATTGAGATCTTTTGAAGCCTATAATGGAAATTTGTAACAATCAATTTGATTTAAAAGTTAAATGTCCTAAAACTCTTCATAAGGACTTATGACCAAAATAATGTATTGGTGGCCAATAGTGCCAAGAAGGGATCTTACATGTCATATACTTATGTCATTTTCATGGTTTGAATTCTTACATGTTTGATTGTTGTTTCTAATGCTTTAAGGATATTATTTTTTATCATTTAAAACAATCTATAAAAGTTAAACCTCAAACATAATAAGCTCCACAGTTCAAATTTCACAAGCTTAATCATGATTAATTTCACAGTTCAAATTTCAAACATACCACTAACAGTCAGTTGAAAGTAGCTCAGCAACGTATCTTTCAAACTGGTAGTGATCTTCAGTGGCTCATATCTTAGACCTCGTGAGAGGTATCAAAAAACCATCAGGGGCTATGGGATCATGTTTCTGAGGTCTATAATAACCTCTCTCAGTTTTGGGCGATTCAACTTCATTTGCATTTGGCAAGGCGATCTCAGTCGATGCCAAAACTTGTAGTGAGGGTCAGTTGAAAGTGGCTCAACATCATATCTTTCAAACCGTCTGACCTAACATAAAACCATCTACTCCATTAGCTCCAGTTGGCTGGGTAAATGCTAGTGACAACCCCATTCTACCCATGGAGTCACTGGAACGCTCGTGACCATGCTCGACAAGTGACCCCAAGGTGCACTAAGCACGATTGGGCAGTGATCTTCCGTGGCTCATATCTCAGACCTCATGAGAGGTATCAACAAACTGTTAGGTGCTATGGGATCATGTTTTTGAGGTCTACAATAACCTCTCTTAGTTTTGGGTGATTCAACTTTGTTTGCATTTGGCAAGGTGATCTCAGTCGATGCCAAAACTTGTAGTGAGGGTCAGTTGAAAGTGGCTCAACAATGTATCTTTCAAACCGTTCAACTTGGCATCGAACCGTCTACTCCATCAGATCTAGTTGGCTGGGTAAACACCAATGAAAACCCCATTCTACCCATAGAGTCACCGGAACGCTCGCGACCATGCTCGACCCAAGTGACCCTAAGGTGCACTAAGCACGATTGGGCAGTGATCTTACGGGGCTCGTATCTCAAACCTCGTGAGAGGTATCGAAAAACCATTAGGTGCTATGGGATCATGTTTTTGAGGTCTACAATAACCTCTCTCAGTTTTGGGTGATTCGACTTCATTTGCATTTGGCAAGGTGATCTCAGTCGATGCCAAAAACTTGTAGTGAGGATCAGTTGAAAGTGGCTTAGCAGCGTATCTTTCAAACCGTCTGACCTGGCATTGAATCATCTACTCCATCGGCTCTAGTTGGTTGGGTAAACACCAATGAAAACCTCATTCTATTGACAGAGTCACCGGAATGCTCGCGATCACGCTCGACCCAAGTGACCCCAAGGTGCACTAAGCACGATTTGGTAGTGATCTTCTAGGGCTCATATCTCAGACCTCGTGAGAGATATCGACAAACTATTAGGTGCTATGGGATCATGTTTTCAAGGTCTACAATAACCTCTCTCATTTTTGGGTGATTCATCTTTTTTACATTTGGCAAGGTGATCTCAGTCGATGCCAAAACTTGAAGTGAGGGTCAGTTGAAAGTGGCTCAGTAGTGTATCTTTCAAACCGTCTGACCTAGCATTAAACCATCTAGTCCATTAGCTCTGATTGGTCAGGTAAATGCCAATGACAACCCTATTCTTCCCACAGAGTCATCGGAACGCTTGTGACCACGCTCGACCCAAGTGACCCCAAGGTGCACTAAGCACGATTGGGAAGCAATATTCCAGGGCTCGTATCTCAAACCTCATGAGAGGTATCAACAAACTGTTAGGTGCTATGAGATCATGTGTTCGAGGTATACAATAACCTCTCTCAGTTTTGGATGATTCAACTTCGTTTGCATTTTCCAAGGTGATCTCAGCCGATGCCAAAACTTGCAATGAGGGTCAGTTGAAAGTGGCTCAGTAGCGTATCTTTCAAACCATCCAACCTCGCATTGAACCATTTGCTCCATTAGCTCCGGTTGGCCGGGTAAACACCAGTGACAACCCCGTTCTATCCACAGAGTCACCAGAATGCTCGCGACCATGCTTGACCCAAGTGACCCCAAGGTGCACTAAGCACGATTGGGCAACAATCTTCCAGGGCTCATATCTCAGAACTCATGAGAGGTATTGACAAACTGTCAGGTGCTACAGGATCATGTTTTTGAGGTCTACAGTAATATCTCTCAATTTTGCGTGATTCAACTTTGTTTGCATTTGGCAAGGCGATCTCAGTCGATGCCAAAACTTGCAGTGAGGGTCAGTTGAAAGTGGCTCAATGGCATATCTTTCAAACTGTCTGACCTAGAATCAAACTGTCTACTCCACCAACTCTGATTGGCTGGGTAAACACTAATGACAACCCCATTATGCCCATAGAGTCACCGGAACGCTCACGACCATGCTCAACCCAAGTGACCCCAAGGTGCACTAAGCATGATTGGGCAGTGATCTTCCGGGGCTCATATCTCGGACCTCGTGAGAGGTATCAACAAACCATTAGGTGCTACAAGATCATGTTTTTGAGGTCTACAATAGCATCTCTCATTTTTGGAAGATTTAACTTTGTTTGCATTTGGCAAGGCGATCTCAGTCGATGCCAAAACTTGCAGTGAGGGTCAGTTGAAAGTGGCTCAGCAGCGTATCTTTCAAACCGTCTGCTCCATCAACTTTGGTTGGTCGAGTAAACACTAGTGACAACCCCATTCTACCCACAGAGTCATTGGAACGCTTGCGACCATGCTCGACCCAAGTGACCCCAAGGTGCACTAAGCACGATTGGGCAACGATCTTCTAGGGCTTGTATCTCAGACCTCGTGAGAGGTATCGACAAATTGTCAGGTGCTACAAGATCATGTTTTTGAGGTCTATAATAACCCCTCTCAATTTTGGGCAATTTGACTTTTTTTGCATTTGGCAAGGCGATCTCAGTCGATGCCAAAACTTGTAGTGAGGGTCAGTTGAAAGCGGCTCAGCAGTGTATCTTTCAAACCATCTGACATTGCATTGAACCGTCTGCTCCATTAGCTCCAGTTGGCCAGGTAAACACCAGTAACAACCCCATTCTACCCATGCAGTCACTGGAATGCTCATGACCACGCTTGACCTAAGTGACCCCAAAGTGCACTAAGCATGATTGGGCAGCAATCTTCCATGGCTCATATCTCAGAACTTGTGAGAGGTATCAAAAAAATATTAGGGGCTACGAGATCATGTTTTAGAGGTCTACAATAACCTCTCTCAGTTTTGGGCGATTCAACTTTGTTTGCATTTGGCAAGGCGATCTTAGTCGATGCCAAAACTTGTAGTGAGGGTCAGTTGAAAGTGGCTTAGCAGTGTATCTTTCAAACCGTCTGACCTAGCATTGAACCGTTTTCTCCATCATCTTCAGTTGGCTAGGTAAATGCCAATGACAACCCTATTCTACCCCTAGAGTCACCAGAACGCTCATGCCCATGCTCAACCCAAGTGACCCCAAGGTGCACTAAGCACGATTGGGCAGTGATCTTCTGGGGCTTGTATCTCGAACCTCGTCAGAGGTATTGAAAAAATTTCAGGTGCTACAGGATCATGTTTCCAAGGTATACAATAACCTCTCTCTATTTTGGGGGATTCAACTTCGTTTGCATTTGGAAAGATGATCTCAGTCAATGCCAAAACTTGTATTGAGGGTCAGTTGAAAGCGTCTTAACAGTGTATCTTTCAAACCGTCTGACATGGCATCTGGTGCAGGAGCACCTACTCCTACTCTAGATTCTTATGAGGTCTAGGATATCACTATAAGGTCCTTGAGACCTCTAGTCATGCTTAGGTTAGGAATTAGTATTGAGATCTCATTGTAAGGCCATAGTTCCAAGTTGGCATTTTATGAGCCCTTGGTCTAACTATTGGTCATTTTTTATCCAATACCCTAGGCATAGGTAGTTTCATTTTTTCTATGTTTGGATCCATTAGGGATCATCAAATTAAGGATAAGACCAATTTTGGTCATTAGAATAGCAAATTGCTCAAAAGTTGTCAAGCAACTTTAGAGCAACTTTAAAAAGTTGTTAAAAACTTGTAAAAGACCCTCCCAAATGGATAAATGGTTTAAACCTCACTTGTAACCATTGGGAGCATCCTATAAAAGCCCTCACAGGTGGGTGATAGGATACACAACTTGTAATTGGCATTTTTATCAATAAAACTATCTATTCTTTGCAAATTTTGGGTTTCAGAGTGTTGTAAAGATAGGTATGGATGTTGGGGCATGTGAGAGTGATTCCAATTGTTGAATATTTGAATCTTCTTTTTTTTGTAGTTGGTCTCATGTGTTAATTCAAATTAGTTTCGAAGATATCAAAACTTTTGTGACAGTGCCTAGGATTGAGGCTTAAAATCAGGATTGGAGATAGGGCCTGATTTTTTAGGCACATTCCACCATGGGAAATTGATGCCCCTTGGTGGAATACAATTAATTTCAATTTATTTTCATATTATGTAGGCAAGGAGAGTGGATTTGCAAGGAGTTTGTCTTGCCACCATAACCTAGGTGTACATCTCTATGTGTGCACCAGTTAGGAAACTAGGATAGTCCTCCTAGATTTTGGTTGGGGGTTCTTCAGGACCTATAAACTTGGATTCTCATTTTTTTGGGACATATGCACATGCCTCCATATCTACTTTGTGCATTTTCATAGGAGAGAGGACACCTATAGTGCATTTAGGGCCCTAATTAGGCCTATTAGCCTGGTCCAACGTTGCAACAACAACAACCTCCACTCATTTCCATTCCTTGGTGTTTAGGAATGTTTAGTAAAACCCAAAAGGGTATCAGAATCCTCAACCATGCATAGCTTCATTTGGAAGTATTTTGTCTTATGCTCAAATTTCCTTCTAGGAAGGGCTACAAGTAGATTTCTAGGATTGTGCAGTAGCATAGTCTTGTGTGTTGCTCAATGGTGAAAGAACCATTGGAACTAATGAAATAAGACCTAAATAGGCTAGAGAAATGTTCATTAGCCACCCTTGGTTTTAGTATTCAGTTCATAGGGTTTGGATCCACATTTCCTTGAAGAAACCTCTTAGTAATCCATTGATTATTGGTGCTTGGGACTTTGGCAGACCTAGTGATTAGGTTCCATTGTCTTGTAAGGTTGTGATAACCTTCACCAAGTCCTATTTGATACTTGTGATAAGTATACCAACACCACACCTTACACCTTGGGTTTTGAGGAGTTCAAACTTCACCAATTACTCATTGTTTGGAGGCTTCCGTTGACCACTACTGCATCAAGTGGTATCAGAGCTATGTCTGATCCTAAGAATGAGGATATCCCTGCAAGGGTTACAAATAGTGAGTTGGCAAAGATGGTAAGGGAACAAAAGGCTGCAAATAAAGCCTTAACTAAGAGGCTTCAGGAACTTGAGAAGAAGCTTGATGACAAGGACAAAGATGAGTCTGAAAATGAAGAAGGGAGTGAAGAAGAGGAGGATGATCCTAATCAGCATATCCCTGTAGACCAAAGACCTTTCATTGATGCTTTGAAGTCCATGGGAAGAAGAACCACTAATACATTTGGGGTGAAATTGCGACGGCCATTTGCGACGGCAGGCAAATGTCATGCGGTTTTGCCCTTTTTTTTTCAAATATAGCCCGACACCGTCGCAATTTGCGACGACAATACATTTGTCACTGTCGCAATTGCGACGTTGTCAGGATATAAGCGCAAAATTAAAAAGGAACGTTGTCATGTGTGTTTTCAACAGCGTCGTAACCCTCCGCGAAATCACATCAGGATATAAGGGCAAACAAAATAAGAACGTTGTCATTTGTGTTTTCAACAGCGCCGTAACCCTCCGCGAAATCACATCAGGATATAAGGGCAAAATAAACAAGAACATTGTCATTTTTGTTTTCAACAGCGCCGTAACCCTCCGCGAAATCACAGCTACAATTTCTGAGTACGTTGGGTTTATTTTTCTTTTGTCATTATTATGTAATCTGGTATTTAGCTGTTAGAGAGCTAAAATACCCAGAAATGAGGACATATCTATGTTGAATTTATTGTTAGCGGCTTTGGTTATTTAGAAGTTTAATTTTATTTGTTCATCTTTCAAGCACAAATGTTTTGTGGACCATAACGTCTTCATTGTTTCGGGTATGCAGTGAAACAGCCCTAACTTGCAATTGCGATGTTGTTGGGATATAAGGGCAAAAAAAAAAAGGAACGTTGTCATTTGTGTTTTCAACAGCACCGTAACCCTCCGCGAAATCACATCGGGATATAAGGGCAAAAAAAACAAGAACGTTGTCATTTGTGTTTTCAACAGCGCCGAGAGAGATTCCCTCCGCAAAATCATAGCTACAATTTCTGAGTACGTTGGGTTTATTTTTCTTTTGTCATTATTATGTAATCTGGTATTCAGCTGTTAGAGAGCTAAAATACCCAGAAATGAGGACATATCTGTGTTGAATTTATTGTTAGCGGCTTTGGTTATTTAGAAGTTTAATTTTATTTGTTCATCTTTCAAGCACAAACGTTTTGTGGACTGTAATGTCTTCATTGTTTCGGGTATGCAATGAAACAGCCCTAACTTGCGACTACCTTCACGGTACTTGTGTACATTATCATGTTGTCTTTACAGTGACTGTCCTCATTCAAGTGGCAATTACACAAGGGACAGTCACTGTGAGATGTCCTCATTTGTGACAAGGACAGTCACACTTAGGACATCTCATAGTGATATTCCCTTGTGTAATTTCCACTTGAATGTATTGCTATTGAACCAAATTAATGCTTTTCTTCTTCAACAAATGAGGACAGTCACTGTAAAGACAACATGATAATGTACACAATTACCAAAAAATGATCTTGTTAATTGATGTAACACTTTGTCTTGCTCACTCCCTATCCTTCACTAGGGTCTCTTTAGGCCAATGTTTTGACTTGATAGGGTACTTAACTATCCCTACACTCTTTAGGTATCTCTACCCAAGATCCCACTCCTTCAACTAGTGCACACCAACAAGAAATACAACGAACTCTGCTCAATACCAATCTAGCTACTAGGACACTCCTAGTCTTGTCTTCACAAATTGAAACACATTCAACTAGAACTTTACTCCATGGAGAGGCTGGCCACTAGGACCTCTATTGGTTTCAATATTACTCCTTCACCTATACTTTTCATCAGTACTTCAATCCGGTTCATCAAACCATGCCAATTGCACCCAAAAATAGGCTGCTATCAATTAGGCCTTTGTCAAGCCTTTTTGTTTATATTAAGCCACCTAAAGGGCTTAGGATTCAGATGCCCTTTATTGAGAACTCCAAGATATCTAAGGTCTTCTCCTCCTAGATTTTTTGTACACCAACTGCTACAGCCATGCCTGAAAACAAGTATTTTGACACAACTTGGACAGTCTGACTAAGAGTTTGTTTTCTTAGCAGCCAAAGAAACTCACCCAATCTTCTAATTTGACTTGGGGCTTCTTTAGATGTGTGTCTACCTCTCCATGAGATTTTAGTTGAAGCAACCAATGCATTCAACTTGTTGTAATCTTCTTGTAATGATTTGTCATCCCTAACTGTGCTCAACTGACTCACCTAGGACATCATTGCAAACATAGAAAATGAACTTCCTAGGGCCCCTCCTTCCAAACATATAGTACATGGAGTCTCCTCACCCATTCCAAGAGCCCGTACAAAATTGACAATGGAATGATGAGCTAAGACTCCATTTGTTCAACCTGCCTGGTTCAAACCAATGATAGGGTACTTAACAAAAGAATTAACAAACTAGTTGGAATGCTTCAAAACTCAAAAAAAACACAACACAGAATAAAAAAACAACTTGTACTAACTTTTCCAATAGACACTGCGAGCTATCTAATCCATTAATCAACTGAAAACAAAGAAACAAAAAAACTCAAGAATTCACTAAAACCGTGTTACTCTACAAATCTTCTTAATTCCAAATGTTTTTCCCCCCAACCTTTTGCATAGATCGATGGAGGCCTCTTATAGTTGATCTGATGCCTAATTCAATGGTTTCATATAGTTACATAACCATCTTACTCGAAAATGCTCCCTTGCACAAATGTTGTCAATGTTGTGAATGACAACATTGACAACTTGTTACAACCTTTGGGATTTTGGTTCAAAACTTATTGTTCAAACACCATAAGACCCTAACCATGACTTAGTTAGGCTATTTAGACCTCACATAGGCCACTTCTACACTTCTTTGCCCAATTTGGCCCCTAAATGCTTCATTCCCACTTTTGCCACAATATTGGTAACTTGGGTACAAATTGGCACTTGCCTTCACAAAGGTCACACATGAGGACATCTCACAGTGATTGATTGTCCCTTGTGTAATTTCCACTTGAATGTATTGCTATTGAACCACATTAATGCTTTTCTTCTTCAACAAATGAGGACAGTCACTCTAAAGACAACATGATAATGTACACTCACTGTAAGGACAGTCACAAATGAGGACATCTCACAGTGACTGTCCCTTGTGTAATTGCCGCTTGAATGTATTGCTATTGAACCACATTAATGCTTTTCTTCTTCAACAAATGAGGATAGTCACATACTCTAAAGACAACATGATAATGTACACTCACTGTAAGGATAGTCACAAATGAGGACATCTCACAGTGACTGTCCCTTGTGTAATTGCTGCTTGAATTACACAAGGGACAGTCATTGTGAGATGTCCTCATTTGTGACAAGGACAGTCACACATGAGGACATCTCACAGTGATTGTCCCTTGTGTAATTTCCACTTGAATGTATTGCTATTGAACCACATTAATGCTTTTCTTCTTCAACAACTGAGGACAGTCACTCTAAAGACAACATGATAATGTACACTCACTGTAAGGACAGTCACAAATGAGGACATCTCACAGTGACTGTCCCTTGTGTAATTTCCGCTTGAATTACATAAGGGACAGTCATTGTGAGATGTCCTCATTTGTGACAAGGATAGTCACACATGAGGACATCTCACAGTGATTGTCCCTTGTGTAATTGTCACTTGAATGTATTGCTATTGAACCACATTAATGCTTTTCTTCTTCAACAAATGAGGACAGTCACTCTAAAGACAACATGATAATGTACACTCACTGTAAGGACAGTCACAAATGAGGACATCTCACAGTGAATATCCCTTGTGTAATTGCCGCTTGAATTACACAAGGGACAGTCATTGTGAGATGTCCTCATTTGTGACAAGGACAGTCACACATGAGGACATCTCACAGTGATTGTCTGTAATGTCCCCTTTTTGGCTAACTTGGAAAACAGGAACAATTACTCCACTTCTCAGACTTACTCTATCAGATACTTACAATTAAACTAAGTAATGGAGGTTAGTTAAGATATCAACCGCTATTTCGGATTCAATCACAATATGTGTGCAAGATGATATTGATACCAATATGTTTAATAGCACTGTCGGATATAATGATATGAAATATGCTATGAATATGATGTTTCCTATCACTTATAGTGATAGTATAATGATGGTATGTCTGATATAAACAATATCGATATACAATCAATAAGTATTGCTTACAGCAATGTATTTGCTGTGTCTGATATGATGATGTAATTATGCAAATGTGTAATATCGCTATGAGTGAGATGTTGCTATTTCAGATTCTGAATTATATGCTTGCAACTTCAAATATTGATGCTGTTTCTGACTATCCTTTCTATCTGTGCAATCATGGTGTTGTCTCTGATCTGCAATGATAAACTTGAAACCAAACTGCCAAAGGCAGATGCTCTATTGAGTATATCCAAATATGGATAAGTAAATAAAGTTCTAATGATGCCTTGAGTGACTGACGAGAATGCATTCTTATATTGTCTTTAACAAATGAAGAGATGCTATGAATGAGACGTGTCTTGTTTCTTCCTCCATGTCCCTTTGTTAATCACACCTTTCCATAATCTGACAGTTCACATAATATTATTTCATTATTTTATGATCATAGATAACTCCGAGATTAACTCAATATCAAATCTTTTTATGAAGGTAATCTTCCCTAATTGGTAGTGCAACCAGTAGTTAACATCCATTGTGTTTGTATTAGTTTGGTCTAACTATCACTAGTATTTAGTCAATCGATATTAACTCTTGCCTTATCCCATATTGTTATGATGATATCCAATCTTTCTACTCTGATATAAGTCGATATCATTTTCTGATAATTGTCCATTTATTGGTTGATTGCTGGTAATGGAGTTTGATCTTCAAATTGACTTCCATTCCTGTTAATACTTAAGGATACATTGTACTTATTATCCATGACTGATGCCTCATTCATCAATAGCTTGTGATATAATCACTGATGCTTTTGTGTTTCTACAAGATGTGGTTTATCTCAGACAATCGATAATCTTTCAATCCTTTAGTCGATATCCTCCTATGTGGTGTCTATTGATATAGATAGTAGAATTCAATCTAGTTTATGTTATTGTCATGATAACATAGGAAGTGATGGTGCATATTTGCTAGCGGGTCTTCATGTTTGATATTGCTTTATTGGATATGTCATTGTCTAAACTTGTGCAATTAATGATTATTTATAATATATGAATGGTTATCCTTCTTGCTTATCAATACATCTTCTGAAACACATAGCGACCTATCCCTTATTCATATCATGTTGATCTTGACTTCATAGTATTTGGTTCATTAATCATCCTCTCATGGTATCGATGTGTAATGACTAGTGATTGTTGTATCACTTCTTCATTCCTCATCGTGATAGATAATGCAGATGTTTAATGTAGATGTATATCGATTACAGATATTCGATATTGCTTTAAACGTTATTATTATTATTATTATTATTAATGTTATTGTTCTTATTAAATATTATAATTAATGATGTTAGTAATATTAATAATATTATAATAAATATTATTATAGTGATAACATATTGTTTTATATTGAGAGGTTTATTAATATTATTTATATATTAAAATTATTATATCAATAATTGATTTAATATTATTACTTAATATATTATTATAATATAATATATATAATTTATTAATAATTATTTATTATTAATTTATATTATAATTATAATCATAATTATATTATTTATTAATATTTTAATATTATTTAATTAACATATTACTTATTATGCTAACTATATATTATTATTATCTTTTGATAATAATTATATATTATTGTTATATACCGTTAATAATAGATTATTATATATCATCTAATCATTTTATTATTATACTAAGTTCAATATGTCACGGCTCATGACATTGTCCCTTGTGTAATTGTCACTTGAATGTATTGCTATTGAACCACATTAATGCTTTTCTTCTTCAACAAATGAGGACAGTCACTCTAAAGACAACATGATAATGTACACTCATTGTAAGGACAGTCACAAATGAGGACATCTCACAGTGACTGTCCCTTGTGTAATTGCCACTTGAATTACACAAGGGACAGTCATTGTGAGATGTCCTCATTTGTGACAAGGACAGTCACGTACACATGAGGACATCTCACAGTGATTGTCCCTTGTGTAATTGCCATTTGAATGTATTGCTATTCAACCACATTAATGCTTTTCTTCTTCAACAAATGAGGACAGTCACTCTAAAGACACCATGATAATGTACACTCACTGTAAGGACAGTCACAAATGAGGACATCTCATAGTGACTGTCCCTTGTGTAATTGCCACTTGAATGTATTGCTATTCAGCCACATTAATGCTTTTCTTCTTCAACAAATGAGGATAGTCACTCTAAGGACAACATGATAATGTACACTCACTGTAAGTGTACATTATCATGTTGTATTACAAATGGACCTTATGTTGGTCGGGATATAAGTGCAAAAAAAAAAAGGAACGTTGTCATTTGTGTTTTCAACAACACCGAGAGAGATTCCCTCCGCGAAATCAAGCGGGTTATCATTTGTGTTTTGAACAAAGCGGGTTGTCATTTGTGTTTTGAACAGCACCGAGAGAGATTCCCTCTGCGAAATCAAGCGGGTTGTCATTTTTGTTTTCAACAGCGCCGAGAGAGATTCCCTCCGCAAAATCACAGCTACAATTTCTGAGTACGTTGGGTTTATTTTTCTTTTGTCATTATTATTTAATCTGGTATTCAGCTGTTAGAGAGCTAAAATACCCAGAAATGAGGACATATCTGTGTTGAATTTATTGTTAGCGGCTTTGGTTATTTAGAATGCTTCCCCACAATACTTAATTACACAAGGGACAGTCACTGTGAGATGTCCTCATTTGTGACAAGGACAGTCACACATGAGGACATCTCACAGTGACTGTCCCTTGTGTAATTGCCACTTGAATGTATTGCTATTCAACCACATTTATGGGCCTGTTTGGACCACGACACACAGTAGCATCTACAGAGAAGAATATCCCAGGTGTAACAAGTTGTAAGAATATACCAACAGTTCTAAGAAGTTCCCTAGCACGTAGTAGCATCTACAGAGAAGAATATACAACATGAGGGCAGCCACTGTAAAGACAACATGATAATGTACACTCATTGTATGTGTACATTATCATGTTGTCTTTACAGTGACTGACCTCATTCAAGTGGCAATTACACAAGGAACAGTCACTGTGAGATGTCCTCATTTGTGACAAGGACAGTCACACATGAGGATATCTCACAGTGACTGTCCCTTGTGTAAGCCACTTGAATGTATTGCTATTCAACCACATTTATGGGCCCGTTTGGACCACGGCACACAGTAGCATCTACAGAGAAGAATATCCCAGGTGTAACAAGTTGTAAGAATATACCAACAGTTCTAAGAAGTTCCCTAGCACATAGTAGCATCTTCTAATTGTCTATACCACTTCACAAGGTATTGTTTGCACACATTGTTTTTGGTTCTTTTGATGACCCTTGTTTTGAAATTGCTATTAGGCCTTGTAGCTTATATGTTTTGATTGCTGGAGAGATTCTAAAGCTAAGCAAGAAGACCATTGCATGAGTTATAGCTGCGCGCTCAGGTTTGAAAATTGTATATTTTTTAATCTAATGTATATTTTAACTAGACTTTTAGCTTATTTTTGCTGTATATTTTAATCTAAAGGGAATCATGGATGTGAACTTGAAAGAATTTTGTACTTAGTTCTTATGGAGAGAATAGTAGTAGTTTACGGTCTAATATCAAATAGAGTTTTCCAATTATAGAAAGTTAATGAATTCTAATAGCTTATATGTTTTGATTGCTGGAGAGCTTCTAGAGCTAAGCAAGAAGACCATTGCACGAGTTATAGCCGCGCGCTCAGGTTTGAAAATTGTATATATTTTAATCTAATGTATATTTTAATCCTTTTGCCATGTCATGTAATATGTCTTGCCTTGTAGCTTATATGTTTTGAAATTACTGTTAGGCCTTGTAGCTTATATGTTTTGATTGCTAGAGAGCTTCTAGAGCTAAGCAAGAAGACCATTGCACTAGTCGTAGCCGCGCGCTCAGGCATGAAAATTGTATATTTTTTAATCTAATGTATATTTTAACTAGACTTTTAAAATATTAAAGGATTTAACTAGGTCTAAGAAGATTTGTGTACTTTTGACAATTTTGCTTAGTCACTGAAAGTTGTAGACCGAAGTTTTCATAGCCCAATTTTTGCTTCCTGCGAAGAACGATCATGTCAGATAATATAAGTGAAGAACAAAATAGGGAGACAATCGCTAGATTGTGGTCTAACTTGAAAAGAAAAGGTGATGGAAAATGTTATTGTCCCTGCAAAATTTGTAAGGGCTTAAACCGTAGAAGATTGCTAATCAAAACAGTTAAGAGACATTGTAGGGAGAATGGTCACATTGAAGGGGGGCATGACTATCATCCACTGGTAAGTTGTTCATTATATCATTTTAACAATTTATATACATATGAAATCACTTGATGATGAGTTGAAGATCATGGTTTATTTATGTTAATCAATTTTATATAGGTTGATCTCCCCAGGGAAGTACATGATATGGAGGAACATGGGGGTGCGAATATCCAAGGTGAAGATAATGATCCCATGGAAGATGACGATCATGCGCCAGAAAACACAATTGAAGATGATGGTATAAATACATTGATCCATGACACATTTAGTCCAAGCGGATCTGATCATGATGATGATGATAGCCTTGATGTACCTCTACTTGAGAAGGCATACGAGCCCCTATACAAAGACTCCCAAACAACTCTTCTCTCTGCTGTATTGTTGTTGTTGAACTTGAAGGTTATGAATGGTTTATCCAACATAACAATGTCACGTATGTTAAGGTATGTCATATATGTCTTTATAGTTAACAAAGGGTGAATAATGTACCACTAATATTGTTTATATTAACAACTTATATTTTTTGCTGTAGATTGATAGGTGAGTTTTTGTTACCACCATCAAATATTCTACCTCGCTCATATCGAGAATTATCTGCTATTATGAAAGATATTGGAATGGAGTATCAAGCAATACATGCTTGTCCCAATGATCATATTATATATTATAAAGAACATGAATTTGCAACACAATGCCCTGTATGTCATACGAGTAGATATCGAACAGATCGAATAACAAAAAAGGTGCCTCACAAGGTTCTTCGTTACATCCCCATTATTCCACGGATGCGACAATTATTCAGGTGTACTAGCTTGGCACAATTTATGGATTACCATGCACGCAATAGAAGTCGAGATGACATTATTCGAATCCCTGCGGATGGTTCGGCATTTATGCACATAGAGGAAAAGTGGCAACACTTCAAAGAAGAACCTCGTAATCTCAGGCTTTCATTGGCAGTGGATGGTGTCAATCCATTTGGAGAGATGAGATCTGTTTGCTCGGTGTGGCCTGTTTTTGTTATCAACAATAACATTCCTCCGTGGATGTCAATAAAGAGGGAGCACATTATGTTGGCAATGATTGTTCCAGGTATTTTATCATTTGATAGTTATTAATTTACATGTACTTACAAATCTTACAGTAAAATGGTCACAATAATTATGTAATGTTACTATTCATTCAAGTAGGTAAATATCAAGTTAAAGATATGAATGTATATATTGAGCCTCTTATTGACAAGTTGGTGGAGTTATGGAACGGTGTCACTATGTATGACGTGTCTAGACCAATAGGACAAAGACAATTTCAATTCCATGCAATACTTGTATGGACAATACATGATGCCCCAGGGCTAACACATTTTTGTGGTATGTTATAGTGAATTCAAGTTGCGCATGATAATTCTAATTATAAAAATCAACATATTTAATAATCCAATTATATCATTATCTTGTAGGTCTTCAAACAAAGGGAAAATTTGCATGTCCAGTTTGTGGTCCAAAGATGAAATCTCGTCATTCAAAAAGTTTAGGAAAGCATGTGTTTGATGAGTACAGACACTTCCTCCACAGGAATCATAAGTATCGAAGTATGGAAAAATATCTTTTCAATGGGAAAGAAGAGACTACATCAAAGCCACGAAGAATGACACCTCGCCTATGGAAGTTGGAATATAATAGAATTAATCATCGAGGTAATGTTGTTCCACTTAATGGTTTATGTTTGTAATTTATATATTTCTATTGTGATTTTTGTTTACTAATTATGTAATTGATGATCGTGAAGGTCGTCAAGGCACTACTGACAACCTTCCAAAGGGACTAAAAAGCTATCCCAAACAATTTAGTAGGTTGCCCTACTACGAGGACCTACAAATTGTGCATTTGTTTGATCTTATGCATGTTGGAAAGAATATAACAGAGACATTGTGGAAAATACTGGATGGAAGGCGTGACAAAGAAAAAATTGTCAAAATTTGTAATGACATTCATGAATCCAATCATGCACTGAAGAATTTCATTCACTCAAATAGCAATAGAGATCAGATTAATATAAGTGCCCTTCCTTGGTTATTAACGGAGCAGCAAAGTGATGCCATAAAAGAAGTCATACGAAAAATTCGATTTCCCACAGGATTTGCCGGGAACATAAGCAATCTCATATCAAAGAAAAGTGAATTTGGGCCAGGGCTCAAAACGCATGATTGGCATACTTTCATCAAGGTAAGTTATGTTCTTCTATATTTACAATATATTCATAAACTACGTGTACTATTCATTATGTTATGTTAGAAAATAATGAAATGATTGGTTTATAATTACTGCAGTACGTGCTACCTCTATCTCTCCCAGAGCACTTCAACAATAACATCAAACAAGTGATATATGATCTTGGAAAATACATGAGGTAAGCAGTAATATCTGTTCAATTTGTTGTATATATTTATTATATTCGCGATTTGTTTTTCTTGCTATGTAATCTATTGTATATTATTTTGTAAAGTCTCGTATTTATATATTTTTTGTGACTTGAATCTCTTAATGTAGGTGGTTGTCATCTAAAGAAATCCATAAAGAAGATATAAACTATTGGAAGAGAAGAATTCCTCATTTATTGTGTGAAATGCAAAAGTGTCTACCTCCAACTTTTTTCAATGCACAAGAACACTACCTCATACACCAAGTTGAGGAGATTGAATTGTGTGGACCTGCACACACTAGGTCAATGTGGATGGTTGAGAGGCACTTGAAATCTTTGAAGGCTTTGGTTCGACAAAGAGCACATCCTGAGGGTTCTATGGTAGAGGGATACATGGTATACCAGACTATGGTGTACATTACTGAATATCTTCCTAAGTTTGCTTCAAATATCCATGTAGATCGCATTTGGGATCTCGACCCTTTTAAAAAATTCAAAGGGGAGTACTTGATGGGGAAAGGTAGATTGAGGAAAGTGACAGGTAATAAATTATAAGATGTTATTGTAATAAATTATTTCTTAATCTTCAAAATAAATCGGTTGTAAGTCGTCTATTTTTTTTTTGTACAGTTGCTCGAGAGTGGGATGCACTACATTTGTATATTGCAAACAATCTTGATTGGATGACGGTATGGATTGAACGATGTCAACATTTTGGTCACACATTAACATGGGAAGGTGTATCTTCATTGGTTAAAGAAGCTCATCGTAATGGAGATTCTAATGTTACGCAAAGGGAAATAGATTTAGCATATGGTTTAAGAGATTTCCAGGTACGTACAAAATTATTAATCACCCGTATGTTTATCAACTCACGATATAATAATTTTGACATGTTTCATATATTATTGCAGGTTAAACACCACAAGGGTATGTTCTGTAATGGTCAAAAATTTCGCGTCAAAGTGTTGGATGACACGAAGAAAACTTGTGATTCTGGAATAACTGCAGTCTTTCAAGTGACTAATATTTCATCTAGAAATGACTTAGATCCTCAAGAGTCTAAAAATCAATACTATGGCATTTTGGATGATATACTTGAGTGCGACTTTAGTTCCTTCAAATTAGTACTCTTCGTTGTCAAATGGTACAGGCTACGACTTAATCCAAATGATCCTAATAGAACTGTTATTGAACATGATAATGGATTTATAATGGTTAATACAAGGTCATTTGAGCCAGTTGGCGATGAGCCCTATGTTCTTCCAAGCCAATGTGAGCAGGTATTTTACTCAGAGGTTTCACATAAACCGGGTTGGTCATTTGTTGTTAGACATGAACCAAGAGGAAGGCCGATAAAGTATAATGCGATGGAAGAAGAAGATACCGAAGAAGTAGAAGATGATGTAGATGATGATCACGATCGACAATTATTGGATGATGTTCCTGAGACAAATTTTCATGAAGAAGAAGAAGAAGATGATGCTGCTACTGATGATGATGATGAAGATGATGTTGATGTTGATGATGATGATGTTGATGATGACGACAACGACGACAATGACGACGACAAGGACGATGATGATGACGACGATGATGAGGATGATGATGATGATGATGATGATGATGATGAGGATGATGATGATGAAATTTAAAGGTATGCCATCAATCCTTAATGTATTTAATATTCATTTCTTGATAGAAATATATTTGTCTTAAATGGTTACATAGTTTATTCATTATCTATTTAAAAGCTATAAGTGTTATAATGTGTACGTTTTAATGTTTTTAATTTTTATGTGATGCTTATGATGGATGTGATTATGATTATGATGTGATTATGCTCACGATAATTGAATTACATTTGCAGGAAATTGAACCCCTTTCAAGAGCATCCCGCACAGTCTCATGGATCGACAGGTATAAGTCAATACACCTTATAGAAAGTCTATTTAATACACTTATCAATAGTAAGATTGATGTCTTCTAAGATCTCTCCCATTTGCAGGTACCAGCAAATAGGTATTTGTCAGAAGTGTCTTCCTCGACTGAGGGAAATATAGGAATAGAAGAGGAAAGTGAGACATGCAGTTTATCTAGAATAGGGAGATTAACTAGAGGTCAAAGGACTAGAAGGAAATTCAATAAACACATGAAATTTTTCCTTGCTCAAGGGGGGTCATGTTCTTATGATGATGAGATGAAAGGCGACATCGAGGTTCCCTTGAGGTACCAACATCTACAGAAACATTGGGTACCCAAGGAACTTCCTCCAATAAACACTGATTTTTGTGTTAATGAGAGGATATATCGCATAGCACCATCATCATTACATGGTTTGGGCCTATTTTCTATGGATGGCATAAAGGTGTCTTACAACGAAGTTTCTGAATTGATGGAGTATGTTGGACCATGTTACGATTACAAAAGTTGGATGCATATTGTTCAATATAAAAAAAGTATGCGTAGCTATGCACTCTCGGCAAATTATATACAACAGCAAGACAATAATCAAAGTAAAAGTGTGGCTATATACATTGATGGAAGGCCAAAAGCAACAGGGAATATTGCGGGTTTTATAAATAGTACACGACCTGGGTCAACTATAAAGCAACCCAATTGCATATTTGAGGCGCGCGAGGGAAATCGTGTATTCATCTGTGTGATAAAATCAATACGTGCAGGGGAAGAGCTGCTTATTGATTACAATTTGAACCGCATAGATACAAACGAGGCTACTATCATGGGGGTGGTACATACTATTAAACCAACTTCTAATCAATGACTCCAACATACCATTTAGTTATTAAATTTTTGGCTAACATTTTTATACTTGATCTTTGACACAGGGGCACAATATGGAGCAACCGCCCGAAGGTGATGGTGACGATATTCCTAGCTCATCTACACATGAGCAGGTAAAACTCATTGTAATTGTGCAAACTAGATAGAAGCAAAATGTTATTTTTTTTAATGTTATTTTCTTCATTGTTTTGGAGTAATTTTGATAATACTAATACTATTGTTGTCACAGAGGGCCGGTGGTCGGAGAGAGGGAAAGCAACCTGCAGTCCCTCAGGAGTCCCCCCTTGTGGACCCTTTTTTTATTGATTTAGCAGAGACCGATGACCCGATCGGTTCCATTAAAAAGCTGCTAAAGAAAATTGGGAAAGAACTTCTACGTTTGGTATCCATACATCCTCAGACTCAGGAAATAAAAGATAGGGCAGCTGAGTTGTTGCGCACTTTTGAAAACTTTAAAGTAAGTATTAATGAAATTTTTAATTATTACAAGAGTTCAATAATGGTTTTTATGTTATGCTCTTTTATGACATTAATTAAAATATGGATGCATTGTCTTTACAGAGTTATTTGCGTAATTTTGAACCCCATTCCCATGATGAGGCCGGTATTGCAAGTGGTTCAGGTAGATCACATGTTCCATTCCCCACTTGTGTTTTCCACTGAATATATATAGGAATGATCATAATCATTGACAATACATGCTCGAACAATCTTTTTTTTTAATGCTCTAACAATCTTGTCCATGCTAGTCCACGCGTTCTATATTTATGCATGCTCTAACAATTTTATTCTTCAGCTCCTTTCCATGATGATATGACAACGCCGCCTCCATCCAGGACAGCCACAAATGTCTTGCCGACTGCCATGTCAACAACACACAGCCTAAATGCACCAACTGTTGCACCATCTACTGGTACACAAATCCCTATTTTTCTCTCTTTTGTTATGTGTTTAAGTGTTATGTGTTTACGATGTAGATCCCTTGATTGTGTTTGTGCCATGGGTGCTCTGCACCAATTTATTTCCCTTGAAGTATTATTTCTTGGAGGCATTTGATAATGGTTTTCATTTTTTGTAATAGGAGATGCAACAAGTCCCGATGCAACATCATTTCCTGGATGTTCCCGTGTTCCTAGTACGGGAACGGTGAAGGATTGCGTATTGATCATCAGTGACGATGAAGGCGTTCCCTTAAAAGTATCCAAACTTCCAGGTACTTTAAAGTTATTATTATTCTATAGTGATATAATAGTAATTTAGTTTTTGATCACTCTTCATCGACTAATGATCCCATGATTATTTTGTAGGGAATGATATTTTTTGGCGAAAACTTGGTGACGAGTGTTTGCGGATATTTGGGCCCACCATACGTACATGGTGGAACATCATATCCTAACTAAAACCCCAAACCACTATTTTGATTTCATATCATTGCTAGAATAGTTTTCCTTTTCATCAATTTCTTGAACTATATTAAAGGTAGCTTCTCTTCATTTATGAGTCTAACATGTTTTTTTTTACTTAAAAGGTGGAATAACCAAGATAAAAAGTTGAAGGATGATCTTGTACATAGTATGACCTAGCTTTTTGGACCTCGTGCATTCGAGAGAAACAAGCTCCTTGAAAGAGCTGGTCTATGTTTGAAGTATATTAGGGACCAGTACAGGAAATATTTAGAGGTTAACCCAAGGCACGAGCGTCCGCCCTGTGTTCTTGAGGCTGAGTGGCAGGGTTTGATTTTGGATGGAAAGTATAAAGCCGACATGAAAAAAGGAATTACGCCAGTAGAGAGTAGAGCAAGGTATGTGATACTTTTGAGAATGTAATTATGTACTAATTAACCTCTAAATTTTTCCTATACTGGTCTCTAACATATTTCAAACTTTTCATAGATTGCCTGACACTTCAAAGGCAACAAAGGCAAGATTAGAAAAGCACGGGACACACAAGCTCAGCTCTGGTGGTTTTTCCAAACTTCAAGCATGAGTTGTAAGTATTAGTAAATGAAAACTTGTATCAATTTTTTTATATATTGCAAGGAAATTTTTTTTGATCAAACAATGCAAGTAAAATTCACCATACCAAGAAAAAATGTAGGGGTCAGAGTTCAATAGATGCCTCACAGAAGAGGACAAGAGAATTGGCTTCCAACAAGGCTATAGAGCCGTGGCTGAACGGCTACGAGCTGAAATCAGTGTGCAAGGTTCAAATAATGATGCATCTGAGCCACAGGTAAATAAGCTAAATGAAATTTATTTCAAATTGAATACTTTACCAATTAGTCTATTTGATGTTAAGTTCTAATATAAAGTGAGTATATCTATTTTAAGAAAGCAATGATAACAATGTGTAGGATATTGGAATGCAGCCTGACAATCCTTCTACACAATCTATGCATAATGAAGGTTCGCATGATGTGCATCCTAGTGGTGGAGGTATACATTTGCTATTAAAATTTTTATATGTAATTACAATTGGTGTTTGGATTAATGTAACATTTTGTATAGCAACTGTAGAGGATCGAGGGGTCGGTGCTCATGAGCATGTTGAGGTTGAGTCTAGACAAAATGATGTGGCCAGATCAGGTAATTAAAGAGCGCCACAGTTATGTTCTTTAAAATAATTAAATACTTGTAACAATTATAATTAAATATTTTAAATTTAACTCTTTTATTTGTTATTGTAGAGGACCCCCCTTTGCAGCAGCATAGGAATTTGAGATCATCAAGAACAAAGAACAAAACAACTGATGAGGGGGGTATTGATGATAACACTGATGCTCCTCTTAGAGCTTACATAGAAAAAAAAATTAGAAAGAGAAAAAAGAAATGATTGTCATCTAAATAGCTTAATTGATAATGACTGAATTTTATGTCTCAATGAATTTAATTATGTGCTAATGAATGTTCATGAATTATGTGTTTATTTTCATATTGATGAATGTTGTGTGTTAACGAATCTAATGTGTTAATGAATGTTATCATGTGATATTGATTGAATGTTACATTTTATTAATAATTGAAAGAATGAATGAATGTTAGATGTTAACGGGGAATGTAGAGTGATGTTAGGGGGAGGGGGGTGGGGCCAAATGAGCTTCCACCTTCACGTGGTTGGCCCTGTTTAGTAGAGAATATTAAACTATATTCTCGAAACAAAGTGAAGCTCAATAAGATACTAAATGAGTCAAAATGGTTATCAAGGTCCTGTATCCATAAGATACTTGTAGTCAAAATGGTTATTAATAAGATACTTGTAGTCAAAATGGTTATCTAGGTCCTCTATCCATTCCATAAGTTCTTCACCATTCAAACTTCCTCCATAACAAGGAATGTGCTCTAGGTTAGTCATGAAGCCTAGCATGGACTCTCTGTCAGATAGAGCCACTATTTCAGAGCCTTTTCTGTGCATTTCCTTCAAGCACTGTACAGTGTACGGATGTGAAAGGGAGGGCAGACCAGTGTGGAAGTTAGAGTATTTATATCTTATGCTTTGAGAGTTTATTTGGTAGATTCAAGACACCTTATATCAAAGTTATTCCTTTTTCTTATCTGTTGTTCTGTCAAACCCTCATTTTTTGGGTTATTGCATTCAAATGGCCTTAACTTGCAAATAAACCATAGGATATCCTCTATTCTTTGTAAAATGCAAGTTAAGGGGGTTTATTTTCATATTTTAAAAGCTTTGGAACAGGATACTAAGCCAGAGAATTTCAAGAGCAAGCCCTAGGTCAAGAATCTCAATGTTCTTGACTAGGAGTTGATGGATTATGCAAGATCAGAGGGTAGCGGCAAGTAAAGGACCTCAAACCTTGTTGAATCTAGATCTTTAGAGCATGGTGGACATCTTCAAACTCTGATCTTGGTTTCATGCACCCATTTTCAATGCCTTGTTTTGGAACCCACACCCAAAGGCATGCATTAGGTCTGCGGACTCAATAAGGACATTGATATGCTGGAGTGGAGTCAAGGTCTGGGAGTTGGAGGATTGTTAGAACATCAAAAAGGGTACTCAAAAAACATATAAGTTCATAAGGTCCTTTGTCAAATTGAAGAGTTATTGCTGCAGAACAGGTTTTGGAGACCTACTAGAGTGACTAGGTCTATTTGGACCCGTTTGGACCATGACACACAGTAGCATCTACAGAGAAGAAGTTTGGTATGCAATGGTCTTGAAACCTCCTGAGAAATTCTTGGTATGCATTTGTGTGGTGCAAAAGCTTCGTTGAAAGAGAAAAAGAAGAAAATAATAGAAATGATTTTTTTTCTTTTTATGTCATATACTGTAACCAGCTACTTATAACTTGCAAAAATTATTATAACCATTTGAAATTGAAACTTAGTTTAATGTGAAACTGAGAACTGCTTTATTAGAGCTTTCTGTGATTTAGATTCAGACATCAAGAACATTGTTTGCCTAATATTGTGATTAATGTTTATTTATTAATATCTCATACTGACAAACAATTGATAATTGTAGGGAAAACGTCATTGGGGGTCTTTGAGGATCCACCAGAAGCCAAGGAGAAAATGTATTCAAATGCTAAAGATGGTGTAACAGTCCTTACAGCTGTTGAACCTTGCTGTGTAGATCATCTCCGATTCTCCAAGTTCAATAGTACTGTGGTATTCCTTTGGATACTTCTAATGGTAAATTTCAGACATCAAGTTCTTTTCGTATGAAACTACTACATTTGTAATCTATAGTTTTAAACTTTTAGTTTATAAATGTTCATCAGCTTTAGTTCGTATGCTGCCATTTCAAGTATGATTAATGAAGTTACCTTTATCACATGATGAAAGTGAGCAGTCAGCATACTGGTACGGAGCTGGCAGCATTGATACGGTGACTAGGGCATCGTTTAATGGTGGTATTGTGTTTTCCCATATTTAGGGCATCGACCTTTTGAAGCATTGCCTTCATCTTTCTTAAGTCTGAGTTTTAAGTTTGTTTATCTCTCTCGGCGCTGTTGAAAATACAAATGACAACGTTCTTGTTTGTTTTGCCCTTATATCCCGATGTGATTTCACGGAGGGTTACGGCACTGTTGAAAACACAAATGAAAACACAAATCCCTTGTGTAATTGCCACTTGAAGGAGGACAGTCACTGTAAAGACAACATGATAATGTACACTTACAGCCCGTGTACATTATCATTGTGTCTTTAGAGTGACTATCCTCATTTGTTGAAGAAGAAAAGCATTAATGTGGCTAAATAGCAATACATTCAAGTGGCAATCACACAAGGGATAGTCACTGTGAGATGTCCTCATTTGTGACTGTCCTTACAGTGAGTGTACATTATCATGTTGTCTTTAGAGTGACTGTCCTCATTTGTTGAAGAAGAAAAGCATTAATGTGGTTCAATAGCAATACATTCAAGTGACAATTACACAAGGGACAATCACTGTGAGATGTCCTCATGTGTGACTATCCTTGTCACAAATGAGGACATCTCACAATGACTGTCCCTTATGTAATTCAAGCGGAAATTCCACAAGGGACAGTCACTGTGAGATGTCCTCATTTGTGACTGTCCTTACAATGAGTGTACATTATCATGTTGTCTTTAGAGTGACTGTCCTCATTTTTTGAAGAAGAAAAGCATTAATGTGGTTCAATAGCAATACATTCAAGTGGAAATTACACAAGGGACAATCGATCACTGTGAGATGTCCTCATGTGTGACTATCCTTGTCACAAATGAGGACATCTCACAATGACTGTCCCTTCTGTAATTGCCACTTTAATGAGGACAGTCACTGTAAAGACAACATGATAATGTACACATACAATGAGTGTTCATTATCATGTTTTCTTTACAGTGGCTGCCCTCATGTTGTATATTCTTCTCTGTAGATGCTACTATGTGCTAGGGAACTTCTTAGAACTGTTGGTATATTCTTACAACTTGTTACACCTGGGATATTCTTCTCTGTAGATGCTATTGTGTGCCGTGGTCCAAACAGGCCCATAAATGTGGTTGAATAGCAATACATTCAAGTGGCAATTACACAAGGGACAGTCACTGTGAGATGTCCTCATGTGTGACTGTCCTTGTCACAAATGAGGACATCTCACAGTGACTGTCCCTTGTGTAATTGCCACTTGAAGGAAAAAAGCATTAATGTGGTTCAATAGCAATGTATTCAAGTGGAAATTACACAAGGGATAATCACTCTGAGATTTCCTCATTTGTGACTATCCTTACAGTGAGTGTACATTATCATGTTGTCTTTACAGTGACTGTCCTCATTTGTTGAAGGAAAAAAGCATTAATGTGGTTCAATAGTGATGCAGAGTAGTCAGGGCTTTTAGAATATACAAATATACATCCTTAACTCTCATTCCACCAAGGAATAAGGAATTCCAATGGTTGAAACGTGAGTTAAGGTCTTTACATCAGTCAAACCCTGAAAATGAGGGTTTGTAAACAATGCACAGAAAATTTGAAATAACTTAGATATAAAACAAAGAGAATCAATCAAACCAACTTCCAAAGCATCAGATGTCACTATTACAACTTCCAGGCAAATTTTATCATCCAACCACCATCCGTACAGCCGTACAGAGTTCATTTTTCACCAGAAATGCACTAAAACAAGGTTATTTTTATTTTTTATGAAAGCAAAATGATTACAATACTGGTTCTCTGTCTGTCTTCGACCATTTGAAGCCTAAAATAGGCTCTCCAAACGTTGGTTCAACCATCTAGGTGGTTAGAACAGTTTATCCAACAAATGTCAACTTTGCTAAGCAACTTTTAAAGTTGCATTACAACTTTGCAAACAACTTTGCCGAGAAGGTTAAAAATGTGTTGTGAAACTTTAGGAACCTTATTAAAGTTATTTTGGACCTTCAAACTTCTTAACAACATCTAAAAGACACCTAATAAACACTTACTATGCTCATTTCATCCAAGGACTCAAAAGATGCCCAAGGTTTATAAGTCACCAAGGGGTCTTGTGTCCAACAAGTGGATGTTTATAAGGAGATAAAATCAATCCTTAATATTTATTACAAACCAAGAAAACATCTAAAACTCCTATTCTAATTTATTGTCATTCAAAAAGACTCTGATTTGTCATTCAAAAAGTCTCTGATTTGTCAATCAAAAGGACCTTTCACCAGTCAATCCTTCAAAGCTCCAAGGTGAAAATCTTATGTTCCAATTGATAGGATTTGACTCCTTGGCTTCATGGCAACTTCCTTCAATCATGGTGTCTTTGGCTTGCATTAGGGATGCCCCTGCATCAAATAGCAATGCATTCAAGTGGCAATTACACAAGGGACAGTACATGCCCATTAAAGTTGGTGTTTTGTTATCCAGCATGACAATGGAGACAACATACTCTGTGTCAATTTTACTGATCAAATTTCCCTCCGCCAGGCAAAGCAACAATCTGGGTATGATAAGGTGAAATTTTGTAGTCCTTTTGGGTATGATAACAGTTCCAGTTTCCAATAAGATGGTTCATTTTTATAATCTAGCTTCAATTTCTCTTGTGAAAATCTTTTTTTCATTTTATGGGTGGTAAAATATAATTATTATGCTAGAGGTGTGTACTTATGGATGATAATGAAACAAAATGATAAGATTTAAGACTCTTGTTTTTTTTTTAAATAGCAATTTAAGTTTCCTTCTATTATAAATTACTGTTTTTCTATTTTTTAATGTATCTTTCCAAATCTTTTATATCAATTTTATTTATGAAATATAAATATATTAATAATGTTTTAGTGTTTTTAGGATTAGTTTATATCAATTCTATGTATCATCATTCGTCATTCAATTGTCAGTATTATTAATTTAGACTGTGCAATTGTAGAACTACTCGAATATGGGTTGGATGGATACTCAAGCAGGGGAACCCTCCTCAAATATCTCAAGCAGTGAACTTGGAAAAATGTGTCCTGAAGGAACCCTTTCCATCAGAGAGATAAAAGTACAAACAAGTAAAAGAAGCAGGCTCTGCAAATATGTTTTTGAGAAGAAAAATGATAGATTATTCGAGTATGGTTCATGAGGTATATCTAAAAAGACATTTTTTTTCTTATTACAATAAAAGAGGAAGTTGTGAATGTCAAAGTTGAGTGAAACAAAAATTATTTTCATCAAATTTTGTTAGGCTTGCTTTTGGGAATAGTTTCTTACAATATTGCTATTAAGATTTTTATTGTGTAGTTTTTAGATTAGGTTTATAAAATTATATTTCATGAGTAGTGATTCATATTAATCAATTAACGATACTTTTGGAAGGTATTTTCAATGTGTCAAATTTTGATATTTTTACAAGAATTAGATTGTGTAATTTTTTTAATTAAAGTCATTGACTCATATTTCATAAATAATAGTTCTCATGAATCCATCTCTTATAAGATTGAATAGTCTATTTAGGAAGTATTTCTGATAGTATGTCAAATTATGATATTACTATTACCATTAGATTGCATGGCTTTGAAGTCAACCTCGTTGACCCATATTCTTCTCTGTAGATGCTACTATGTGCTAGGGAACTTCTTAGAACTGTTGGTATATTCTTACAACTTGTTACACCTGGGATATTCTTCTCTGTAGATGCTACTATGTGCCGCGGTCCAAACGGGCCCATAAATGTGGTTGAATAGCAATACATTCAAGTGGCAATTACACAAGGGACAGTCACTGTGAGATGTCCTCATGTGTGACTGTCCTTGTCACAAATGAGGACATCTCACAGTGACTGTCCCTTGTGTAATTTCCACTTGAATGAGGACAGTCACTGTAAAGACAACATGATAATGTACACATACAATGAGTGTACATTATCATGTTGTCTTTACAGTGGCTGCCCTCATGTTGTATATTCTTCTCTGTAGATGCTACTATGTGCTAGGGAACTTCTTAGAACTGTTGGTATATTCTTAAAACTTGTTACACCTGGGATATTCTTCTCTGTAGATGCTACTGTGTGCTGGGGTCCAAACGGGCCCATAAATGTGGTTGAATAGCAATACATTCAAGTGGCAATTACACAAGGGACAGTCACTGTGAGATGTCCTCATGTGTGACTGTCCTTGTCACAAATGAGGACATCTCACAGTGACTGTCCCTTGTGTAATTGCCACTTGAATGAGGACAGTCACTGTAAAGACAACATGATAATGTACACAAGTACCGTGAAGGTAGTTGCAAGTTACGGCTATTTCATTGCATACCCGAAACAATGAAGATGTTACGGTCCACAAAACGTTTGTGCTTGAAAGATGAACAAATAAAATTAAACTTCTAAATAACCAAAGCCGCTAACAATAAATTCAACACAGATATGTCCTCATTTCTGGGTATTTTAGCTCTGTAACAGCTGAATACCAGATTACATAATAATGACAAAAGAAAAATAAACCCAACGTACTCAGAAATTGTAGCTGTGATTTCACGGAGGGAATCTCTCTCGGCACTGTTGAAAATACAAATGACAACGTTTCTCTACATTATCATGTTGCCTTTACAGTGACTGTCCCTTGTGTAATTACCACTTGAAGGAGGACAGTCACTGTAAAGACAACATGATAATGTACACTTACAGCCCGTGTACATTATCATGTTGTCTTTAGAGTGACTATCCTCATTTGTTGAAGAAGAAAAGCATTAATGTGGCTGAATAGCAATACATTCAAGTGGCAATCACACAAGGGACAGTCACTGTGAGATGTCCTCATTTGTGACTGTCCTTACAGTGAGTGTACATTATCATGTTGTCTTTAGAGTGACTGTCCTCATTTGTTGAAGAAGAAAAGCATTAATGTGGTTCAATAGCAATACATTCAAGTGGCAATTACACAAGGGACAATCGATCACTGTGAGATGTCCTCATGTGTGACTATCCTTGTCACAAATGAGGACATCTCACAATGACTATCCCTTGTGTAATTCAAGTGGAAATTACACAAGGGACAGTCACTGTGAGATGTCCTCATTTGTGACTGTCCTTACAATGAGTGTACATTATCATGTTGTCTTTAGAGTGACTGTCCTCATTTTTTGAAGAAGAAAAGCATTAATGTGGTTCAATAGCAATACATTCAAGTGGCAATTACACAAGGGACAATCGATCACTGTGAGATGTCCTCATGTGTGACTATCCTTGTCACAAATGAGGACATCTCACAATGACTGTCCCTTCTGTAATTGCCACTTGAATGAGGACAGTCACTGTAAAGACAACATGATAATGTACACATACAATGAGTGTACATTATCATGTTGTCTTTACAATGGCTGCCCTCATGTTGTATATTCTTCTCTGTAGATGCTACTATGTGCTAGGGAACTTCTTAGAACTGTTGGTATATTCTTACAACTTGTTACACCTGGGATATTCTTCTCTGTAGATGCTACTGTGTGTTGTGGTCCAAACGGGCCCATAAATGTGGTTGAATAGCAATACATTCAAGTGGCAATTACACAAGGGACAGTCACTGTGAGATGTCCTCATGTGTGACTGTCCTTGTCACAAATGAGGACATCTCACAGTGACTGTCCCTTGTGTAATTGCCACTTGAATGAGGACAGTCACTGTAAAGACAACATGATAATGTACACAAGTACCGTGAAGGTAGTTGCAAGTTACGGCTGTTTCATTGCATACCCGAAACAATGAAGATGTTACGGTCCACAAAATGTTTGTGCTTGAAAGATGAACAAATACAATTAAACTTCTAAATAACCAAAGCCGCTAACAATAAATTCAACACAGATATGTCCTCATTTCTGGGTATTTTAGCTCTGTAACAGCTGAATACCAGATTACATAATAATGACAAAAGAAAAATAAACCCAACGTACTCAGAAATTGTAGCTGTGATTTCGCGGAGGGAATCTCTCTCGGCACTGTTGAAAATACAAATGACAACGTTTCTCTACATTATCATGTTGCCTTTACAGTGACTGTCCCTTGTGTAATTGCCACTTGAAGGAGGACAGTCACTGTAAAGACAACATGATAATGTACACTTACAGCCCGTGTACATTATCATGTTGTCTTTAGAGTGACTATCCTCATTTGTTGAAGAAGAAAAGCATTAATGTGGCTGAATAGCAATACATTCAAGTGGCAATTACACAAGGGACAGTCACTGTGAGATGTCCTCATTTGTGACTATCCTTACAGTGAGTGTACATTATCATGTTGTCTTTAAAGTGACTATCCTCATTTGTTGAAGGAAAAAAGCATTAATGTGGTTCATTAGCAATGTATTCCCAGCATCTGTACCTGCATCTCTCTTATATACTACAAGTTACTTGCCATTAGAAATTGCAGTTCCCTCACGTGACATTGATGGTGAAGTGTTCTTTTCAAAACCATCATCTGTGGTTACCAATGCTCCTGTTTTAGGCAATAAGTTTGTTGCATTCCATGAGCCATTGGTCAAGTTTCTTCTACGAGCTTCTGATGCCTCAAAATCTAAGCAGCGCCTACGCATGCCTCGTTGTGGTTGATTATCATTCTGTACATGAATTATAATGAGTAATCAGTTTTGGGCCTTGGAATCTTGTATGTAACATGCACAGGCATTTCATGGCTAAATGAATCTATTTAAAAGCATCAACTTTTCTTACATGATGCTGGATACATAAGTAGAACAAGCGTATATCAAATTGGAAGCAATCAGAACTCCACAATGACATATTATTTAGAGTACTCTTCAGTTTAAGTAATAATGCATATATTGACACTGTAAAGACAACATGATAATGTACACTCACTGTAAAGACAACATGATAATGTACACTCACTGTAAGGACAGTCACAAATGAGGACATCTCACAGTGACTGTCCCTAGTGTAATTGCCACTTGAATGTATTGCTATTCAGCCACATTAATGCTTTTCTTCTTCAACAAATGAGGATAGTCACTGTAAAGACAACATGATAATGTACACTCACTGTGAGTGTACATTATCATGTTGTCTTTACAGTGACTATCCTCATTTGTTGAAGAAGAAAAGCATTAATGTGGCTGAATAGCAATACATTCAAGTGGCAATTACACTAGGGACAGTCACTGTGAGATGTCCTCATTTGTGACTGTCCTTACAGTGAGTGTACATTATCATGTTGTCTTTACAGTGGCTGTCCTCATTTGTTGAAAGAAAAAAGCATTAATGTGGTTCATTAACAATGTATTAAATTAAATTTTTTTTTTTAATCCACCCACGGGCATCGCAATTGCGACGGCAACCCGTCACAATGCGATGCAGGCGCCCGTCGCAATTGCTTGGGAGGTCCGTCGTGATTGCGACGGCCCTCCGAAGCCATGCGACGGGGGGGCGACGGCCATGTCGCTAACAAATCTTAGTCACATTGCGACGGGATATGTGTTGCAATTGCGACGGCTACCCATAGACGTCGCAATTTGCGACTAAAAAATAGCGACGTCTATGGGTGTTGCTATTGCGACACATAGCTGTCGCAATTGCGACACATAGCCATCGCAAAATGCCCCCAAATGTATTAGTGAACCATGGAGGAGAAAATAGATTTGCCAGTTTTCAATGGAAAGATGAATGCTGATCTAGCATTGGACTGGATAGAAGCATTAACAACATTCTTTGAATGTGAAGACATACCTGAAAAGCAAAGGGTAAAGGTAGCAAGATCTAAGTTGAAGGGAGCAGCTCTAACTTGGTGGAACTTCATCCAAACAAAGAGGGTGAAGAATGGGAAGAACATGATCAATTCATGGAATAGAATGATTGCATTGATCAAAGAGACATATGTACCTAAGGACTACGGGGTACAACTCCATAGGAGGAAGAAAAGTCTGAAACAAAAGGACATGGATGTAGGCTCATACACCGAGGAGTTCTTGAAATTATGTATGAAGACCAATATGGCTGAAGATGAAGAGGAGAAGCTAGTAAGGTACATGAATGGCTTGAAAGTATCCATTCAAGAAGAATTGAGTCTACACTGCCCTACCATAGTCCATAAGTTCTATCAAATGGCACTCAAGGTAGAGGAAAAATGGAAGAGAAAGCAAGATTTTGGTAAAGGAAAGAGCAATGATAGTGGGAAGAGTTTTAGAGGCAAAAACAACTCTTGGAACAAGGGAAAAAGTAGTGGCTGCAGCAACAAGATCCCTGACCAAGGAGATAAGGAGAATAGTGACTCTAATTCAAGAGGAAACTATAGCGGAAGAAGACACTTCAATAGATGAAGGAAAAATTCAAGAAGATGCAATGGACCATTGAAGTGTTTTTATTGCAATCAATTGGGACATCATGCAGGAAGATGCCCTGAGAAGAGAAACAATAACCAAGGTGAGAGGAGAGCACAACTTGTCCAAGAAGATAAACAAGAGGACAATGTTGATGCTAGAGACTTGGAACTAGAAGAAGGAGTGTGTCTAATGATGAGGTAGGTCTTCCTTCAAGTACCACAAACCCAAGAGCCTCCACAAAGAAAGAATCTCTTTAGGACAAAGATCAAGTGTCATGGAAAGGTATGCAATATTCTTATTGATTCCGGTTCAATTGAAAATCTTGTGTCTTGTGAAATGGTTCAGAAATTAAGCTTTCCTAAGAAACCACACCCTTGCCCCTATCATGTTTCATGGTTAACCAAAGGCCAACAAACTCTAGTCATAGAACAAGCTTGGATAGAGTTTTCTATTGTTGACTTCAAGGACAAGGTCCTTTGTGATGTTGTTGAGATGGATGTAGCCCACATCCTTCTAGGCAGGCCCTGGCAATTTGATGTTGATGCTACCCACCATTGTAGGAAGAACACCTACTCCATCACCAAAGATGGGAAGACCTTCACTATGAAGCCCCTACTGGATAGCAAAACTAAAAAGGAACCCACTGTGATTATCATGGGGGAAAAGGAGATGTTGAAAACCTTCAAAGAATCTGATATTGAACCATTTGTCCTGATTTCTAAACCCAAAGATAACATCAGGTCTTTTCAAGAAGAGCCCATGCCAAATGAAGTCAAAAATCTACTGCAAAAGTATAAAGAAGTCACTGTTAGTGACTTGCCCTCTGCCCCCCCTCCCATTAGGGAAATTAGTCATCAAATAGACCTCATACTAGGCTCTTCCCTACCCAATAAGGCACCTTATAAAATGACTCCATTGCAACATGCAGAGATTGCAAAATAGGTCACTGAATTGTTGGAAAGAGGGCTCATTCAAAAGAGTCTCAGTCCTTGTGCTGTACCCTCAGTCTTGGCCCCTAAAAAGGATGGAAAATGGAGGTTATGCACTAATAGCAAGGCCCTAAACAAAATCACAATAAGGTACATATTTCCCATGCCAAGGATTGAGGACCTATTGGATCAACTAGGTGGTGCATGCTACTTCACCAAGATAGACTTGAAGTCTGGTTACCATCAAATTAGAATCAAGCCTGGAGATGAATGGAAAAAAACATTCAAGACTACTGAAGGTTTGTTTGAATGGTTAGTAATGCCCTTTGGTTTAAGCAATGCCCCTAGCACTTTTATGAGGCTTATGAATGAGATATTCATAGATTTTATTGGAAAATTTTTTATTGTTTACCTTGATGACATACTAATATTCAGTCATAGCAAGGAAGACCATCTTGATCATGTGGAATAGGTACTAAGAAGACTCCATCAGCACAAGTTGGTAATCAACTTGGAAAAATACATGTTTATGAGAAAGGAACTAGTATTCCTAGGTTTTGTGATCTCACAGGGTACCCTCAAGATGGATCCTGAGAAGGTAGAAGCAATTATCAATTGGCCTCCACCAAAGAATCAAGGTGATGTAAGAAGCTTCCATGGGCTTGCAGCATTTTATAGAAAGTTTATTAAAAATTTTAGTCATGTATGTGCACCAATGCTTGAAACAATTAAAGGTGGAAAGAAGACTAAGTTTGCATGGAAAAATGAAGCCAATGATGCATTTCAATACTTGAAGAATAGAGTCTCTCAACACCCTATCTGGGTCCTCCCTGATTTCAACAAGGTCTTCACTGTGGAGACAGATGCAAGTAATTTGGCTATAGGTGTTGTCCTAAGCCAAGAAGGCAAGGTAGTTGCTTTCTTTTTTGAGACATTGAATGAGGCCAAGAGGAAGTATTCCACCTATGACCTAGAGCTTTATGCCATGGTCCAAGCCCTTAGGAAATGGAGGCACTACTTGATCCCAAAAGAGTTTGTAGTATACACCGACAACCATGCACTAAGCTTCCTTAATTCACAAGAAAAACTTTTAGTCAGGCATCTTAAATGGGTAGAGCAATTGCAAGCCTATACCTTCAACATTAAGCACAAAAAGGGTGTAGCAAACAAAGTTGCTGATGCACTTAGTAGGAGGATTGGCCTAGTTGAAGAAGTTCAACTACAAAGTGTGGGAATTGAGTCCCTTAAACACCTATACCCGGATGACCCTGATTTTTCTGAGATATATCATATTTGTACAAAAATGGAGGGCAGATATCACACTGATTTTTTTGAATATCTGATTCAGAATGGCCTTCTATTCAAGGGAGCACAACTATGCATACCCAAGTGTTCAATGAGAGAAAACATAATCAGAGAAAAGCATTATGGTGGCCTAGGAGGTCACTTTGGCATTGACAAGACAACATACATGGTAAAGAGGAGTTATTTTTTGCCCAAGTTGAACAATGAGGTCAAAATTTTTATTGAAACTTGTACAATCTACCAACAAGCTAAGGGAATGACAACAAATCAAGGGCTCTACCAACCCTTACCAATCCCTTCAAGGCCTTGGGAATCCATTTCAATGGATTTTGTAATGGGACTGCCTAAAACCAAGCAAGGATTTGATAGTGTGTTTGTCATAGTGGATAGATTCAGAAAAATGGCCCACTTTGTGCCATGCAAGAGCACAAATGATGCATCTCATATAGCCAATCACTTCTTCAAGGAAGTAGTTAGAATTCATGGCTTACCTCAGACAATTGTATCAGATAGAGATGTAAAGTTTCAAGGGCACTTTTTGAGGACACTCTTCAAGAAGTTGGATACAAATCTCACCTATAGCTCTAACTATCACCCTCAAATGGATGGGCAGACTAAGGTAGTGAATAGGTCCCTAGGCAATCTTCTAAGATGTCTCACCAAGAAATATTCACAAAGTTGGGATACCATTCTGCCCCAAGCAGAGTTTGCCTTCAATGACTCAATCAATAGGTCAACCGGCAAGACTCCATTCCAAGCAGTGTATGGTATGCACCCCAAGGGACCACTAGATCTGATGGAACTCTCCTCTGATTTCAGAATTAGTGCACAAGGTCAAGAATTGGTAGAACTTATCAACAAGGTACAACAAGTTAAGGAAACCCTACAAAAGTCTAGTTTAAAATACAAAGAAAATGCTGATAAGAAGAGAAGAGAGGTTCATTTAAAAATAGGGGATAGGGTTTGGGCATTCCTAAGGAAGGAGAGACTACCTAAGGGTAGATACTCCAAGCTGCAGATGAAGAAAGTAGGCCCCTACAGCATACTGAACAAAATAGGTGACAATGCCTATGAGATATCCCTTCCTCCAACATTGCAGATCTCTCCAATCTTTAACATTGTAGACCTCACACCATATAAAGGTACATCAGGTTCAAGCAATGAGCAGGGTAAGGACACAAGCATTGAGGATGAGGACTATGTCACTGATCTTCCACAAAGAAAACCGGTGGAGATTGCAGAAATTTTGGACTCCAAACTAGTCAAGCGGATCGGATCAAGGAAGTACATGTAGTACTTGGTAAGATGGAAGGGCTTGCCAAAGATTGATGCTACATGGCTGACTAAGGATCAAATACAACATCATGGAACCTCGTTAGACAAGCTATACACAAGTAGGGACTTGAGTTTTAAAGTTCAAGGGGAGTATGGTGCAGGAGCACCTACTCCTACTCTAGCTTCTTATGAGGTCTAGGATATCGCTATAAGGTCCTTGAGACCTCTAGTCATGCTTAGGTTAGGAATTAGTATTGAGATCTCATTGTAAGGCCATAGTCCCAAGTTGGCATTTTATGAGCCCTTGGTCTAACTATTGGTAATTTTTTATCCAATACCCTAGGCATAGGTAGTTTCATGTTTTCTATGTTTGGATCCATTAGGGATCATCAAATTAAGGATAAGACCAATTTTGGTCATTAGAATAACAAATTGTCAAAATTGCTCAAAAGTTGTCAAGCAACTTTAGAGCAACTTTAAAAAGTTGTTAAAAACTTGTAAAAGACCCTCCCAAATGGCTAAATGGTTTAAACCTCACTTGTAACCATTGGGAGCATCCTATAAAAGCCCTCACAGGTGGGTGATAGGATACACAACTTGTAATTGGCATTTTTATCAATAAAAACTATTTATTCTCTGTAAATTTTGGGTTTCAGAGTGTTGTACAGATAGGTACAGATGTTGGGGCATGTGAGAGTAATTCTAGAGGTTGAATCTTTGAATCTTATTTCTGTTGCAGTTGGTCTCATGTGTTAATTCAAATTAGTTTGGGAGATATCAAAACTTTTGTGACAGTGCCTAGGATTGAGGCTTAAAATCAGGATTGGAGATAGGGCCTAATTGTTTAGGCACATTCCACCATGGGAAATTGATGCCCCTTGGTGGAATACAAGTAATTTCAATTTATT
The DNA here is from genome assembly GCA_027943335.1 of Chamaecyparis obtusa. Classification (NCBI taxonomy): domain Eukaryota; kingdom Viridiplantae; phylum Streptophyta; class Pinopsida; order Cupressales; family Cupressaceae; genus Chamaecyparis; species Chamaecyparis obtusa. The sequence goes on along the minus strand of BSBK01007229.1, from coordinate 542,610 downwards.
TTTATATTATGCAGGCAAGGAGAGTGGATTTGCAGGGAGTTGGTCTTGCCACCATAACCTAGGTGTACATCTCTATGTGTGCACCGGTTAGGAAACTAGGACAGTCCTCCTAGATTTTGGTTGGGGGTTCTTTAGGACCTATAAACTTGAATTCTCATTTTTTTTGGACATATACACATGTCTCCATATCTAATTTGTGCATTGGCATAGGAGAGAGGACACCTATAGTGCATTTGGGGCCCTAATTAGGCCTATTAGCCTGGTCCAACGTTGCAACAGCAACAACCTCCACTCATTTCCATTCCTTGGTGTTTAGGAATGTTTAGTAAAACCCCAAAGGGTGTCAGAATCCTCAACCCATGCATAGCTTCATTTGGAAGTATTTTGTCTTATGCTCAAATTTCCTTCTAGGAAGGGCTACAAGTAGATTTCTAGGATTGTGCAGTAGCATAGTCTTGTGTGTTGCTCAATGGTGAAAGAACCATTGGAACTAATGAAATAAGACCTGAATAGGCTGGAGAAATGTTCATTAGCCACCCTTGGTTTTAGTATTCAATTCATAAGGTTTGGATCCACATTTCCTTGAAGAAACCTCTTAGTAATTCATTGATTATTGGTGCTTGGGACTTTGGCAGACCTAGTGATTAGGTTCTATTATCTTGTAAGGTTGTGATAACCTTCACCAAGTCAAATTTGATACTTGTGATAAGTATACCAACATCAGACCTTACACCTTGGGTGTTGAGGAGTTCTAACTTCACCAAATTACTCATTGTTTGGAGGCTTCCGCTGACCACTGCTGCATCAACATCGAACCGTCTGCTCCATCGGATTTGTTTGGCTGGGTAAACACCAGTGACAACCCCATTCTACCCATGGAGTTACGGGAATTCTCGCGACCACATTCGACCCAAGTGACCCCAAGGTGCACTAAGCACGATTGGGCATCGATCTTCCATGGCTCATATCTCAGACCTTGTGAGAGGTATTGAAAAACCGTTAGGGGCTATGGGATCATGTTTCTGAGGTCTATAATAACCTCTCTTAGTTTTGGGTGATTCGACTTCATTTGCATTTGGAAAGGCGATCTCAGTCGATGCCAAAACTTGCAGTGAGGGTCAGTTGAAAGTGGCTCAGCAGCTTATCTTTCAAACTGTCTGACATTGCATCGAACCATCTGCTCTATCGGCTTCAGTTGGCTAGGTAAACACCAGTGACAACCTCGTTCCACCTGATGGAGCCTTAATTTTTTACAAAAATTAGGGCCTCCATTTAAGAAATAATGTTGGAGATTTGATAAGGTTGTCATTGATGTCATTGAAGGTTTTTTTTTTCTCACAAGATATACAAACACATACTATTAAGTGGAGATAAAAACTAAGACAAATAGCAAAGACTATTGAATAAATAGCGTCGACAACTATGCAACTTGGCAACGTTGGAACATTAAGCATCATATCAGCATTCGAATGGAGTGAAGTATACACACCAGCAATTAATGATCAAAGTCAACCCAAATAAATTTCATTTCCTCGTAGATGTTAACAACTGCATCATTTTACAAAGATGAAAATAAACATATTATTTGGAAGAATATTACAAGAGGCGGTAAAGTAAAACTCATCATGAATGTCCAGTCAACAATAATCAACCCTTGAAGCAACAACTTCATCAAATGAAGTGAACACAACATGAGTTAAAGATTGATTAAACATATGCATATGAAGACATTCGAAGGAGCCATGCAGTAATAAAAAATAAATATACACAGTGCTGAGCATAGTTCGAAGGCAGTATTAAAATCATTCAATGAACATTTGAGAGACGATATATTCAAGAGATGTGTTTTTGTAAGTCTGAGGGATATCATGTTGCGCAAGCAATCGTATATTATACATAGTGGAAAATTCAATAGTCACATGTTATATCTATCAATGGTAATATCAAAGATTGGAAATGAAGACCATAAGCTTATACAATAATGGAGATTTTTTATAGCATGAAATGAAGGCTCCTGCATACACGATGATATTGAAACATTATTGCCGATAGTTAAAATTACTATAAGTGCGAACAAAAAGCATTGAGAATGATAATATATGAAATTAGCAATGAAAGTATGAGACTGAATGTGCACACAATGAAAAATAGCGACATAATTGATGGTATAGAATTTGTATATGAAAATTCATAGAAGTGGTAAACGAAACACTCATATTAGCAACGATTGAAGTTTTAATTAAGTGATGAAGAGCAGATGGCATGGTTTTTGTTTTGCAAAGAAATGATCTTCAGTATCAGTACTGATGGCCTCATCATCATCTCAGGCACAGGGAAAGTTAAGCACCAGAAATCTAGGAAATCTATAGAAGTTAAACCTCAAACATAATAAGCTCCACGAACAAGGTATTCCAGAGTAAAGAAAAAAAATGTAACTTCAACAAGATATAATTTAAATCATAATGATAATCATAGTCAAGATATAAATTCACCATTCAATTCCATAAACATGAATAATAAATATGTATATACAAAAGATGACGCAAATATAACATATAAATGAACATGTTCTATATATGTATCAAAAGTATGTCCATATACAAATATGGCACGTGCCATTTCAAAATGTCTACAAAATCAATGTTTTAAGGTGTACAATGTGGCATATATGCCATCTCAAAATGTGCCACGTGGCATCTCTAAATGACCACAAAACTAAAACTACATCCTATGCCATAGGGGGATCATCAAAATGTAGCCTCTTTGAAGAAGTGTTGGGCTCTGATTGATCCTGCATAAAAAATGAGTTCAAACCCAAGTTAGATTGCTTACTTTATATGATTTGTACACACACACACACACACACACACACACACACACATATAATTCATAATTCAAACACTAATTTAATTAAAATTATAACTGAATACAAATATTTGTACCTGGTCTCTCGATCACCTACCATGATCAGGTGTCCTAGCATAAGTCCTAGGTAGCGAAGGGACCATGCCAGCAATACCAACTCTGACCTATAAATATATATTTGCAATAATGAGATTAGTAGAGTGGTGCAACATAGAGTAATAAATCTACAAAATAGGATGATAGCATAATAAAATTATAAATTGATTGAACTAAAATTAAAACTTACATCTGGTGATCCCTCATTTGGAATAGTGGGCTGGGTCAACAAAGATACGAAAGATTCTCGTGGGCCCTCCCTCATAGTCAGAGTAACCTATGAGAGTAAAAAGATTGTCAATTATATATCAATGTACTTCATCATTGCAACCCTGGTTACAAAATACAAATAACAATATGTAAAATTCTACGTACAATCGGGCTATCACTCCGAATCGAGATGCTTGTAACCCTACGCTCTCGAACCGGTGTTGGGACATCATCAATAGCCACATCCTATACAATAAAGTGCAAGTAAAATATTTATTACTACACACAAGTGGCATACATATGCATGCATAATTAATCTTAAACAATTAACTACCTTTCCTTTGTTGACACCTGATGAAGGAACCCCCTCATGCCCCCCACTGACATCGGCTATAGCCTGCAAGAACACAATAAGATGACAATATATTAGTAAATGTATGAATTTTATTGCTCTAATTGATAGAGATTTAAGCATGTACACCAAATGATATAAAAAAAACTAATGGGTACATAATTTATAATATACTGTATAGTCATCAAGGCCAAATGAAATGGTCGAAAGTGTGGACTCATCCACCTGTCTCACCTCCTCTTGTGTCATCAACTAAACATAAATGGAAAAAATATATATACATAAGTGCATGCAATCATTAAAACTAATCTAAATAAATAAATTATTTTTAAATTAAATAAGTCATGTGACAAATTTATTTATAATGTTTACTCTTACTGTATCAACAGGAGTCAATGGCTCTGCATGCACCTCCTGAGCACTCTCATGAGATGTAGATGCTCCATGAGGTGTTACAGCCTCTGCAGTTGCGTCTCCTGTATCCTCCTCATCAATAACATGAAATTGATATGTATCAGAATCAGTAAGCAGTCTGAGGCACATATTCCTGCACATAATGCACATATGGGGCTCGCATACATGTGAACTCCGACGAGATGTTGATGCGCCAGCATCATCCACACCAAGAGGCAACACTGACCTGGTCTGCATGATCAACTGATCACTTAGTAAATGAATGGCCCTAATAGTCTGTGAGGCAGCCTCTGTAATGATATCAGGATGCTGCACTGGAGGAGGGGGTGCGACATCAGTGGGGGGACAAAGGTAGCGGCCTTTTTGCACTGGGCATATGGCCTAGTTTGAGGAGCTCCTCTGCCTACACCCATGTTGGGCCTCATACTCCAATAATCAACATGGTGACCAAGCACAAACTCAGCATACAACTTTTTAATGAAATAAAATGGGATCTCCAAATTGCTATGGGCTGGTTTATCAAAAACCATCCACTAGCGATCCCAAAAGTTTGTGTGCATTGCTTGATTTGTGCACCATTTTATTGATAATTTGGGCTTTTTGGGGTCAACTGGTATTCCAATTTTAGGATCGACAAAAAGGGCGGCTATATCTTCCTTACTTATATTAAGGGCCGCAATCCCATCATGGTCAAGCCCGTCATCAAATTAGGTGTGCATATCATCACACCAATGAAGAGCAACATTATGTTGCTGCGTGAGTGTGTCAATATTTCCAATAATTGTATTTAGTGTGGCAAGCATGGGACCTAATGTAGGTATATTTTGATACGTGTTTTGGAAACCTCGTATTGTGTTCAAATTTTCTTCTATCAAATCTTGTAAAGATTTAGGGTTTAGATACAGGGGATTGTTTTCAGGATCGTTATTTGGTGCAGGAGGGTTATTTTCTTCATTGTTGTCAGCCATGCATGATTAAATAAAAAACAAATCTAAATTTCAATCTGATTTCATATATTATTACAAATATAAATACAAAACCCTATTTCAACAAAAAAAACTACATTTAGCATGAAAATGAAATAAAATAATAAAAATATACAAATAATTTACTTACCGAATATGCTGGGGAGTCCAATTTGTTGTTGCCAAAATCAGATACCCAAAAATATATCGGGTATATGATATATCAAGTCGTTTTAGCAAGAAAAAACGTGGAAAGAAATGAAGAAAAGGGCTCGCGGGTTTCAGATTTATGCCACAGTTATCGGGTACCCAATATTGTATCGGGTACCTGATTAGGCCCGTGCTTTGGTGTCAAGTTTTCCCAAGTGTACTGACACCCAGGCCTACTAAAAAGTCAACAAGCGTTTTCATGCACTTTTGGACGAGTGAAAAGTGAATATTTTTCACATCGCCACTTTTTGGCCCCTCGTGATCTTGCACATACCCTCTTATATCATTGAACAATGCTTATGTCTTCTTGCGAAATGAGTTGATTTCTCTAAGAGAGATGACACTATAATTAATGCTTGCTTTCTAGAAAGAGACACCCTTCTTAACAAATCAGATTTCTCATAGACTCATACATAATCGGTCATAACTTTTGAACCAAACACTGTCTTTCTAATCGCCCCAGTGAGATTCTTCTAAATTTGTTTATGACCAATATATCCAAAACTCAGCAAAATCCAACTGTGTATTTGTGAGATATGGTCCCTGTACTGAGACTGTATTTTCTGAGACAACCATACATTCACCGTCAACAAACTACTCTCCTACATTTGCAGCCTGGTTCTGATACCATGCTGATTTTGTGAGGATCACTGCAAATGTAATAACACATACAATCAGGAGTGCTATTACATTTGCAGTGATCCTCGCAAAATCAACAAAATGGGAAATAGGACTTGATAATAATGAAAGAAACATGTTTTAGTTAATTATTTAAAAGATAAATATTAGACCTCGTGTTTCTCTAATTTATTAATAACTTGTTTTGTAAAGAAGTCATGTGAAATTATTTGTACTATATTTTAAGTCATTGGACATTATTATTAGACCTGACTAATCCAACAACCCTGTACATGATTGTTATAGGATTGAGGTCCTTTCAATGTTATATCATATTATTGGTTATTTGTAACTCTATAACAAAGTGAAGTATGTTGGAGTTATTAGTGTGACACACTTAGGTATTATAATATAACCTATTGATAACATTGAATTGATGCAAACAAACTGAATTACATATGTATCCTTGTCTCAAAGTTGTATCAATGTGATTGTGTAAAGTAATATGAAATTTGTTTGAAGGTAGTTATGTACTTATTTTCACTTAAATTGTATTTGGTATAGGAAGAGTGGATTGTCATGTAGTCCAAAATGCATGATTATCATCTTGGAATATATTTAATTATCTAGAGTACAGAATATTTATTTTATTCCTTAATAAGTATTGTATGGTCATGGGATACTAGAGCAAAATTTATGTCAAGTCACTCAGTAAAAGACAAACTACAATGAGAAAAATTAATGCAATAAATAACCTTACGAGAGTTCAATTATCATGATGTTAGTCTATTAAAGAAACTAAACAACAGAGAGGCAACATGTAAACAACAAACTAAAACGTATATCTTACCAAGGGGGACACTCGATATTTTTTTCAAACGCTCTTTATATGTTTTATATTTTAGTTTGCTGTATTGACTGTAAACTTATTAGTAGTGTCCAAACGAATACGCTACCATGTGAGGGACCACATGCGTAGCAGCTGTGACTTTTTCTTACCCACCGTCCACTTCAAGCTGACTGGATCATCGAGATTATCATTTATTAATTAAATAAAAAATAGAAGACAATTGCATTGGCATTTTTTATTTTTTATTTAAATAATAAATTGACAAAAAGTCTTTGTTGTTTATCCATTTCACACTTCAAATACGTCTCTCATACGAGTAAATGGCGGAATAAAGATGCTTGCAGAGTTCATTGCATGTTTTGTTTTCAATTTTTTTTTGTTTCTTTCGTTTGAGTGTCATGTCTTTTTGTGACTGTAGCAGTGTTGAATGACATCCATCCAGAAGATTGTCTTTGAGTTTTGATTAATCCTTTTACATTACAGCTGTGACGAAGATTTTTATGCTTTTTTTCATTTGGGTTTCTCTTATTCTAACAATATATGGTCGCCATGTGAGGGGCCATGTGGAATAATAAATATTGTAATGGTCAACATTCACTTTTTTTAAAACAAAATTCGGTGAAGCAGGTTTTAAATGTAACACGTTTTTCTTCACATGGATGGATAAGTAATGTGGGATCTTTTAAAAACAAATCCATTTAAAGAAGTTCTCATTTGTTTTATTCCTTAATCATTATACTTCTTTTAAGGTATCTATGCATAAAAAATTTGATTAGATAAATATTTTACATTGTAATTGTTGATTTATTTTGATTTGTATACTATAACGATCTTAGAAATCTCAAAATAACAGATTGGTTAGAAAGGTGTTTTAATAGATGAAAAAAGAGTGTGGTTACAGGTCAAATACAAAATGATATATAATGGTATATGATTATTGTATATGTTTTTTTTTCAAAATTATAAGAAATTAGTTAATGCCTTGAATATGAGTAATTGGTTGAATTAGATAGTGGAATAATATATTTAATAGGGACATGTTAAATAGATTCTTTTAAGATCTGATATAAGGACATGTTCAATAAAAAATGATTTCTAAAACTTATTTATTGATTACAAATTTTTCTATGATATAAGAGTTTAAAAGAAATTCAATATTCTCATAAGTCTATCATACAAGATTTTTTATGGTATAAAGATGATCATTTTCGAGTGATATTCAAATCTTCCACACGTTTCTCTTCTAAATAATTCTAGTGATTTTTTCTTATGTTTCTTATGGTCATAAAGATCAAAAAATAAATATAATATTTATTAACAAAACCATTAGCCTAGCTTGCTAGACTTATATCGAATGTTTTTTTAAAAAAAAACCTAGAACATTGATTTAGACATAAAAAATAACTAAAATTTTAAGCTTTGTATTGTGACTATAACATCCTATGTACGTTGATATTCAATTGTAATTCTTGTTTAGGTGTTTAGATAAGATACAACTTATAATGTAGTAGTAGTTGTAGCTACAACTTTGCAAATTACTTTTGTTGGTTGTACAATAACAACTAGATTATGTACACTTTGGACACTTTAAAATGACATGATTTTCTATTATTCACTTTTTGTATTGATCTAATATTATTCATGATTTTAGCTTACATAATTTGAAAGCTCCAAAGAAAATAGAAGATTCAAAACTCATTTTAAGAAATCATATTTGAAAGTTGAGTTTGGAAAGTTCACCTAAAAGGCTTTAACTTGAGGTGTAGATCATTTATTTCATTAGATTACTTTATAATTAGGTGGTAGAGAGAAAACCATGCTATGAGGCAAAGGCAAATGTATAATAGAAAGACACCAATAAAAGAACTTGATTACTTAAAAGAGGGAAATATTATACCTTATGTTTCTATTTGAGAATTCAAATGGAAAATAGGACTTGATAATAGTGAAAGAAACATGTTTTATTTAATTATTTAAAAGATAAATATTAGACCTCTTGTTTCTCTAATTTATTAATAACTTGTTTTCTAAAGAAGTCATGTGAAATTATTTGTACTATATCTTAAGTCATTGTACATTATTATTGGACCTGACTAATCCAACAACCTTGTACATGATTGTTATAGGATCGAGGTCCTTCCAATGTTATATCATATTATTTGTTATTTGTAACTCTATAACAAAGTGAAGTATGTTGGAGTTCTTAGTGTGACAAACTTAGGTATTATAAAATAACCTATTGATAACATTGAATTGATGCAAACAAATTAAGTTACATATGTATCCTTGTTCAATTCAAACTTGCCTCAAAGTCGTATCAATGTGATAGTGTAAAGTAATATGAAATTTGTTTGATGGTAGTTATGTACTTATTTTCACTTAAATTGTATTTGGTATAGGAAGAGTGGATTGTCATGTAGTCCAAAATGCATGATTATCATCTTGGAATATATTTAATTATCTAGAGTATAGAATATTTATTTTATTCCTTAATAAGTATTGTATGGTCATGGGATACTAGAGAAAAATTTATGTCGAGCCACTGAGTAAAAGACAAACCACAATGAGAAAAATTAATGTAATAAATAATCGTGCGAGAGTTCAATTGTCATGATGTTAGTCTATTAAAGAAAATAAAGCTTTGCTTATGTTATTGATTAGAAATACTTCTTTTGTAACATGTTTGTGAATAAAAAATTTAATCAAAAAATATTATTAAGAAAAGAACTACAAATTTGAAATATATAATTGGAGTATTAAGTAAAATTTAAATAGACCCATTACAATGTTAAAAGTGCTACATGAGAAATGAATAATATGTTTGTAGTCAAGAGATATTTAGTTGTAGACAAAGTATTTAGTGAGTCATGATACAAATCCATATCTTGCTACTAAGAGTAACACATAATTGGAGCGGGGGCAATGTTTTGGGATATTTTTCCTAAATTTAAAAAATGTTTTTTCATGTAAACGACCTTTTAAAAATGAAGGGTAGGATAAATGTTATTGTTATGACATTGTGATAAGGGAGCTCATAAAATGAATAGACCCGTTTGTTTAAAATAGAGATTAAAGTAAAATAATTTTATAAAATAATCCTTTGTAAAAACATGAATAATTGTATTTATTAAATTGATGATAATAAACCATTTGATGAGTGGATGCATTGATTAAAACCACACAAGAAAACTATTTAATCAAATTCAAAATAGAAATGATAGGCTTAGGATTAGAAATAAGAACATGGAAAATTTTGAGAAGATACTGGAAGGGAGGTGATAGATATTGGAGATGAGACATAATGTATCCAACTTATAGATTATTCCCAAGTAGTCCTAAAAAATAATTCACTTTGCTAATTTAAGCTTCTAGATTGAAATCATAGCTTAACGTGCCTTACCACTAATTTTTAAGTGGGAGTGAAACCATTAAGTACACTTCAGTTGGAGAAATACTAGGAAAGGTGACCTCCCACAAAGGTCCAAAACTTCACCCCTATGAGCATCACCTAGATGCAATGAGTGCTAGTTGTTTCATTCATTCTCAAGAGAGATGGGTTCTTTTGAACCACTACTCATGAAACATGGGTCAATAAGTTTGACTCAAAAGCTATGTAGTTGAATCATAATAGAAATAGCACAATTTGACTTGTTGTAAAAACATCTCCTTATCAATTGATGAGTTAAATAGGCTCTACAATAAATGGTTCATAAGGAACAACTATTGTCAGAGGCTTTCCAAATGGTGTAGCAAGATAAGTGGGGTTAACCTTGGAGGAAACTTCATGGTTAAGTGTGCTTGAGTTGGAGCACTATTAGAATGAGTGACCTCCCACGAAGGCCCAATGCTTCAACCTTGTGAGAATCATCTAGATGCAATGAGTGCTATGTGTTCCATTCATTTTTATAAGAGATGAGTTCCTTGTGAACCACTACTCATGAATGAGTTTGACTCAAAAGCTACACAATTGAATCTTGATAGCAATATCACATTTCTAGTCTTCTTAACTAAAAATTGTTCAACATTTAAGTTGAATATAATTTTGACAATTAATAATAGATATACGTTTCTTTCTTATTGATCTGAATGATTAAATTCATGTTTGGATGTTTGAAAATATATTAATTCATATGCATCTAAATCAAGAACTAAATAAATTTGATTTCTTTATTATATGCAAAGATATTTATTATTAGCTCTTTTAAGATTATTTAAAAATTGATATGTTATATTATTTAGGTGCCTAAATGAATCTAATTCCTTTAACATATACAAAGATATTTGGCTATTTTCTCTTTCAAGATAATTTGAAATTAGTATGTTACATTCTTTAGGTGCTACATCTAAGCATGCAAAGAGTTCTAATATCTAGAACATTGAGAAAATTATTCATTTGAAGTGTTCCATGAAATCTACTCTTACATTTAAGAGAGGAAGTTGTCAGAAGATAACATCTATTATGCAAACAAAATCGTGTGATTTATAAATTTAACAAGGTGAGTTATTTTGTACTGAACTATGATGTGAATGCATCCAATGCTATTGAGGGCAACAACTAAATGTTAGAAGGAGAAATGTAGTAGGACTTATCCATATAAATGATCCTTTCAATATTTAAAGGGAAATTAAAGCTATTGTTATCGCCCTTTAAATAGGGGGAGTAAAATGAAAACACCAAGAGGTTGCACTTATGGAGAGATATATATGCAAATTAGTTTTAACATTTGCAATGTTCACTAGGAGATTGAATTTTTTAAGCTTTAAGTTTGTTTTGATGTTTTTTATTGTCTTGTTTCTTTATTTTCTAATCTTCACAAAGACCTCATGAAGAATTTAAAATTGAACTATCATTAAAACAAATTAAAACTCAATTGAAGCAAAGGACTTCTATGCTTTAGAGATAAAAAATTGAACTGTCATTACAACAAATTAAAACTCAATTGAAGCAAATGACCTTTATGCTTTAGAGATAAAGGTCCTCTTACAAAATTGATGGTGGGTTATGTTTGTTTGTTGGAACAATAGTATTTTTTGTATTGTAGTTTTCGATGAATGCTTGCTAACTTTAGTAGAACCTTTTACTACTCACTAAATTTATTCTAGCTATGTCCTCTCATGGTGCTGTTGCTGCATTTTACTCTTGTATCTTTTATACATTTTTATTAAAAAAGAAAACACCATTCAGCTAAAAGGAAAATTAAAGTAAAATAAATCCTTATAAAGATATAAGTAATTGTATTTAATATAAAAATGGTATTCAACTAATTATTAAATAGGTAAGTAATTGTATTGAATATAAAAATAGTATTCAAATAATTATTAAATAGGTGTATTGGTTGAAACTTCCCAAAAAAACCTATTTAATCATATGAGGCCCGATAAAAAATGGATCATGGGGAATCTTGAGATAATGTAAGAGACTTCAACGGGAATGGTTGGGAAGCCCTATTTAGCTATTAAATAACAATTGAGCATTTCTTCGAATTCCCATACTCACCCGAAGGGCATACAATATCCAATTTTCATACCTTGCAGTTTAAAATATAGAATATATTCTAGTTAATTCTTAGTAGAGGCATTGAAAAAAATTAAATTGATAATTTATACCTTTTGAATTGCAGCCATAGTATAAAAACCCTTACCACTATTAATCTAGGAGTGAAACTACTTATAAGAGTCTTCTCAAAGAAGCATGGCTTAACATAAATAACTAGCACTTGTACCAAAAGGTACAATGGTTAAGCCAATAGTAAATTATACTATAGTGAAGATTGAAGTTGTGGAATGTAAGATTTTAATTTAATTGTCATAATAATAAACATAATTAAATATTGAATATCAATTTATATAAAATCGTTTACTTCATCAATTATATAAAATAAATATTACAATATATTAATAAAAATATTAAAAATAATAATAGAAAGTTACATTTCATATTTTTTACCTACAACTAACAAAAATATTAAATAAAATAAAATAAAATTACAAAATTTGCTCTCTTCCCATATAAAATTTTCCTTATGATAGAACTAACTTATATTATGCATAATCTTATGAATATCATCAACTTTATAGTATCAATATTTTTAATACTAAAGTGGCCAACGAGTTTTTTTGAAATCATTTTAAATATTAAGTTGAAGTGAGACAATTATAAATACAATGATATGTGAACCTAACTTTAATGAATTGAACTTTTCATAATCACACTAAACATGGGAACCTTATTTTATCATTAAACATGTGATAGAATAATTTTAAGATCTTGGTAGTTATAATTCATAAAAATCTATTATTTTGTTTTATATTTGATCAATGATAATATGTAAAAACCATCTTTTCAGTTTATACATATTTTATAAAAATTTATCTCTTATAATAATTATTTTATTCTTAGTCTAAATTAACATTATTATAAATAATTTACAGAAATTTATCTTTAATTGTATTGTTTTATTTTTCTTGATTAACTCTTCTTAAAGACTCATTTTATTGATCTATCCTTGATTATAATAATTCATAGAAATCTATCGGTATAATACTCTATTTTATGAATATTAGTACATAAAAATCTATTTTTAATGAAGGAAATCTCTCATAAACCAAGATGATAAATAATCCATTATGCATTCACCATATTTAAATGAAGCTAACAAAAATGAGGCAATGATAATTCAAATATCAACAACCATGAAATTTCTCATCCAATCAAACCGATTTAATTTGGATGGTATTTAAACAACCAAATGTCTATAGCTGAGTCTGCAAGTGTCTACTTGTGAAACAAAGATTGTCGGTTTTATACTGCCAAAACATCATTTTTATGAAAACGGATAGATCTTATGAACATTTCTGGTAATTGAAATTAGTGGGTGGGGAATTACAGTTGCAAGGGTGGTACAACAGGTTACAAAGGGATGAAGTGCTTGCACAGTGGAAAATATCTCAGGGAGAAATGTCACCGCACGTCCACTGTCATATCAGTGGAGGGCATTGGCTCCTGGATGCCATAGCTAAGCTCAGATTTTACATCTGTCTAAAGGCGCTACCTGTGGTATGTTTCAATCCTTGATTTATTGTTCTACTATTTTAATTTTCTATTGTTTTTACTGTCTGTCAATCCAAAAAAATCTCTAGCAACCACTGATATGTCCGCCAAATACTCCACAAAACTTGACGTCCATGGATCATTTCTTTTGCACTCTATGTTAGGTGGTAGCCGCTAGAGGAATCCTCCGTGGAGCACATTGGTATTGGCTTTCGACACGGGGTAGGGCATCATACGGGAGCTCGAGCGGCAGCTGCCGTCGTCCAGGGAGAACTCTTTCGATCCTAGTACCTTCACGGACCCTTGACTTGTGCCCAGAACCTCTATTGGGTGCGGCAACTCCCATCTGCCCATGTCCCATTTAGCCGGAAATGGGAATGCTTTCGTATCAAACAATTCAGTCAATGGACTATGCCCACAATAAAAAGTCTATTGGATTAAATATTAATATTCTGCGAAATCGCAAAAGACTATATTATGCTACAAATGGTAATTCAAATTGTTTGAATGTACAAAAACGAAATTCTATTAAATATATAAATATGCATAAAATTCTAGAAAAATATATTCTTCTATTATTAAAATTAAAAACTAATTTACTGCAAATTGTAGTTTCAAATCAAGCCAACTCCATTCGTTTTTCCTTTACCATAAACGCTATGCCAAATTCAATCAATTTTGTAAGTTTCTAAACCCCATAACATTTAAAGGTTGTGGTACAACTCATTATGACAGCAATTACTATTAGTTCGCTGAGCCCTATTGATTAGCTTACCAAATGCTAAGCTTGTGTTCTTCTAGTTTCTACTGTAGTTACAAAATTCTAAACATACACAAATCAAATGCCGTGCAATTTCTAAGATGAGTAAATTCAAAGAATAAATTATCTTTCCCTTGAAAAATTCTTAATTTTAAACATTGTAACCTGCATCACATTGAATTTAAAATCTGAATAATAACATCCTAAGTGCAAAGTCACAATTTTTGGTTTGGTCTAATATAAAGTTAGACAAATTAACAAATTCATTGTAAATCCTAAAATCTTTGCAGCCAAATTTTAATTTAAACTCTGTGATTTATTGTTCGTTTCAAACCTTGAACCTAAATTAGGGTTTTCACATTAAACCCTAATCTTGTGAGTTCATTCTGTTAAATCCAAAACTCCTGATTTTCCAGTTTCGTTCTAAATTTCAAAATCCCAAATTCTAACCCAGAAATAGTGAACCTCATTAAAAAAAGGAAAATATCTCCATCCGAAAAGCTACCTATGTCCCACATTTTTCAAACATCAAAATTTAACACTAAAACCAGCATCAAATTCCAAAATTCACAATTCTAAGTGATATATCTATTGTTCACAGTCAAATTTTAACTCAATCAACTGCACAAATTCAAACATTGTGAATAAGAATATGTAATTCTTAATTTCCTTTACCTTTTAAGTAAAAGATATGAATGCAAACACTAAAACTCGATTTAAATGGGCTATATTTGAGAATCAAAATCACTAAGAGTTTCTCGGGAACTTCCACTCATTTTTTCATTCATGCTACAGCTTGATCTTCTTGGCATCTCAATCCCATAGGTTTCACACCATTGTATAATCAAACTTCTCAAAGCATAGTTAGGGATCAAATCAAAGTGAGGCAGAGTCTGCTGTGTTATGGGGCAAGTTTTGTGTCCATCATCTAACCATTTCTGGATGCAAGATCGCTCATATGTCTGCATACAAAAGGTACTGGCCTTAGACCCAAAGCAGATATAGGAAAATTATCACATAAATATTAAGCTAAATATATTTAACCCATACTGATCATGAGAAGTAAAGTAAAAGACAGAATCCAAACGAAATTTAACCTGTCCTGTAGCCACAATTACAGATCCTTCATCAACTCTAAAGATATAGGACAACGGAAATCGTCAGGTATATCAAGAGAGTTGATCTTCTCTAAGGATGTTCCACCGGCATAACTACTATTCTCATTGTTGGGTTCATTTATTTCCAGGTTGTCATTCAATGCAAATTCTTTTCACTTTCTTAAAATCCCTGATATCTGCTCTAAACACTCACTATTATCATCATTGTCACCACTTCCAATGAGCATTGTATACAATGCATGTGATTCTTTTTTAAGATCGGCAAAGGTCTTAAGCTGTAGCTTTTCTGCTAACCTACCCAACACTTTTGGGTCAGTATTTCTGTCATTCTTCTGTGATAAAATAGTAGAGACATCCCTGTACAGTTCTAAATCAGGTCCCTCAACATGACCTTTAGCTCTTTTAAGTTGTGCCTGCACACGTTCAGCCTGGAGAGAAACATGTATGCTTTATCAATGAAAAGCTTATAGTACCCCCAATAGGCATTATCAATTAAATACACTTCCCATAAACCCTTGCTACAGAATAAGGGAAATAACCAATCAAAACAATAATAATGACAGATAAGGGGAACCTACAATATCAATGATGCATACAAGGAAGCTTCTGCAGTTTGCCAGTTTGTACATCAAAAGCTTAAGTTTAATAATGCAATTCATTTGAACACTAGTAAAAACTTCTAAAACTATTCTTTCCTCAAATAAAAATGCAATGGGTTCAAGAGCCATACTCGTATATTAATAATAAGGGCATTAATGCATAGTTTAACCTTATCAAGCCTGGAAGAAATTAAATAAAACAAAAAAAGCCATTTATTGTAAGTAATTTATGCAACAATCTAAGCATGCTTCAAGACTCAAAACCTGACGCTAGAATAGATCCAAACAGAAATAACCTTATATGTTGATTAACAAAACTTAATTAACAACTAAATTTCAGAAGTCACGTAAACATCAAAAGGAAATTGCAATTAATGAACAAAGCATTGTAACGCCTGATGGTTTTAACATTTCACCTGTTCTTGAACTTCATCTGATATCTCAAATTGGCCATAGGGCACAATACTTAGGGCTTGCTCCAATCGAGCTATGATATCATCAAATTGTTTGGCAACTTTATATCTATCCAGAACCTTCCAAAAATGCAGACGTGTCAGTTAAAGAAAAATCAAATTATTTGTCTCATATCCAAAGTTAATGAATTTATTAACATCAAATGTGATGCGTTCCCTATTCTTTTACCCATTTACAAACTGCATTCAAGCTTAATCCTTAAATCCACAACATCCATATGGCACTGATTGCAAACAACCCCTGAATGTAACATTGTAAGATAATATGACTGCTGATTTACAAATAGACAACAAAGTAGATATGGCATGTCATTCATTTCAGCCAGACAATGTTGCAGTTTCAAATGCTTCGCTAAACAAAACTTTTCATAATCAACCTAAGCTACTAACCAGAATTTAAATACAACATCAGTTGTAAAGTATCATTCATTTCATCTTTGATTATAATTGTCATAATCCCAAAGTGTCTGGCATTGACCTGTGTGCTTATTTCCTTGAAAGCGACCTTTTATTCTCTACCTAGTTGATTGGAAAGGAAGTCATGCAACAGTTCATAGAAGCTGGAAGAACCCTTTGCCGTACATATGCATTGCAAAACTACATTGATGTACAAAGGATAAATGCTAAGTTACCGGGTTTGCACCCTTGACCCTCGAACCGGGTTTGGGTGCGAACTGGGTTCGGGTTCGTATGGGTCTGGGAAGGGTCCATGATTAGACCTGTGGCTAAAAAAACATTTAAAATACATTTTTTTTTTGTTTTTTTTCCTTTCTAACCCTAAAATAGCCCCATAAGAAGCCTCCAAACACATTTCATTACAGTTCTTTATGTTTTGAAAACTGGAATACTTAACTATTATGGGCCTTTATTCAGATGACTCAAAATAAAAAAACTTTCGACAAACAAAATTCCAAAAAAACCTTTGGTAAACCGAACTCTTACTCTATATGTACAAATTTTACATTATAACAAGTCATGAGAAACGAACCTAAATCTTCAAAAAAGAATGTATAATGCATACCGTTTTGTAGGGGAAACATACATACCGCTATTTCAGGAACCAATGTTACTTGGGAAAACACTTCATCAGTTTCCTCATCTTCCTGTTAAAACAATAACACACCCACACTTTAATATGTATGCCCACAAAACCAAGCAAAAAATAAAAAAAATAAAAACCACACGGCTGTTGATGTTTATATAAAGAAGGAGAATTCAAATAATATTCACCCAAATAGAGATTCACATTGAGCACACGGCAAAAAATCTGAGGCGGAAGATCGTAAGGGTGCACATGTTGGTGATACTGGTATTTTATGGATGTGGCTACCTTCTCCATGTGACCCTAGGGAAATACACCACAAAACTCCCCTTCCTTGGTAGAGATATGAGAGGAATTCTCGTTGCATCCCTTATGAAATCCCAAGCCTTTATTTTCTTCACGAAGGACATGAACATCACAATCAACAATCTGTTTGGCATAGTCAACCAAACCCTGGCCCTCCTTAACAGTATTTGTTTTAGTTTCCTAATGCAACAGGCGACGACAATGTTGATTTCTCGTATCGAGTGGTAAGACATATCAATCCCTAACAATGCAGAGCATACCCTCAAAATCCGCTACCTTGTCCATTAAAACTGCACAAAACTAGGGTTAATGAGGAAGACGACAGTGAAAAATGCCCTCTCGTTGGCCGGCCTTAGAAGAATGATGGAAATTTTTTCGGAGTGGGGAGATATTTCTGGCCCGGAAGTTTTTTTCCGTATTCCGTTAATGGGCGATGCCCATTATAAAAAGTCTATTGGCTTAATAATATAATTTTAATAATTGAAAATAGATAGAATTTTTTTTCTATACTTTAAATGATTAAATTTACGTTTGGTTGTCTTCTTTTTGTATGAGTTTTGATCCTGTTGGGGTCAAATACTGTTATAACCTCTTTTTTTAGCTGGTGTGGGCTCTTGGTCCTTTTATCAATTGGCATGTCTGGCTAGAGAGAAATCAGAGGATTTTTCAGGTCAGGATGTTAGGATGGTTGTTGTTCACTTGTGGTGGAATATTAGTCACTCTCTTCATGAGACTATTTTGGCTAAGTGTGAAATAACTAGAGGTGTGGATCAAGGGGATGTTATTTGCCATTGTCTTGACTTTTCTCTTCAAGGGGGTGCTTTGGGGTGTGTCAGTCAAGTCAGAAGTAGTAGATGTAGAAATCCTTTGAGAAGGATAATTTGGGGGGTCGTTGGACTCCCCCTCCTCACGAAGTTTTCAAAATTAATATTGATGGCCCATCTCAGGGAATCCTGGTCATGCTATCATTGGAGTTGGTCGAGATAGTTTTGGTCATATTCAGTTTATTTTTTCTGTTATAAGGGCTTTCATACAAATTATTTGATGGAGGCTCTTGCTATTTTGCATGTTGTTGAACAATGTAGTCTTGGCTAGCATAGGATTATTTGCGAGTCTAAATCTCAGGTGGCGGTGTCTCTGTCAACTCGTCAACAACTTAAGGGTGTTAGTTGGCACTTCGCTTCGGCGCCCTGACAAATTCTCCATTTGTGCAGCTCCTTGGAATTTGTTACTTTTACTCACATTCCTAGGGAGTGGAATGGTGTTGTAGATTGTTTGGAAAAATCGGCTTTAGATCATATATAAGATTGACATATTGTAAATAAAAGTAATTACTTCGTGATATGTCTCATATGTTAGATCAACTAGATACTGTCAAGGTTGTGTAGTGCTCTCTTTGATGAGCTCTCTTCTCTTTTATATTTCTTGTGTTTGAATAATTTTTACCCCTTTTAATGAATAAAAAATCACGCTTGAATGTTTGAAGCTATATTAATTCATATGCAATTAAATTATTAACCAAATAAATCTGAAATATTTATAAATATAAAGGTTATTTGCTCATTTTAAGAAAGTGGAATGTTACATTCTTAGATGCCATCTAAGCATGCAGAGGGCTCTAATATCTATGCAAGGGCAAGGGCTGAGAACATTATTCATTTTTTAGTGCTTAAAGCAATTTCCGCTTTTACCTTGTTCCCGGAGTTCTATAAGTTGAATTCTACTATGCAAAAAATGGTGTGATTTATAAATATAATAAATTTTAACCCAGCATTCATATATTGCACAGTTGAATTTTCAATAATTGGACACCGCTGATAGAAAACATCGTTCAAATTATACCCCTATACATTGGGTTTCTTCACAGTAGTTTTCGGATATATTAAAGATACAGATTTGATTATTATGAAATGATTATTAATAATCATTTGAATTTTGATTTATTATATAATCCAATCATCAATGCATGTAGCAGTATATAGTTCTTGGGAAGCTGCTGAACACCCCTCCACACACATGGAATGCGACATTCTGGGCAACGTATCCATCGTTGTCCAAGACTGGTGTCAGTTAGGAGGCATTCCAAGCAGAGCTGACATACAGTATGCCCACAGTATAACAAACGAGGCAGACGATTATTGACATCAAACCCGTCCCAACATACTGGACAATCAGGGAATTCCATTGGTTTCACAAATTCAATTTTCTCACGATAGAAATGTAGAAATGTCACATCTGCAAAAGATAGAAATGTCACAATTAAGCTCCAGAAAAATCCAAGGTTTCCAATTTTTAAGTGACAAAATAAACCTTGCAAGAATTTTTTACAATGCAAGGATTACTCAATTACAAGAACTGAATAAATAAATATAGATACAAAATCTTAAAGGCTTGCCAAAGTGAAAGCTGAGAAGATACTCCTGTTCACAACTACTGAAATATAAAGGTGCATGATAGCATAGTTCTCCAAAATCTATTTTATCATGGAATAAATAGAGCATGCAAAGTGATTATCATATTAATTCCCATAAGTGTAAAGCCTAACAAGGAAAAAATCAATTTATGGCTTCATATAAAAATGCAGCAGATATTTTTGTAGCGTTAAAACACACAGAGAAGCCTCCATCTAGTAAATAGCAATTATCCTTCGTCATTATCTATGTAAGGCTAACAGACATGACTGCTGAAATTCATGCACCCAAAAGTATATGAATATAAATTAGTTTACCTGAGATTTCCACAGTCTATTATGTTGGTTTAATTAAGCCTTGTTTGTTTGTAGAATTGGAATTTGAGTTAAAATTCGATTATCTCAAAATCAGGTTTTGAAATTCAGGTTTTGTGTATTCGGAAGATAGTTTGGACCGTTTGGTTGACCCGGAAGATGACTGAGACAATCCATCTTCTGCATTTGGTTGCCATTTTCAAAATTGGAATTAGAATTGAGAAATTCCTATTTATGTGTTTGGTTTGCAATTTCAAATTGGAATGAGAATTACATTATCCATTTTTTGTGTTTGGTTTTACAATTTGAATTGGAATTAGAATTTGTCAAGAAAAAATTTAAGTTTTTTAAATTATTATATAATGTTTTAATTTAATATTTTGTCTATTTTTTTATTAATTTATATTTTTATATAGTAAATCATAAACAAAATTTAATTTTTTTTTCAATATTGTGAATAGTAAAGTTAACTTTTTTTAATAATTTTATGCATTATCTTTAACAATATTATAACAAGAAAATAATTATAGCATTGCTCAATATCACATCAAAATATAAATAAGTCATATAGTCCACATATATATCTATTTCTGCATAATGACCCAACAAAATAGTGCGATTGTTGCACAAAGTAAACATCGTAAAAACATGACATTGGCTTTATAGGTAGCCTCCACTTTTGCAATAGCTTTCTTGAGCACTTTGTAAGACTTGCACTCGTCATCCACATCAGGTATATGTGTAGAAGGTGCAAATGATGTAGACAATGATGAGGTGTCATCGGCCCACCAAAAGTAGTCACATCCTCCGCCATCCTACAATATAAATCTAAGTTAGTCTCTCTATAATGACTAATATTTATTCTTTGTAAACATTTAAATATTGTGCAATTAACAACCTTTTTCTTATTTATGCAAGTCCAAAATTTACGCCTTGGATTAGTGTCTCTGTGTGACGTCCTCAACATGCAGTGCGCTCCATCACCACAGTCACACATAGGGACATTTATCATAGCCATCACCACTGTATCAAACAAATTTTTGTTCATTCATATAACAACATGACTATATTCTATCAATTCAAATTAAAAAAGTTTCATTTATGTTGATATTACGAATTTATACAAAAAATATAATGACACAACTATAGCATCAGATAGAAGATGGGGAAGAACAATATCCATGAACTGAATGGTGGTGTGAAAACACACCGTTAAATAAGAAAACACAAGGAAATCCAAGCTCTATGCCCTTATGCCCCACATTTGATGAGCAACCATCTCATATCCCGCTCATTCTTCCCATTACTTTCCGTATTGTTAGATGGTCAATCCTACATCTACAAAGTAAACATGATAGAAAAACTATAACTTGTTTATTTTTAAATGGAATACACCAAGGAGTACCATCAGAAATATTGACCGTTTACAAACATGAACACTAAACAATCATCAAATAGCTCATTTTTTTATCAGCATATGTGGATATTTTTGGCATCAATGTTTGAAATAGCTTCTGGATTCGATTGTGTAGATAGTTTTGGATCACACTCTGTGATCCATCATCAGGATGAAAGAGACCAAAATGATTGCAATAGACCAAAATGATGGACTTTTCTTTCAATTATTTTTCTCTCTTCCATCCTGATGAAGGATCACAGAGTGTGATAAAAAATGTTGATGCCAAAAATATCTACAAAATCGAATCTAGAAGCTATTTCAAACATTTTTAATGTCAGCATATGTGTAGTCTCACTTTATCATCATATGTGTAGTCTCAGAACTGTCCATTTCTGTTTCTGTACCTATCACGTGGTTTTAAAAAATAAATGAAAAATGAAAAGAAATTCAAGATGAAATAGAGCATTGAACATCATATTACATTATTCTACGTAATTTCATAATGCAACAGTAATAACAAGATGGTTAGGGTATATACATACAAAATCATGAACAATACAGTTATCTACCAAAACACATTTATAAAACCATGTCTGAAGAACTAGAAATGGATAGTTCTGAGACTACACCTTAACAATGCATTAAATTAAGCATTCATCATGTGGTACTCCTTTGTGTATTCCACTTAAATACGTTAAAAGCAACAAGACTAACAAATGCAACAATATGTCTATAAACTTTCACACTCGTACTGAATCACAAGAGCTGAAAGAGAGGATAAGTAATTTCCAAATTTCTTGAATAAATAATTAATGCATTTAACATAATTTAATTTAATGTAACATCATACTACATTACAAGAAGAATGTAATGTAGTATGATGTTCATCAAGATTGACCTCAGATTGATCATTATTCCATAAATGACTACTGTTACAATTTGTAGTCTTGATGAACACCATACTGCATTACAAGAATATTGTAATGCAGTATGATGTTCATTAAGATTGACCTCAGATTGATCATTATTCCATACATGGCTACTGTTATTCTAGCAGTAGCCATGTATGAAATAACTATTATAAATTGCCTACATGAAT
Source organism: Chamaecyparis obtusa (assembly GCA_027943335.1). Taxonomy (NCBI): domain Eukaryota; kingdom Viridiplantae; phylum Streptophyta; class Pinopsida; order Cupressales; family Cupressaceae; genus Chamaecyparis; species Chamaecyparis obtusa. The sequence continues at coordinate 519,458 of BSBK01007229.1, read as the reverse complement.
TGTTATTGTTAAATGCCTAGATGAAACATGATAGCTACAGATAATTTCTGTTGACGGTAGAACATATTCATGCGAAGACTATATGTATCTTCCTTCATGAGGCATCCAACTACTGAACATCATAATTTAATGCTAGCCTCTCAGAGGAGTCAATGCAAAGAGGTTTCCAATGTGTCAATACACTTCTTGAAACTTCTACACCATTTGTCAGGGAATAAAAATGTAAAAGAATTTTCATTGTACAGGACAAGTACCCAGCCCGGCCACACATGGATGAGGGCATGTTCAACCATGTCAGATCATCTAGCATTTGGTATACAGTAGACAGTAGTAACATAAGACTGGTGATGCATGGTAGATAGTAGTAACAATAGAATCTTAAGATTCCATTTTCCACTGATCACATTTTTTACACTAATACAAAGTCTAAATAATTGGACTAGACCTAAAACTTTTGAATGTAGAACAACACTTAAATCCTCTAGTCCTGACACAAGTCTGTATGCTCAAGGTATAATCAGTCATCATATTCTCCAACTCACAAGTCCTTCCTCTTCCAAAGGAAAAATATGTATTATGCAAGCAATATAAGACCTATTTACTAGTTCAAGAAATCCACTCATGACCCTCAAGGCCATATAAGACCTATTACGATCCATGGATGCTTTTATATATTTCAATGTATCCATAGACAATCAATATATAATACAAATAGATTATATACATAATTTTTTGTGTTCTTGTGCAAAATTTTGTTCTTCATTCTGTCACGAGTCAATGTGCAATGTTTTCATTAATTTTTCCTTATTACAGATCCTAAGTTTCTAACAAATGAACCCTCAGATACTACCAGTATCTAGATCAGTGGCATCGAAGTTTCTTCTCCATGTGACCCTTCAACATCTGATACTTCTGCGGATCCAATAATTCAAAAGTCTGAAGTTATCCAATAACATCAATCAACATACCCACACAACAAGGGAAAAACATGAATCTCAAGAAGCATTGTTCATATCAGAAGTTTCCAGGTCTCTCACTATGACACAAACTTTGGGAACTATCATCCCTATCAGCATACCCATGAAGTATCCATCTCAAAATTATGAGATCCTACCCACAGCTTTGGGAAGCCTATAGATTCTAAAACAGTGAAAGAAAATAGTTGGATTTCATGATGTGTGCACCTTACCTTTTTCATGAGCAATAGAGAAAAATGCCACCATAAGAAAAGAGAAAAATAAAAGTAAATAAGTAATGACAATTGTTTGGGAAGATTAAACAAATGGGTGCAACCATGTCTTACAACAAAGATCAAACTCATAAAAATCAGTCAACAATTATGTAAACTTATCAACATACAAATCATGAATAACAAAGGTAATCAAAACTATAAACTCTAGTAGACTCTAACAATAGTATAAAGCATCTGCATTCATCATGCCAATAAATAGAGGCAATGTAGGTGAACCGCCTCCCTTTCTCAACATAAACAATAACAATAGTATAAAGCATCTACATTCATCATGCCAATAAACAAGAAACTACATAGTAGCTATCAGCATAAACACATTAAGTGTGAAATATTCTAGCTAAGGATTTTTAATCAATATAAGCCATACAACTTAAAATTTCCAATAATTAACTTTCAACCTCTGTATTTTTCTATATGTAGCATGATATCTAAATTTTCTAATCACGGATAGGATTTGTTTCAAATAGTGGATTCATATAGTCCAATCAGTGAATAAACTTAACAACATCTTGAACATTAGCTTAAAGAACAACTAACATTGAGTATAGCATCATTTCACTCACAATGCATAAAATATCATAGCACAAAATGCATCAGGTCCTCTCAAGGAACTAAGCATGATAGAATACACACATCCACTACAATGCAGTCACAACAACGAGAAATAGTCCAAGAACATCATAAGAGAAAATAGGTCATCTTTCTAAACTTTTACCCATAGACCCCTTTACAATTTCATATGTTTGGGAATCAAGTCATCAAATAAAAGGAAGATGATATCAGTCTTGAAGGAAGAATAATTGCTCTGATACATTATAGATGAATCAACATCACAAAAATATAGACAAGGTTGGATTGTTGTACCCTTACGGGTAGTGACTGGGTCTTTAGGAAACCAATTTACATTTCATTATCTCAGAATATATTTGATAAACAAAAACTATGTTTGATAAACAATCATCAACCATAAACAATCATAAACAATCATCAACCAAAACACAGTTGTATCAGTGTATGTGAACAAGTATGATAAAGTTTCAACTCATGATAAAGTATGTAGAAAATAACTATAATCCACCATATGTGGCTGCAATCCAGTCCACTCTCTCATCCTCAATCATCAACAAGAACCCTTTGGCTCTTTCACGTTCACCCATGAAGGTTTCGTATACCCTCAGGAATACACCTCGACTCAATTCAGGGATGGATTTGAAAGCGGTATATGCACCCGTCAAAGCATTGTCATGATCAGATTGATCAATTTTGTGAAGGTGAACATTGCTCATGCCATCTTTTATTTTCTTCATTGTTTCACACATGGCATCCAAGGAAGCGGCCATACTTGCCTTCTTCCTCTTTCTCACCCTTGTGACTGATGATGTAGGAGTTCCTCTAGCACTTGCAATTGCAGTGGACTGATTGGAAGGATAAGGGTCTTCGTCCAAATCAACAAAACTATCAAGATGTATACTGAAACCAATGTCCTCTTCATCATGCACATTGAATGACTCTTCCATAGGGTTCCCTTCTTCAGTCTCAAGGGCTGTCGTAGCTGCATTACCTTCAGCAATGTCATTACCCACAATTGCACCCAATTTATTGAAGTATTGGAAGGGTTGTCTCTTATACACTTTGGCATTTTTGAACTCTCTTCTCTACATGTTGGCATAAATAAATGGATTAGGTTCTTTGTCTTTCATTATTAACTTTATAAGAAGGCAATATTATTTCCATCAAAATAGTAGAGAGATCACCCTACCTTCAGAAGCTCACCCCACACGCTATCCTCAGCATCCATGCACTGAGTTGCCTTGTTCCAAGTGAAACCACTTGTATTTCTTAGCTCTTTCATCACTCTATATGCAAGCTTCCAGATTTTTAGCTTATTTTTGAAGTTGTCCTTTGATAGATTGAGGTTCATATCTGCGTTGAACCTCCTCTTAATGGCAGTCCATGCTTCTTTTTTGAATCATTCGTCACCTTTTCTTCCTAGCTGTACTTGCTCAAGGAGCAAGTCTAGAAACTTGTGTTCCATTTCTTTTGTCCACATTATCTTCTTTGAGGAAGAAGATATTTGGCTCATGTTACCAATTTCATCCATGCTCATCATTAGTTCTATGTATGCCATGTTGTAGATTAGTTGATCACAATGTACATATTGTTGTTAGTGGTATAAACATTGACCCATAAAAGTCCAATACTTTCAGATAGAAATAGAAGAAAAAGGAAACCATCATGTATATCAAAGTATCTTCATACATCAATTTACTCAAATAAAACACATTGACCCATAAAAGTCCAATACTTCCAGATAGAAATAGAAGAAAAAAGAAACCATCATGTATATCAAAGTATCTTCATACATCAGTTTACTCAAATAAAACACATTGACCCATAAAAGTCCAATACTTCTAGATAGAAACTGAAGAAAAAGAAAACCATCATGTATATCAAAGTATCTTCATACATTAGTTTACTCAAATAAAACACATTGACCCATAAAAGTCCAATACTTCTAGATAGAAACAGAAGAAAAAGGAAACCATCATGTATATCAAAGTATCTTCATACATCACTTTACTCAAATAAAACACATTGACCCATAAAATTCCAATACTTCCAGATATAAATAGAAGAAAAAGGAAACCATCATGTATATCAAAGTATCTTCATACATCAATTTACTCAAATAAAACACATTGACCCATACAAGTCCAATACTTGCAGAGAAAAACATAAGAAAAAGGAAACCATCATGTAGTCTTGACCCATAAAAGAACAACTATTCTCGGGATCTATACTCTTCCCACATTCTACTTGCTATATCATCTCAAAACTGTGCCCATTGGTCTCTATCATGTTGAGACAACCCATATGTCTCCAGCATTGGTACATATATCCCATCACGATCATCTTCCTCTTCGGTGCCAATTTATGATGGAATGTCATCCTCTAACGTAATGTAGTTTTGTAGTATGCAACATGCTAATACAATATGGGCTTGTGTCATGATAGAATAAGATGTGGCATGCCTCAGGATTGGAAAACGCTACTTGAGAATACCAAATGTATGCTCTACTGAGTTTCTAAGAGAGGAGTGTCGATGGTTGAATAACTCTTGTCGAGAGTTTATTGGATTCTCTGTTGAAAACTCCTTCATGTGGTAGTGTGTACACTGATAAGGAGCAAGAAATTAAGGTGCATTGGGATATCCAGCATCCACTAGAAAATATTTTCCTACATAAATAAAGTATATTATTAAAACTTGAAACATTGATTGTACCCTTGAGTATATTAAACTATGATTTGGCTTACCGAGGGGAACAGCAAGAGGATCTTCTCTTGACAGAGCTAAAGCTAGAACACGACTATCCACAGCATACGCTTCCCAACCAGCAAGGCAGTACTGAAACTTATAATTGAAGGAACACACACCCATAATATTTTGTGACAGGTTTCCTTTTCTATCATGATATTTACCCTGCATGTTGACATTGACAGTGACTGGTATATGGGTTCCATCGATAGCTCTAACACAATCCTATATGATATGATACAATCATCAATTCTACGGTCAACCAATAATATGATAAGGATAAAAATCCATAGAAGAAATTTGTAACAACACAAGAATTACCTTGAAGAATGGATCAAAACGTTCATTCCCACTAATTTCAGGAGGAGTGTTTGGACTAGGTGGTACAAAGAAATCCTTGTGGAGTGCTAAGATAGCCCTAAACACCTTGTGGAAGTATCGGCTGATTGTCTCTCCTGAGTGCCCAAAGTTGTGGGCAATCTTGCGGTTCCTCAGATTGTGGCCAATGGTGTGGAGGAACATCACAAGTTGTTCTTCTAACGTCAAGTGTATCGTATCTGTCAAGGTGCCTTTCAGCCTTAGGATAGTAGCTAGATGAAAGAAGGCTCCCCTACTCATGTGAATCTGATCATGACAATCCACATCGTTGGAATGACTAACCATTCTATAAAAAGAATTTCCTTTTATTTTTCGTTTACCCATTTGTGCACTTCCTTCTCGAGCTACCACTACTCTGGCTATGGCAAGACAAGAAATAAGAGCTGTGAGAATATGAGAATATGTGGTCTCCACAGCTACCCATCCTAGAATGTCAATATTCTCAATAGGATCCATCAATGGCCTGAAATGTGGACAAACACAACGATTTGAGTGAGGAGATATCCAATATGAAGCACAAAGATAAAGCATATAGTAGTACATAATCACAAAGATATGCATCTAGTTCGTTTATGGAACTTTTTAGATTACGTGTTAACACATGTTTAACACTGATTATGTGTAACTTTTTAGATTACGTGTTAACACATGTTTAACACTGATTATGTGTAACTTTGGACTGTGAAGGGAAATAGAATTACTGTGTAACTTTGGACTGGCTATTACTGTTATCCTTTAGCCCATTCTTTGTCCCTTTAACTGGTAATAAATCCATAGCATTTCTATTTATGGCAGCATATGGGTGTAAAAATGAATAGATGTTCAATCTTAAGTATACAATACAAAGAATATGAGTTGTAAATTAACATTTACACATAATCAATGTTAAACAGAGTGTTAACACTACTTGCTAGTGTTACACTATAGCAAACACAAACACTTGTAAGTTCTCAATAGGATCCATCAATGGCCTGAAATGTGGACAAACACAATGACTTGAGTGAGGAGATATCAGTGTAAACTGTTAACACTGTTAATCAATGTTAATAAGGAAAAGAACATATGAGTTCATCCATGCATTGATGATGTAGAATAAGTTGTACTTGATGGAATCTAGGATAGTTGGCTTTGTATGTGCAAAATTACATAATGGCTTTGCAATAGTTTGGACAAGAAAAGTGATCAAAAGCCCATCTATGTGCATCTAGAAGATATTGGTTAATGGTGATCAAAGTGCTAATTACATACAAGAGCATATTTTGAAGAAAGACTGTGATCCAAGATCAGCATTACTATTTTTAAGGGATATATAATCATATCTATCATTAATTGGGAAACTTGCACCTGGAAGGAAGTCTATGGTTTTTTGCATTAGTAATTGAACATTAATATCTCTATTTGAGAAAGATTTCTTGTTTCCACCCTCTTCAATATTTCTAGAAATGCTTTAGAGTTCATTCTGACCTTCATTTATGAAAATAATAAAGACTAAAAGCAAGCACCTGTATTATTCTAGATTCCACACACTTGTGATAATGAATACTTTGTGTTGTACAGAGCTTGGTCTAGATGGACCGCTATAACAAAGGCGACTCATGTTGGCTATTGAACAGTTTTGGAGATCAATAGCCATGTAACAAATTGAACTCTTTTTTTTTGGTAAGCTCCATTTTTAAGACAACAACAGGTTTCTTATTATACTGAAACTAATGGATAGATACAAATGAGAAAATTCAACGAATTGAAAATAGTTAAAAGTTTTGCCATGGTACTTGGACATAAATTCCAGCTTCGCAGGAATAATAATTTGAACAATTAGTATTTGGATCAAATTTTGAATGAAGATCAACCTACGCATTTGATATTACACATGATTGTGCATTTGTCAGTGCTATAATGCAAGCTCAAGTGAGGGGTTACATCATTCCATGATTTTTTAAAATATTTCATGAAAATTCTAAACACAATTGCATCCCAAGCTCAAGATCAAACACAAATAACAATAAATTGAGATCGGTTGTCTACAACATTAAACTATTCACATGATTTTCTTAACAAGTGGTGATACATAATCATATTAAATGACTCAGAGACACAAGTAAAGCATAAAATGTGAATGATTATGATTACCAGTTTTAGATGTTATGTGGATGCCAAGCTGTAATGTCCCCTTTTGGGATATGCATGATTTTTTCCCCAAAATAGCAATTTCAACAATGCAATTTATTTACAAGGAATATTATATAAATTAATTACACAATTGTGATAATTAGAGAAGATTGTAACTAATAAACATCAAAGATTATGATCATAGATAATCCGTATACAATACAAAAATCCTAAATGCATTTGAACCCATTTCATAGTTATTGCCAATAGCCAACCACATTATGAAATCAAGCTTGGACTCTCCTCAATCAAGCCCAAGGGCATGGAATGAGCCTCTGACTCATTCGGCCCCTTGGCTCCAGGTATTGGCACATCCATCTTGGGGTTGGCGTACTTGATGAGGGAACTAGTACTGTTGCATCTCCCTATCATATAATTCACACTGATTCCAAATGTGATTGCTTGTTGGAAATCAAATACATAATATATATTTTGAAGAACTGGCAATTTAATTCAATAAATAAATTGAAGTTTTTAACAATTGATAAATGAATAAACAATAAATACTTTCACGCTTCATACCAATCACTTAATAGATATTATACTCTACTATATCTCACTGTATTATAATCAGAATAAGATTGTGTTTGATCGATGCCTCCCCCGAATGAAGAATCTTCCTTTTATATTTTCTAGGGAGGATTGAATAGTCACAGCCTTTGTTTAAACTTTGTATCCATCTTTTTCAAGGGGTGCGATTCTCCAGTGGATTGTTGTCCAAGACTAACTTTTGGCCCTTAACTAACATATTGTTATTGGTTTAACTGCTATGTTTGAGTCACTTATTACATAAATGACTTGAGCGATTAGGCCTTTGTCATGGGTATTAATAGGGAAGTCTACCAAATCTCTAAAAATAAATTATCACTTCTTGTTCAGGGATTCCCACTTAAGAATGATAATCACTACTCAAGGATAATTTAACACTACTCATTCAAACATATTACCGATCAGATTCTTTCTTTCTTTTCTATTATACTTTATTATATATTTTTCTGTATTCTTTACAGTGCGGGCATGACACAAGCATATTTCATACATGGTAGTAGTGAAAAGGAAATGTGCATCACTCAGAGATTCATATTTTGCTCACAGTTATTGGAGATGTGATTGCTGGTGGTAATAGGACGGTTATTCACTTTGACTATTCCTTTCTTAGCTTAAATTACTAGGACTAGAATCATACCCAAAGATAGCAATTAAACCAAGGAAAATAAAGGACCAGAATCATACCCAGGAAACATGAAAACTTACCCAATTCTATAGAAACCCTGTGAGAATGAACACTAGAGGCGCGTGAAACCCTTGATAAAATCTGAGGCACGAAAATGAATAGTAAACGGACTCGACAGCCAAATAAAACCCCTAAAATGAAAGTCGAAAGATGACGGACCCAACAACATAATTAAATGGGGTTTAGAAATTTCCAAAACCTGAAAATGAAATCAAATTCCACCTCTTGGGTGGGAAGATAGTGCCACCCATTTTAGGGCCTAAACCAGGTTTTCAGTGAGAAAACCCGAATTGCATATTCAAGTTCCAAATGACGGATTTGCTGTAAAAGAGGAAGTCCCACCACCAATTCCGCCCCAATTCCAGCAAACAAACGAGGCCTAAGGTATTGTACCTAGTGATAGCCTCACCTAGGTCTTGATTACACATCACAAGTTTACATAGTGAGCACTTTACACTTTAAGAGCATCTTTACTTTCAATGGTTATATCATGTTATCATTTATCCACCTCAAATGGATCTTCCACCTTTAGGGCCTGTTTGGTAGGGGGAATTAGGAAATGCTGGATCAAATGCTGAAATGGTCAAATCATGGATTTGATAATCTGGTTTTTCATTTCTGGATTATGTTTGGATCGTTTGGTTCCACTTTTTGAAACTAGAATTGGAATTTGAGTATGAATTTTTTTTTATAAAAAAAATGAATTGTTTTGATGTTTTTTAATTTAATAATTCATTTTTATTAATAGAATTGAATTTAAAATGGAATCACATACCGTTTTAGGCAGCCAAAGTTGGTGGCAAGCAACCAAGTTACAATCACTGATCGCAACCAAATTTCAAAAAAACATTCGACATAAAATTTGGAAAATAAATTTAAGAAAAAATTCAAAAACAAAAATCAATTTTTTTAAAAAAAATTGAAATAAAATTCGACAAAAAAACGCGAAAAAAAAATCAGCAAAAAAGTTGAATTTTTCAAATAAATAACAAAGTTACAAACCATCCAAACAAATAAAAAATAAATTAAATCCCTCCCCACACAAATAAAAAATTAAAAATTAAGTGTAGACATGAAAAATTTAAAAATTTGCTTTGCCCTCAATTCCAAGTCCAATTCCACCTTTTCAGGTGGAAGATGTAAATGCTCATTTTGGACAAAATGAGCATTTACATCTTCTTATTCTATTATCATATTGCACTCCCAAATTAAGGATTTGACGAAATCGGAAATAGCAAATGTCAATTCGAGGCTAATTCCCACTACCAAACAGGCCTTAGTGATCTTGTCACACTATCACTTTTCCACCTTATGTAGGTGATTGGTTGTGCATTACATAGGATTAAAACACTTCAACATCTTGTCTAATCCTACATATTCACCTGGCCTTTATAAGCAAGGGTCACTATGTACATTTTCATGTTTATTAGCAATATCATCATTATTGCATTGTGACGCAATCTTCTTTCCATTCTCTTGTGAAAGCTATATCAGAGCTCTAAAGGTGTGAAGACTTCTAAAAGTTGTGTTTTTGGCTTGAAGCTATTGCTAGATGCAGATTGAGGTCGTGTGGCCATTGCGTCCGGGAAGTCATTCTGACAAGTTTAGACTACAAATACGCCTATCTTCAAGTAAAATTGTTTCTGTAGCAAATTTTTTAAGTGAGAGGGCCATTTGGCCCCTTGCTAAACAGCAGGTCGTAAGTTTTATTTCCGTCATTATATTTTTCTGCTAATTATTATTGAATCTACGTGGAAATGGTTCTGTATTGGCCTGTATCAAATTTGAACCTTTGCGACATAGAAGCTTTTGTTACATTGGCTTAATTATGGTGTCCACAACCTCTGTTTTGAAGGCAATGGTAGAGGGAGAGTATTAGCTCCAGAGCGTGCTAAGGTTCTTCATGATCAGGCTTTATGTTTGCAGAGAGCATATTCATTGGATTGCGATGCCTTATTTGGCAGCTTCATATTTGATCACTGTTCAGCTCATATTTCTTTGAAATATGGCATATCATTAGATCTGGCTCATATTTGTCTGTATCATAGCTTCCTTAATAGTGAGGGTGGCAAAGCGGTCTGATTGGAGTCATTTTGATATGAGGGGTTGACACCCTATATTGTTCCTCCACCCACAATCAGCAGCCCTTATTCTGATCGGCTTTATTTGGGTTGTGTATTTTGGTTGTTGGCTCGTGACCTTTGATTGACATTTGGCTTAGCGATCTCCTTCGAACTTGTGGCTACAGCTTTGCTATTTTTTGAAACAGTGTGCGGTCTAATCTTTTAATTTTGGTCGATTGACTATTAATGTTATGTAGGTTATTTTAGTGGCCTCGGATCCACCTCATCCGACACTTTACTGGACTGCATAACATTTGCCAGATCTTGAGTAGAGTTCATAGCAGATTTGTCTGGGGATTCGCCAACGTTTGGGAGCTGTGTGGACTATTTTTTACTATGGATCGAGCTTTTCTTTGGCACGATATTTTTTTGTATTTGACCAGGTGAGATTTATCCCACATTGCTTGTGGGTTAAAGATTTGGCTCTTTATATACTGCAACACACAAAAAATTATCTTGTGTGTACGATAGCTTGTGTGTTACGATGTTTTCCCTTTAGTGCGTCCTGTTGCTAATTAACTATGGGGACCACGTGCTTCGTGGTGCTAATGAACTGTGGGGCCTGTGCTTATAGCGCCCACCAATATTGTTCCCTCTCCATGCTATGTGGTCATATGGCAAACTAAGGGCCGGACTATTTGTAGCCCCTAGATGCTTACTATGTCCCCTTTGTGCCTCTCAAGGGGTGTTTTTTTGTTTTGCTCATAATTTGGGCAAACGAAGGCAAAATTTGACAAACAAAACAGCCCCTAGATGCTTACTATGTCCCCTTAGTGCCTCTTAAGGGGTGTTTTTTTTGTTTTGCTCATGACTTGGGCAAACAGAGGCAAAATTTGACAAACAAAACAGCCCCTAGATGCTTACTATGTTCCCTTTGTGCCTCTCAAGGGGTGTTTTTTTGTTTTACTCATAACTTAGGCAAACAGAGGCAAAATTTGACAAACGAGATATCCACAAAAAGCTCTTTTTGTCAACTTCATTAGTGGTGATATTTTCTCAATATTTTGTCATTTGAGCAGTGTTTTTTGCTCTTTAAAGTCAGATCATCATTTTCGGCTCTTGAGCTTGTAATTTTGTGCCACGATCTCCGAAGCTTGCAATTTCCAATGATGTTGGAAATGTATTAAAGAGCTCTAAAAAGTCATCCATGCGCTTTTCATGATTTCTGTCCCAAGTAAATGCCTGAGTTAGTTTTTTGTTTTCTACATACAGGTTGATTATTTGGATGTTTTGACAATTGAGGAGGTGCTTCTTTGATCTAGTCACTTCATTTCAGTTATATTTCAAATTGTTGATCTCTATTTGTGATTTGAGAAGTGTACCATTGATGTAATCATGGGTTTTTTAAATACTTTGGAGAAAGGGAACTATAGGCAATGGAGTGATCTCATTCTCACTCACCTTAACGAGTGTGATTTATTGTCCTGGCATCCTATATGAGATCATATTTGGAAAGGATTTAGGGCTAGTGTTTTTACAGTCATTTTTAAACATGTTGATGATGACTTTTTGAAGTACCTTATTCACTTTGATCCTCATGCTCTTTGGACTTGCATTCAGGAGGTATATGAAGACCATGATTCTTCACTATCTATCGAAGTTATTTACCTCGATACCTAGTAAATTACATACATGAATTAATAATACAGATGGCAATGCATACTAGATATAGGAGTAAAATATTTCTTATTAGCTTATAAATTCATTATAGAGAAGAAGACAATTCATCTAACTATATACTACTACCTTCCTTAGCGATACACAACTATTTGAAGGACTCAATGGTCGCCAAGAGGAACAAAACTATCAACCAACTGATGCTTGCAACCTCCTGAGAGTAACAACCAATGAACAATTAATACATTGATGACAATTAATACACTAACGAATAACCAATATTATCAAACATAATAATAAGCATTGTACATTGACTACATCATCCCCTCCAAAAGAAAAAGTTGTCTTCCAGATGACAAATATACATCAAGTAATATTTGGGAAGACTAATGGAGAATGTATAGATAATGACTTGCACTGCACACAAACTGATGCAGGAGCATCCTAGGATTCTTGGCAATCCTGTATCAACCAAAAATATGTTTGTCTTTGAAGGTAGATTGTTAGTTTTGATCTTGGTTTGGTGGAGTTCTTGCTTGGTTTGGGAGACTGGTTGCTTGGTTTATGTGGTTACTGGGGTGCTCGGTCTTTAAAGAATGCTCAATGACTGAAGGCATCGATTCTCTGGCGCTCAGCGATAACTTCGTTGCTCGGTAATGCTTAGCATGGTCGGTCGACTGGTGCTCGGTTATTTCGTCTGTTGCTTGGTGTTCTTGCTTACCGACTGGATTGTTTGATAGATTGGCTTGGCCGACTGGTGCATTTAATTTGGGTTGCGTTCCTTGAGTTATGGATTGACCGTTGGACGTGTGGGGACCTAGATCTGGCGTGTTGCATTCTTTTATATGGATCTGATGACTGTTTGGGGCCATCTTTGAGAGTTTATTTATTTTGTAAGGCTATGTGAGAGCTGAATGATGTTTTAGCATTTAATATTTGTTTGTAAGGGTTAATTGTTTCATCAGCCGACTTGTGGCTAGGAATCAACATTTATAGGTTTCTTGGGTAGTTGTTTAGGGCATCAAATTGCTTGGAAGTTTGATTACAAGTTTAGATCTTTCCTGGGTGCCTACCAGAGTGCTACCTGTTGCAGACCTTGACTAGCTAAATTTGGATGTTGGGGAAGGATTTGGATCCTGTGAGATCTTGTATACTATTACTTTCTTTGTATCTAACCATAACTGGGAAGGCCTTACAGCCTGACACATTGCATTTAATCGGTAATTTCATGAATAAAGACTTTTGTTTTATTTCTGATCTGTTGTTGTTGTTGTGTATTTCCGCTACATATTGGTTTGGCTGCAAGGTTGATCGGTCCTTAATTGGATCCACCAGCCTTGACTACATCAGGTGGCATTAGAGCGAATTTTGTTCCTATTGGAGCCGAGTGGATCTTGTGTGTTCAAATCTAGATCTTGATTTGAAGATGCCTCTGAGGAGAAATCGTGAGATCTCTGAAGAAGAGGAAGCTACTGGTGAATTCAGCATTGATGATTTTAGGGCCTTGCAGAAACAAGTGCAAGACCTACAAGAGGAGTTGAGAAAGAAGAAGCCTACCTTGAAAGAGGATAGTGATGATGAATTTGAGGAAGATCACTTTGAAGAAGCTGTGGAAGAAGCTAGAGATCTTGAGGAGAATCAAATTTTGAAAGCTATGTCTAAGATTGGGAAGAGACCTAAGATTGAAGTTTCTGCATTTGCTGGAAGCCTTAGGCCAGAAGAATTGATTGATTGGATCAATGAGATTGATGAATACTTTGAGTATGAAAAAATAGAAGATCCTGATAGGGTTAGATTTGCAAAGACTAAATTGAAGGGTCATGCAAATATTTGGTGGAGAGAAGTTCAGTTGGAAAGAGGTAGAAGAGGAAAAGAAAAGATCACTAAGTGGAACCGAATGGTTGATAAGTTGAAGAAGCAATTCATTCTAGTGGATTATGAATTGGACATGTTTAAGAAGACGCAAGCTTTGAAGTAGAATAAAAAATTGGTACAGAAGTATACCGAGGAGTTTTATAGAATCCTGATTAGGACTGGTCATTCTGAAGTTGATAAAGAGAAGGTTGCTAGGTATGTCTATGGTTTGAGACCTAGTATTCAAGAAGATTTACTTACTCTGCGGATGACAACAATCGGTGATGCTTATCAGATGGCATTGAAGATTGAAGAGAAGTTGAATAAGAAGTATGAAGGAAGACAAAACAATAGGAACTAAGGTGGTAAAACTGGTGAGACAGTTGCTGAGAGTAATGTGACAGAGAATCCTAAGTTTGATGTGGGATCTAGCAGTGGTCAAGTTACTAAGAATGCTAGACAAAGAGGAAAGTGGAAGAATGAGTTTACCAGCACTTGTTATAACTGTGGTGAAGCTGGTCATAGAAGTTGGTAGTGTCCTAAGAAAAGAGTTGCATTAGTTGCTGAAGAAGACATTGAGAATGTTCCAGAGAAAGGTGAATGTCTTGTCACTAGGAGATTACCTCCATGTGTTCATGAATTGGTGCAAAGGAGAAATTTGTTCAGAACCAGATGTAAGTGCAAAGATAAGGTATGTAATGTCATAGTTGATGGTGGCAGTTCTGAGAACTTTGTTTCAGATGAAATGGTTAGTAAGTTGAGTTTGGAAAGAAGGAAACATCCTAATCCTTATCATATTAGTTGGATACAAGATCTTTCTAAGGTTAGAGTTGAAGAACAATGCTTGGTTAAGTTTCAGATTGGATCTTACCATGATGAGATATCGTGTGATATATTGCCTATGAATGCTTGTCATCTGTTGCTCAATAGACCTTGGCAGTTTGACATAAATGTTTTTTTTGATGGTCTTGCTAATACCTATGTGGTTAGGCATGAAGGAGCTTGGCATAAGCTGATACCTTTATAGGATACAGGGGTTAAGGGATGTGGAGTTATTAAGTATTGTCCTTATGACAAACCTCAGGAGTAGAGGGTTGATGAACCTATTCCTGTTAAATCTAGTTTGAAGGAGAAGGAGAATGATATCTCTGAAGAATTTGTTGAGATTAAGAGACAGATGGTTTTGCTGGAAGAGATGGTGTAGCAGATGGTGACATTTGTGACATAGAGAGATGCAGATGATACTAAGTTAATTGAAGAGTCTGGAAGGGATGAACCTTACCAAGGCATTGATGTGATCGGTAGTGGTCAGAGTCGGTTGTTATCAATTACCGAATGGAGGGGTAAACAAAGTGGAAGACATAAGGACTTTCTACATGAGACAGTGAATGAAGTGAAGACTACTTGTGATGAAGGACAAGAAGAGATATGGGTGAAGAATAGATTCGACATACTTGTTCTGATTCCCTTGAGGCGTTCATGATTTTCTTATGAGAAAATATTTCTTACCTGGGGTGTCTAATGTAGGAGCATCCTAGGATTCTTGGCAATCCTGTATCAACCAAAAATATGTTTGTCTTTGAAGGTAGATTGTTAGTTTTGATCTTGGTTTGGTAGAGTTCTTGCTCAGTTTGGGAGACTGGTTTCTCGGTTTATGTGGTTACCCGGGGTGCTCGGTCTCTAAAGAATGCTCGGTGACTAAAGGCGTCGGTTCTCTAGCACTTGGTGATAACTAACTGTGTTGCTCGGTCATGCTTGGCATGGTCGGTCAACTGGTGCTCAGTTATTTCGTCTATTGCTCGGTGTTCTTGCTTACTAACTGGATTGTTTCGATAAATCGGCTTGGTCGACTGGTGCATTTAATTTGGGTCGCATTCCTCAAGTTATGCATTGACCGTTGGACATGTGGGGACCTAGATCTGGCATGTTGTATTGTTCTATACAAATCTGATGACCGTTTGAGGCCATCTTTGAGAGTTTATTTATTTTGTAAGGCTATGTGAGAGCTGACTGATGTTTTAGCATTTAATATTTGTTTGTAAGTGTTAATTGTTTCATCAGCTGACTTGTGGCTGGGAATCAGTATTTATTGGTTTCTTGGGTAGTTTTTTAGGGCATCAGATTATTGGAAGAAAGGTTAGTAGCCTACATGCTTAGGAGTAGGAATATTGCTTGGAAGTTTGAGTACAAGTTTAGATCTTTCATGGGTGCCTACCAGAGTGCTACTTGTTGCAGACCTGGACTAGCTGAATCTGGATGTTGGGGAAGGATTTGGATCCTGTGAGATCTTGTAGACTGTTACTTTCTTTGTATCTGGATGTAACCAGGAAGGCCTTATAGCCCCGACACATTACATGTAATCAATAATTTGATGAATAAAGACTTTTGTTTTGTTTCAGATCTGTTGTTGTTGTGTATTTTTGCTGCATATTGGTTTGGTTGCAAGGTCGATCAGTCCTTAATTGGATCCACCAGCCTTGACTGCATCACAAAATCATCATTGTAGTATACTGCAAAAATTAAATGGGGGTCTAGGAGTAACGCCCCTAGTGGGGTCAAGGGGTAACCGCCCCTTGCAGGCATCTAGGGGTAGTGCCCCTGCCACCAAGACCAATTTAACACCTTCATAACCAAACAGATCTCCATGGTGAGAATCATTTTTTTAATTCTTTAAAATGCCAAACACAATACTAATAAAGCCCAAAAATGCAATTGCCAAGTCTCTTCCCACCAAATCTCTTACTTGTTGAACAAAGTACTAAAACTCAAGGAATTGTTGTTCTCGTACAGAAGAGCGGTAATGATGTGACCCTACTGTGTTTAACACAATAAAATGTGAGAGGGCGTATGGTTTGAAGACATACCCGTAGGACTTGGAAAAGGACATGTACAACTACATGGTGGACTGTATGATTGGCAAAATGAACCGTACTATGTAATGCCCAAAATTATCAGACAAAACACAATAATTTTTTATAAAAAAAAAAACACTAAAAGGTCACATAAAGACACCTA